>VZQC01006352.1:31388-169183 GCA_009823505.1 Rhizomys pruinosus | reverse complement strand
TCTCTCTCTCTCTCTCTCTCTCTCTCTCTCTCTCTCTCTCTTTCTCTCTAGGTCCTTCTTGAGTTTTTCATTTTCTTTTCTTAATTCTTTGATTTGCTCTTTATACTCTTGGATTTCTTTAAGTATGTTCACAATGTACTTCTAATATCTGTGTCCTGAGCCATCCCCAGGGGGATCCCATTGTAGGAATCTTCCACAGGGTTGGTAGAGCTTGGTGTGGTATTATCCTGCACCTTTCCCATGTTGTCTCTTCTTTGTGTCCCAGGCATATGGTTTTCTCTTTGCGGGTATTCCAATGTGAATCCCAAATGCCTGTTCACTGTGTTGAAGGCTTGCTCCTTCAGATGCCTTCTTTGTTTGTTTGATTGGTTTTTCTCCTTTTCTCCTTGCTTATGGAGTGTTGACTTGTCTAAGCTTTATGCTTTCTATTGAAAGTCTAATACACTCTTCCCTTTCTGTTCTGAATTTCTGAATGTTCTTCAAAGAATTCACTTGGACACTCCTTCAGGATTCCCAGTTGGCCGGGGGGGGGGGGCTGTTTATCCCGCCTCTGTTTCAGGTGGTTTTGGGAGATCCCTGATCTCAAGATTCACACAAACCCAACCCCCTTTTATACCAGCTGGGAGGACAACTCCGCCCCCACAGCCACACAAGCCAGTGGGGCCAAAGACAACAAAATCCAATCAAACAATCTGCCTGGCTGAAGCACCCAGCTCCTACCCGTACTTCAGCTGGTCTTGGGAGATCCCTGATCTCAAGATTCACACAAATCCACCTTTTATACCAGCTAGGAGGACAACTCCGCCCCCACAGCTACACATGCCAATTGGGCCAAATACAATGAAATCAAATCAAACAATCTACCTGGCTGAAGCACCCAACTCCTACCTGTGCTTCAGGTGGTCTTGGGAGATCCCCTTCTCAAGACTCACACAAATCTACCTTTTACACCAGCTGGGAGGGCAACTCTTCCCCGATAGCCACACAAGCCAATCAAGCCAAAGACAAGGAAATCAAATAAAACAATCCACCTGGCTGAAGCACCCAGCTCCTACCTTTGCTTCAGGTTGTCTTGGGAGATCCCCAGTCCAAGAGTCTGAAAACTGTAAAGACTTCAGATGTTAGAAGAATAATTTTAAGTAGTTTAAAAAACTTTGATAATAAAACTTGGCAATATAATTGAAACAAACATTTCTTAGTAGATACAAAAGATCAAAATTGGGGCTGGAGAGATGACTCAATGATTAAGAGCCCCAACTGCTCTTGCAGAGGACCCGGGTTTGATTCCCAGCACCCACATGGTGGCTAAGAACTGTCTTTAACTCCAGTTCTAGGGGAATCCTTTGCCATCAAGTTCTTCAAAAGTATGGGTGATGAGGTCCCATGGAAACTTACAGTAAACGTGGGTTTCATCACAAGAAAAACAGTTCCATCTGGGGCTGGGGGCTGGGGGTAATTGTTTAAGATCGGTAGTGAGCTTTGCTTCAGAGGATGACACTCTGTTTTCCAAGACATTGCTATGTGAATAACCCTGAAAGCCAGAAACATTCTTATTAATCAATAGAAAAGATAGCAATCATAAAACAGATAAAAGTGGAATACTTTAATACAACATACAACTTAACAATGAAAAGGAATTAAGTACAGATATAAAGAATAACATAAACAACTGTTTTAAATTTTTTTTAAAGAAAGGAGGTCCAATAAAAACATGCATTATTATATGATTATGTAAAATGCAGGAAAAAAGCACATATTTTCTGTAGTGAATGAATGGGCAGTATATTTATCTATTATGGGGTGGGAAGGGCAAGGAGGGGGGAGTAGAAAGATTGAGAAGTAGGAGGCTGAAAATTATATACTGGAAGCTAAGGAACTTTAAAAACATCTAGAATACCATACCAAATGACATTGGTAATAATTTAAGATTTATGTATTTCACTGATTAAAATGTCACAATAAGTACAGTGAAAATTAAAAAAAATATATTGGGAGGTGTGTTGGTGCATGCCTTTAATCCTAGCACTTGGGAGGCAGAGGCAGGTGGAACTTTGTGAGTTCAAGGCCTGCCTGGTCTACATAGTGAGCTCCAGGCCAGCTGCGACTAAAGGGAGACCCTGTCTCAAAAAGACAAAAAAAAAGAAAAAAAAAAAAGAGTAAAGGATCTTATTGGACATGCTTTGATTTGCTTTATTTTTCTAAAAATTCATTAACCCATTTAAAGTAAATATAAAACTCTATGTCTCTCCACAATTACTTAAACTTTTTGTATGTTATTGTTGACTTAATAGGATTTAATTTTTTTCTACTTTGGTACTATCAATGGAACATGACATGTATGTGCATATTTACACATACATATGTATGAGGGCCTGATCCTCCAAGAGGCAGAGGATACAGTGGGGTTTGTCTTGGGCACCTGAGTTCTTTACTTCCAGCTCCTTCTCCTCATTGCTTCTTCTTCTTATAATCCCAACTTTTCTTCTTGATCTTACAGCCGTTTATCTTAACCTCCTTTTCATATTTTTAATCTCATTAACTGCCTACCCATTTCTTTTTGTTTAAAGCCTAGTTATGTGGTACTATGACCATTTTCAGCCAATACATAAGGAATAAGAAGTTTGCATCCCTGTGGCCCAGCCCTTTGGTTATTAATTCCCACCACACTCATTAGTGAACAGAGCCACATGCAGCTGAATGGTGAAGAGTTTAATTGAGAAGCCCTGTACTCACTGAGCTATTAAAATAGAGCAGCTTAATTTTTCAATATCTGTTGCCTAGTATTCTCTAGATAATCTCTCCCTGCTGGGTAATGGGAATTTTAATTATTTTTTTGCTTTATCTGGTCAACATTCAATCAGTCAGCTTAAAATATTAGCAATATCATAAAACCAGCTTCATGTTCCAATTCCTTTCTTTTAGCCCTCTAGCTTATAGATGAGGAAGGTCAAGGTCACACAAATAGTAAGAGTTGAACATTTGCTGGCTGGCCTCAGAGCCAGTAACCATTATAAACTGCTCATTGAACTAAAAAAAAAATTACTTGCTTAAGACAGCACTAGATACATTCAATATATTAATTGCTCATCAACAGTTCTTACGCAATGTATAGGTATGTATTCCAAGGCATCATAATCCATGCATCTGAAAATTAACTCCAAAAATATACAGTCAGTTCTTGCTAGTTATGGTAGTTACGTTTTTCTTTTAAACCACAATAAACAGAATCAGAAACTACTGAATCCATTTCCTCCTGGAACTAAAGAGAGGATTTCACAATCCTCTGGACACAACATTTTTTCTTTTGCTTTTTTCTATATCCCTGTTTTATGTGTTTCTTTTAAAAGATAATTTTATTGGGGCTGGAGAGATGGCCTAGTGGTTAAGAGCACTGACCGCTCTTGAAGAGGACCCGGGTTCGATCCCCAGAACCTACATGGCGGCCGAGAACCGTCTGATACTCCAGTTCCAGGAGAACTCCAGTTCCAGGGGAATCTGATACCCTCTTCTGACCTCCGCGGCATTGCACGACACGGGTGCACAAACTTGCATGCAGACAGTACATTCATACACATACATAAATAAATAAAATTAATAAAAAAATTTTAAAAAGATAATTTTATTACATTTTGCAGCTCATCTGCATGGAATTGTGCTTAGCATAATAGTTCCAGTTCCAGCTTCAGTACAGTGTTTCTACACATGCTTTCTCCATTCAGCTCATTGTAGTGGTCTTGAGCTAAGTTCTAGTTGGGGTCAGGGTGTGTGTGTGGCAGGGGACTATTTTAAACGAAAAGCACAAAGTATAGAAAATATGGCACTACACACATTGTGAAAATGATACTGATTTAGAACCCGAGAACTGAAACAAGATAGCAGATCACTGTTGCCTTTTTCACCTCATCTTGGAGCATGTGCTTCAGGAAAGTCCAATTTCTCCATGCTATCAATGCACATACCTCAAAGAATGAAATGTACCTAGTGTGTTAATTTCACGGTTATAAAAACATTTTGGCAAGTAGATAAATTTACAAATTTGGAATCTGTAATAATGAAGATCAGATGTGTCCTACTTTTTAGAAACAAGTTACTAGTTATCAGCTGGATATTTCAAAGTTCTGTGGCCTCTCACTGGTAAGATCAGACCCAAAGCCATAAAGTTTAGCTATAACCAAGCAAGCAGAGAATGACAAGGCTAATATGAATAGTGAAATGTTTGAGTTATGTATAATTGCTTCTGCAGTAATTTGGTGGCCAGCAATAATTCACATTGAATAATGGAGAACAATATAAATCAATGGATATTTAACTATGAACCTCAGAGCTAGGCATGGTGGCATGCTTTTAATCTCAGTCCTTAAGATCCACATAGGCAAGTGGATCTCTGTGACATTGAGGCCAGCCTGATGTACGTAGCAAGTTCCAAGTTGGTCGGGATTATAAGAAGACCCTGTCTCAAAACAAACAAAAAAAATTCAATTCCAAATCCTAGTGGACATAACCTAGTAGATCAATGTCATTAACTGATCTCAAACTTCAGTCAGTGGAATATCCACTTTCATGGTATACTAACAAGAAATTCAATATCGTTCCCAATGTTACTCCTTTAAGTAAACATGAAGAAAATTTCCCTCTGGTGTCAATTTTTATCTGAAGTTTCTGGCTTCTTTCATCTTAGGAGAACTTTAAATTTTTGCAATGATTCTGTTTTCCTTTTCAATGTTCAGGGCTAGAAAACAACCAAACCTCTGATCCAGTATCAGCATCTTCAAGTTACTTTGGAGTTCATCTTTCTAAATATCATTTTGCCTTTATTCTATTCTTCTCGCCTATCTTCCCTTTTGAATGTTACATTTTATTATATTTCAAGTGATTTATTAAACAAAAAGTCAGTATGTGTGAATAGTAAATTCTGCATATATCACTTGTATATACTACTTGTTTAAAAATTCAACTGGAAAAATAATGAAGACCAGTAAAAATGTGGCTAGTGATCATTTATGCCCAAATAAAAAGACTGGGCTAAGTTTGGTCTAAAAGTCTATTCTGTGTTTGATGGCAAGATTTGTCAAACTGCAGTCTCTGGTCCAGCAATATCAAAAAACAAAACAAGCCTACAATAGAACAATAAAACAAAAACAGGAAGGTTTTTAGAAATGTAAATAAAGTTTACATGTTGCTTGAGACTTATCAATTTAGAAACCTTGCAGGAAGGACCCAGAAATTGGATGTGAAAACACTCTAAATCCTTGGGCATGTGCATTTCTTTGGGAAAATAAATATGGTACAGCTTTTACTCAGGATCTTTTCTCCCAAAGACAGGCTCTAATTTATCTCCACTGTGAGTGTACATTAAAAGAGACAAGGAAGATAGTCTAAAACCATGATGCATAGGCTGCATCCCAGAAATATTATATCAGATAAAAAGCAATTGTCAAGATTTGTTAAGTGTTTCCCAGATGTTTAGATACAGGCAACAGGGAGAACTGATATTTGGAATCTAAAGACCCCATCATAACATTGTCCACTATGTCTGGAATCCCAGAGGACTTCAAGCTTAATCTTTCTTCAAAAGTTCCAAAGCACTAAGTGACTAGAGTGTCATTTTGAGAACTCATTAATATGTATTCCTGGGTCATTGCATTCCATAACCTAAATACAATGTCAAAGGTTTAAATGTTTAAAATGGTGTGGTTTTCAAAGTACTAGAAGTATATATGGTAGAAAATTTGCAAATTTTAGAAGTGAAAAATGGTCTAAAAAAGACATGGAATAAACCTCAAAGCAAGAGTTGTAAGATGGATAAATACCACTCTACAGAAGTTGGTACAGGACCACGTCTTATATTCAAGCAGTGATGAATGGTCGTGTTCGGTGTTCTCCCTGATTTTATCATGCATCAGAAATTAACCAAGTCTTAATTGATAGAGATAAGTAAAAGTAGTAAAAGAGAATTATCTTAATTTCTTGGTCCTGTTGAGATCCAGTTTTAAGGCAGAAGTGTATGTTAGAACAATGTTCAGCTGTTTGTTTGTTTGTTTGTTTTTTCCTATAAAAAAGACAATAAAAACACTCAAGGATAGGAGACTTGAGATCTCCATCTCTCGACTTGCACCTTGCATCTTCCTCGGAACACTAGGAGAGAGGGATCATCTCTGAGACTTCCTTGACATCAGAGCAGAATAAAACAAGTTGTTTTAGGCAGTATGACAGATCTGTGGCAATCCTATCAATTTTTTATAGTCTTACAGAGTAATGAGGGAGAAGTTGAAATTACCCTAATGAGTATGCAGTAGTTCTAAGTATGGAAAGTCATCTAAGGGACTTGAGGTCTCACGTGTAACAAGGGGAAGCACCAGCAGATGGCAGCATGGACTACTCCACAGTGGGGAAATGCAACCATTTCAGTGAGGCCAGCCACATGGTGTGGGAGGACTTAGGTCAATGTTCCCCAACACCATGTCTCTTCACTTGGTCCCCAGAGTTTTCATACCTCACCAAGGAGAAGTGGAGGTAGATGGATGACGGAAATCCTGAGTCGACATAGCTATGACCTGTTACTGGGTGGAGCAGGAGTGGGGCTGGTAAGATATTACAAATAAAGTAAGAGTTTGAGTGCGCAAAAGGATGCAATGATAGTGTAATATATGTGCAAATAATATATGAAAATATGCAAGGAATGATACATTGGATTTTAATTTTTTAATATATTTATTTTATTGTAAATGTATGAATATTTTGCTGGCATGTATAAGTCCACCCATATGTGCAATGCCCATGGAGGCCAGAAGGTTCCATGGGCGCTGAGACTTCAACCCAGGTCCTCTGCAAGATGTTGCCCTTAACCATTGAGCAACCTCTCTGGTCACTGCATTGGATTTTTTTTTTTTTTTTTTTTTTTTCAGGGCAAAATGTGTTGTCACAAAGTCAAAATACAAATGAGGTGCCAATCTTTTGAGAAGTCTGCTCCCATACTTAGGTATGTCTCCCTTTCTTCCACTGTCTCTTAGATAACCTGGCATCCATGTTTGCAAGTGTCTTTCTTTCTGCCCTTAAACTTAAATTAATAGCTTTAATAAGAACCAACTCTTCTTAAAAGAGAGAGAGAGAGAGAGAGAGAGAGAGAGAGAGAGAGAGAGAGAGAGAGAATGATGGAAATGAAAAGCGAAAGTGTTAGGAGAATATTTACCAAGCCAGTGGAATTTGCAAATTTGCAAATACTTTAATTTACTGTTAATTAGAAAAGGAGAACCACACAATGGGAATTACACAATAAGAAGCATGAAATTCCTGCACCTGGAATATGCTTTCAGGAGTCAGTGCTCTAGTGTGGCTGTCTCATTCATTCTAATTCTTAGCTCATCTTCCTCCCCACTGTTAAAAAGAATTGGCCAATCCCACCTAAATTTAAAGGATCACCTTTGAATTGTTTTTGAAATATGGGTACAATTAATAAGAACTGCACAGACACTCAACACCACTCTTTACTCCAGGAATTGGGGCAATATTTCTAAATAGCATAAAAAATCTAAATATTTTCAAATTAGGATAGCTAATAAACATAAAAACATTTAGTTCATGTTCTGATTTTTTTTATATACAATAAGCTTAGAAGTTGTACTAAGAAAGAAGGAAGAAAAAATAATTCCATTTATTGTTTTCCCTTCTAAAGTCACCCTGATCAACACTTTATTACATTCAAAACAAAATATTACTTTTTGTTTGTTTTAATATTTAATTCATTATTTTTATTTCATGTGCATGAGTGTATTGCCTGCATGTATGTAAAGTGCACCTTTGTCATACATTGACCACAGAGGTCACAGAGGCATCAAATCCTTGGGAACTAGAGTTATAGATGACTGAGAGCTACCACGAGGGTGCTGGAAACCAAACCCCGGTCCTCAGCAAGAGCAGCCAGTGCTCTGAAGAGCTGAGCCATCTCTCCAGCTTCTGTGGTTTTTTGTTTGTTTTGTTTTATTTTCTTTTGTTTTGTTTGTTCTGTTCTGTTCTATTTTGTTTTGTTTCCTTTTATTTTGTTCTGTTCTGTTTTGTTTTGGTTTGTTTTTGATGCCTTATCCTTCTAAAAAGTTTAGAATTTCCTTAATTATCTTTCTTGGTGATGTAGAATGGGTAATTAAATATTTTTCAATAATGTTACTATTTCAATTTCTGGTTTTAAATATTGTGGAAATCAATATTTTGTGCACATCCGGGGTACTTTTAAAAGCTAGAATTATTCTTTATGAGTTTCCTGATAGACAGACTGCTAGTTTAGGAACACGTGTTTCTATTACTTTTTTCATATATGGTCCTGTGTCCATGTCTCTGTGGTGATATATGCAAGTGTGTGTGAGCCGCGGAGGACAGTAGGAGACATCAAGTTCCCTGGAGCTATTAAATACAGGTGTAGCTGCCTGCAATGGGTGCTGAGAAGGAAATTCCTGTCTTCTGGAAGACCATCAAGCCATCTTAACAAATGAGCCATCTCGGGGGCTGGAGAGATGGCCTAGCGGTTAAGAGCGCCGTCTGCTCTTACAGAGGACCCGGGTTCGATCCCCAGTACCCACATGGCGGCTGAGAACCATCTGAAACTCCAATTCCAGGAGAACTCCAGTTCCAGGGGAATCCGACACCCTCTTCTGACCTCCGTGGCATTGCACGACACGGGTGCGGCATTGCACGACACGGGTGCACAAACCTACATGCAGACAGTCCACTCACACACATACAAAAATAAATAAAATTAAAAAAAAAAAACAAAACAAATGAGCCATCTTTTCAGGCCCAACGTACATATTTTTAAAACCATTTTCTTTTTCAAAACTGATCAATATTTGATTGTCAATTGGAAATACACAGATATACATGTGCTCAAACATGTTCTCCTTTAATTTGGGTGACTTAAATGATGTTTTTAATTATTTTAAGTTAGTTTTGCTTGTATTTGATACTCATCAATTTGTATGAAAATTTTTGGTTACCTGTCCTTTACACAACAGCCCGATTCTATGCTCGGGCCAAATTATTTAGGTTACTTTTTTTAATTTTGTTTATGTTTTTAAGGGATTCACAATATAAGAGCACAGTTGTCTATAGTGAGGAATCATATATTAACACTTGCTCGTTTGTCTTCAACATAGGTAATTGGTGCTAGCAACCACCGAATGAAGGGATACACCATTCATCTTTGTTTTTCTTTCTGGGGGACGTGTGTACTTCATCAGCATGATAGTCTCTCTAGCTAGCCATAACCTGAAAGCTCACATTGCATGTTTTCATCTTTTTAATAATTTACCACTGCATAGACTCCACTGTGTACATTTAACATTTTTCTCTAAATCCACTTGTCAGTTGAAGGGGCACTTGGGGTTGTTCTCAGCTCCTTGCTATTGTGAAGAGAGCTGTAATAACCATGGCTGTGCATGTTCTCTGCTGGTAGATGAGTGCTTGTAGTGTACATATCCAGGAGTGTATGGCTGGGTCAGGTGGAAGTTCATTCCAAGCCTTCCAAGGGTTCTCCACCACTGCTTTCCATAGTGGCTGTATGAGTTTACATTCCCACAAGCAGTGGATGAGTGTTCCCCTTTCCCCACAACCTCTCCAGCCCTTGGTATATTTGTTTTCTTGATCCTAGCCAGTATTATTGGAGCGAGATGATATCTTAAAGTGGTTTTAATTTGCATTTCCTTAATTATTAGCGATGTTGAGCACTTTTTAAGATGTTTCTCAGCCATCTTTAATTCCTCACTTGTGAACTCTCTGTTCAGTTCTTTGCTCCATCTTTTGAGTGGGTCATTTGTTTTCTTTCTTCTTTGTTTTTTGAGTAGTTTATATATTCTGGAAATCAATGCTTTGTCAGATGTATCTGTGATGGTTTCCTCCCACTCTGTGGGTTTTCTCTTCACTTCCTTGGTTGTTTCTTTTGATATACAGAAGCTTTTGAGTGTAATGAGGTCCCATTTGTCAATTGTCGACCTTAATTCTTGCACAGCTGCTGTCTGATTTAGTTAACTTTTTAATATTCATGATGGTAAGTATTAGGAATGCATTATTGACATTAATTTACAGATCCTTCAACATGTAACATGTCTATCTTGGACTTTCTGCATGTTATTCCAGCTATCTGGGATATTCTTTATTTTTTGGATAATTCCTTCTTGTCTTGTAGGCCTCAGCAAAGCTAGCTAGGCTTTCAGAAAGTCGTGTTCTGCATTCCCCATTAATGCTTATAAAAATCACTCTTTTTCTGCCAATGGCATGATTTGTTTTCACTCTAGCTTCATGTTTATTTCTCTGTGTATGCCAGTAGAAGAAATCTCCTTGAGAAGAGGCAATGGTCCATACTCCCATTCTCACAACCTAAAAATGTTTGCAACCTAGTAAACAACTACCAAGCATATGTTTTAATGCTGAGCATATAAAAGCCTGAGTAATCTACTCTTGCCCTATCATTTTTTTATCAAGCATAAATGACATAATCTCTACTATTTCACATAAATCTGACCCTTTCCCAAATAAGTAATTTCCTTTCCATTGTGTGTTCTCTGTGTCTCTTTCCTCCAGCTGCCATGACAGTCATGTCACACATTTCTAGAATGACTAGCATGTTCCAGATTCCAGGTGTTGGCCCTCAGTTCTTTATGTTTCGTTCAGTGAAGAATGATCTTTCAGAGGCTTGGCATATTTCTCTGCTTTTGCCAAATGTGTCTACTCTCCTGGTGTCACACACTTATATTACCAGCATCTGAGAAAGAAGGGGGAGGATCAGGAACTGAAGATCGGCATTGAGGATACACAAAGTTTGAGAACAGCCTGGGTTATGTGAGACTCTTTATGTGTGTTTTAAATGTGCCGTTCTTCTACCCCCATTATTTTTTTTCCTCTTCCTCCCCTTCCTGCTTCTCATGGTCCTCCTCCTCTTCCTCCTCTTCCTCCCCCTCCTCCTCCTCTGCTTCCTCATTTTCTTTGACACAGGGTCTCCTTTGTAATGTAACCTGGTCTGGAATTTCAGCCTTCTGAGTCCTGTAATTATAGGCAGATACCACCATGTTCTGCTGAAATTTACACATGCTTTTGTTGTTTTTCTCCTGCTCTATGCATTCTTCTTGAGTCTTAATCCATAGAATGATGCTTTATGATTCTTTATTTTATTTTGATGACAATTCGGGAAAGATCTCTACTGTACTTAATTCATATGCCAAGAACTCAGGAGATGCATGTTGAGCAAAAGAATAAGCATGAAACTCTTTATTTCTGTTGGGATTAATTTAATTTGTGATATAAGAATCAAAGCAGGGCTGGAGAGATGGCTCAGTGGTTAAGAGCACTGACTGCTCTGGCACAGGACCCGGGTTTGATTCCCAGCATCCACATGGCAGTTAACCATCTTTAAGCCAGGCCACTTGGGAGGCAGAGGCACACTGATCTCTGTGAGTTCAAGGCCAGCCTGATCCAGGACAGGTAGGGCTATAGGAAGACCCTGTCTCAAAAAAGAATCAAAGCAATACTATTATAACACAGCTATCTCATTTTATTAATTTTGTTTATTATAATCTTTCCCTTTGGGATCGTTTATGATACAGTCCATGTCACATATTCATTATAATATATAGAAGGTTCTCTTTGGGTGTTTCCATTGGTTTTTCTGGCATTAGAACTTCTAGAGACACTTCTATGACACGTTTTGATATTTGGAATTAGGAATAATTCCTCTTTATTACACTAATGCATAACATTTTCTTTATTAAAATAACTTATTTTTAAAGTAACTTAAAATGTTTTGCCAATTTTGGGTAAACATTCATTGAACTCTCACTATGATTAACTGAAGTGAAATGATTGGTAAATATATTTATTTATTCCTTCCATGATGATGCTCATCTTTATTCATTAAAAACTGAGTATTATAATGCTCCTCACATGAGTTTCAGACATTTTTCATTAATTCCACTGCTTTGTCACTTTTAAAGAGATTGGAAATGAGATTTGCATATGAATCTACAGGGCCAGAGAGTTGAAGTAGTAGGTAAAGGTCCTTGCTACCCACTCCAGATGACCTGACTTAGATCTCCACAATCCACATGGCAGAGGAGAGAACCTACTCCCACAAGTTGTCCTCTGACCTCCATGAATGCATCGCTGCATGCGTACCTCTAATGCAGATGCACATACATGTAAAATAAATGAAAAGATGTTTTAAAATACATTATTTCCACACCATACTGTTTACACCATTGCACTAATTATTATAGTGTTAAAGGTAAAACATCCATTGATTTTTTTTTTATTTCACATCCTCAACTGAAGGCAATACAAGAAAATAATTTAAAATATCTTCTCTACAAAGACTATTTTTAATTTTAAATTTACCTTGTGATGATGAAGTAATAGAAATATTTTAAAAAATAACAACAACCTTCATTTGGTAAATATAGGAAAATGACCAAAGAACTCAATATTGGAGCTTTATTTTAATAATATTTCCATTTTAAAATGCTGCATAATGGAGAGTGAATTTGTATTTTATGGTTTAAGGACACACCCTCCATCACTTTCTCAATTATCTGGAGAAGCTTTTGCGCATGACTATCCCAAAGCTAGCAGCCTGTTCTCCCAGCCTTTCCACAGCTTAGTCATTCATATCTGGTGATTCAAACCTAAGACCAAACTAAGAAGTCAAAGCTAGCCCTGAGGCAGGTGTATTGGAGCTATAAGGATCATGAATAGCTGTGGGAAATCAACACCAGTTTTTTTGTCTGTTTGGTTGGTTTTTTTTTTTTTTTTTTTTTTTTTTTGGATGAGCTTCTTGGTGTTGTTTCTCCATTAGAAGGTTAATCTACAGTTCAACTGTTACTACTATAGACTGCTTTTCCCATTGTGGATTTTGCTTATTTATGAAAGGAATAAATGCCAGACAATTGTTTCCCAATATATCAGTATATCACAACTTCCACGATAATTTAGAGGCAGACAGCCAGAACAGCCTCACGGCAGCAATGCCAAATAATCCATTGCTTTAGTTATAATACATGAATTCTAGGCTATGCACAGCATTAATGTTAAATTTGTGACAATAAGATAACACAAGATGAAATACATTAGCTAAATTTAACATGCATTACATGCCTCTCACTCAGAGTTAGCATTTACAAAGTAAATCAACAATAATTAGCTTGGTCTCATTCAACAGAACAAAGCATTTCCTTGTGTTGAGTAAATTAGTCAGTCACTTTTATCTGTCTTCCATGACTAGTGTGTCATGTTCTCACAATAGAACTCTTTCTGATTCTTAAATACGTTCATCACTCTCATGAAATGTATTCCTTGGAGGAAAGCTGGGAAAGAAAGCTCTGAGGCTTCGAAGCTGTGGGAGAGATTCTTCTTCAGAACTAATAACATTCTTCACTGTGCCAGGCTGTAGCCTCCCAAAGGCCAGTACCAATGGACAAGGAAGAATGCCTTATAATTGAGCAACAATACCAAAGCATGAAAATGGTACAAGCTGCCTCCACAATATTCCATTGTGCAGTACTCTTTGCAGTTTCACTTAATATTCAACAAAAATCTTAGACCATCCACTTTCTTTTTTTTTAAATTTATTTATTTTTGTATGTGTATGAATGTACTGTCTGCATGTAGGTTTGTGCACCCGTGTCGTGCAATGCCGCGGAGGTCAGAAGATTCCCCTGGCGCTGGAGTTCTCCTGGAATTGGAGTTACAGATGGTTCTTAGCTACCATGTGGGTGCTGGGGATCAAACCTGGGTCCTCTGCAAGAGCAGTCGGTGCTCTTAACCGCTAGGCAATCTCTCCAGCCCCATCCACTTTCATATATTCAATATATTGCACGTTTTAGCTATGTGAATGTTTGTCTATCTATGTGTACATATTTATGTTTTAAAATGGTATTTTAGGATCTAATGACATCTATGAAGTATTTGTCATAGGAACACTTAAATTTCATCCTTGGTAGTCATGTTAAAATGCTGGGTGTGTGGCTTGCACTTGTAATCCTAGTGCTTTGGAGGTGGAGATAGGAGGATCCTTCAGGCTCACTAGCCAGCTAGTCTAGACTAATCAGTGGCCCAGGTCCCAATAAGAAACCTTGTCTCAAAGAACAAGGTGAATGGTTCCTGAGGAACTACAAAGGAGATTCATCTTAGGGTTTCACACACATGCACAGACAAAAAGACACAATAAACAACAATGTTAAAGGATAAATTAAGATCTATAAGGTAAATGTCTTCATTAATTTCTTCTTTAAACACGGTTAATATAAATTTAATCTTCTAGATATGGTAGGCTCTTCAGTTCAATGTCCCATCTGTTTTATGGTGTCTCTACACAGTGACTTTCCTTATAATAACAGCCACATAGTAAGATCAAGAAGCTAAAGTAGTAGCTCAGTTGTTATTGTATTTTTTTGGTATCTAAAGCTTGTCATCATTTTTGTTTACTATGGCTTCTGACCTTCACATTCAGTTTCTTATGTTTACTGTTTCATAAATTTCAATCTCCTCCAAAATTGAAACACTCAGAGCTTTAGATTGTTTGGGTGTTTCTGTATTTGATGTAATTGTGAATGTGTTTTAATTATTTCTGTAGTAGGCATTTTGACATTTTCTGCTTGCAAATCGAGCACTTCCAAATTTGAGATCTGTGTCTTCCAATTTTGCCTCCTGACAAGCTGCTACCATTGGTATCAGAAGTCAAAGCAGTGAGGGCGGGGAAAGGTTTAATCTAAATGAAGGATGTGTGAAAAAGCAATGTGGAAATCTACCATCTTGCAATCCAAGTAAAAAATACAATCAGAGGGGAAAGTAGTACACAGGTGACTTGAAAGAATAGGGGGTGATTCTCTGGATCAAAAGTCTAAGTGGGGATAGGAATAAAGAGATGGGAGTCGGGAATAGCAGTAAGTCAAACGAAACTAAGGATGTATAGAGGAGCCTTACAGAATACCATTAGTTTGTAAGCTAATTAAAAATACATTTTTGAAGGAGCCTGAACAAAAGTAATCCTGCATGGGGAGACAATACTATTCTCAGAAGATATGAGTCATTAAGTGAAAATCACAGTGCCAGGCACATAATACCTCCTGATAAGCTGTTAGCACCAAAACAATAAAAGCTATTGTTATTGCTCTTAATTTTCAACCATAGCTAGATGGTAACACTTGATTGCTGAAGATTTGACTTCCTTTGCATGAGGGACATAGAGAAATCAACCTGGACTGACCAGGAAACTCTGTCCCTACAGGCTAGCTACATAGTGCAAGATTGCAAATGGTGGGTAGGGGTGCAATATCAATGGTTTCACCTAGGGTTGGACCCTGCATGCTGCAATGCCAACCTGCCTTGTAGGATGCACCCACCAATGCAATAGTGACAGGATGCTCATGGGGCTAACAAACTGCTTTCCGACTCATAAATGGGCAAAGCGTCAAATATAAGTAACTATGCTCTCAAGGCCGGTTATGTTCAAGATATTAAGCTGGTCTATATTCCAGTATGAGTGGAGGAGGGGCCACTGTGGCCCCATGCTTGGTTCAGGAGCTACTGGCAGTGTAAGGTTGCTGAATGAAAATCACTGTCCTTTGAGAACTTGGCTACGAGGTTGTCCATGCCTCAGTCACTGTCCTCACACCCATGCACATTTAAGCAGCACTTATTGGAAGCATGAACTGATAATAACAACAGAAATGGAGGACACGAAGCTGGGAAAAAAGGGGGGCTGGCAAGGAGTGGTGGAAGGTAACATGGATGGTTATGATCAAAATATGTTGTATAAATGTTTGATAATTAACAGAATGAACAAAGGGAATACAGACAGATTAAATCACAATCATATTTACTTTTCTCACTGTGTTAAACTATGGCTTCTAGGTGTACAAAAATACCAGTCCATTATTTTGAATTCATGTGGTTCCAATTTCCATACTTTAATCTATCTGACTGCCAAGTTTTGGGGTGGCTGTGGCAATTTTAACGAAGGGATCATGCAGCAGAAACTCACAGGGCAACCTGAAACTCAGGACATAATAATTATCTTCACTAACAGCAGATGCATCACTGGTGAGTTATCAAGAGAAATCATTAATAATTGTTACAGAAACCATAAAAAGACATGTCTGGGTAGGTCATCCTTCAGATGGGGTGGGGTACAGACTGTGGTCCCTCCTGGCATCCATAATTTCACTTTAATATCTTAGTAGTGCTCATGGTTTTTTAGTTCACTTTTTTCCATTTCTTTGTACATAATTATACCACCTGCCAATAGTGATGATTCTATATTTTCAGCTCTAATATTTATGTTTTGCTCTAGCTTCCTATCTTCTGGTTTTGATTAGTGCTTCAAGGACAATTACATAGCAATAATAACAATTGTTTTTCACCTGATTTTAATTGGATGCTCTTCAGAATGATGTCATCAATTTTTTTATGTTGGAAGTCATCATCAGAACAACATATGTTAATGAAAATTTATATGTAGTATTTCAAAAGACAGTTTTAAAATGGAAAAAATCTGGAAAGACTTCTGATTTCAATGAAATTACTAATTCGTTTTTTTTTCTTTTCTTTCTTATCACTAGAAAGTAGTATACTAATTGCATTCTCACCATTGAACAAACTGTAATGTGCATGATTCAGAATACAAAACAGGTAAACCAGACAACCTTCTCAAGGATGTGAATAACTAAACATGTTGTACGTGCGTCTACCTTTTAAGAGATTCATCTTAATCTCAGTTCCAGTCAACAAGTTTCTCTCTTCATTAAAAGGAAAAAATAATGATCATCTCCACTGCCAGTTAACAGACTGCTGGTTATACAGAAAGAGGAAAGCAGTCCCAGGACAGAGCATGCAGATGAGAGAAAGCCATACCCTCCTCTACTAAGTAAATAGCAGCAGACTTAGAAAAGCAAACAAAAGGAAGGAGGGCTGATGTAGCATCCAACTGGTGACTTGTTAACAAAAATCATACTTTGAGCAATTATATTAGAAAGCAATTAGAATAATCCATAAATAGTAAGGATGCCACCACAGAGACCACATAGTTGGGTAATCCTTCCTTCTGTGCCCAGAGTGTTCTGGACTTGTCTGCATTAATCAGTGTTTTATCCAGAATTGGAAAGGAGATAATAGGGCAGAAGGACTTAGGAGCTTTTGTAATGGGATGAAATTTATTGACATTAAATGGAAAGTGTTCTGATACTTTGCAGAGGGAGAAACTGTCTCCAGCTGAGCCTTCAGCAAGTAACCGACTATTTTTGTTAAGAGTAGGTCCCTGTAACTCTCTCTATGTGTTAAAAAGAATAACTGAGAAATTCACCAACGGTAAGAATTTTATCATTTTCAAAATGCAACAGACAGAGATAATAATAGAAGGTGACCTATTATACAGTTATTGGAGTTTAGCAAATGCTACAACACCCTATAGGATAGATTGGAAAGTCAATTCCATAAGATGCAAGTGATAATGTTTTGGGAGGAGCATCCTGCAGTGAAAATATGGCTAAGTTTAACATCACAGAGTTTATCAAGATATTTGCTATTTGGACATAAGCAGTTTTGCTGAGACTAGTTTTTTTCTGTCTGTCAAACAGATAATGAGAGCTTACATGAAATGCATGTCTACAGCCCAGGGTAACTATTCATAAGAAGTAGTATGTTAGCTTATTATTACAGAAGCTAACCAGATAAATAGAGAAGTATCCAAAATAGAAATGGATACTAGCACTAGGAAAGAAAAATTTCCTGGGCAAGAATAATATTGTAAACAAATGATACAAATAAAATTGCTGAAAAGAGGATTTTGGGGTAAAATATGCATTACTAGCTCACAGTCAAAGTAGTTCCTTAGAGAAGAGAATCTGAAATGTATGATACAGTTTAGAAGACATCCTTTCTATGTGGATGAATTTGTGTTCATGCATCTGCCTTTCTCGGAATCCTTTCTCGGAATCCTGTTTTCATGTGCATAAATTCCCTGGTAAGTATCCACACAGGCAGAAGCCAATTAGGGACACTACGAATTCTGGAAGGCAGCCTGAGTGTGATTATTAACTTTACATATCCAATTATCTGTGTCACAGGGTGCCCATGCTAAACAATATTTCTGGTTGTGTGCCTGCAAGAGTGTTTCAGAAGGAGGTTAACATTCAAATCAGTGTATCAGCAGATTACCTCTACATGATGGCTGGATATCATTCAATCCATTAAAGACCCAAATCGAACAAAAAGTGAAAAAAAGAGAGACATTTGCCTTTTACTTTTCTGCATCACTGCTTGAGATGGGATGTCTCATCTCATTTTCTGTTGCCCTTAGAAGTTGCTCCTTGTGGTTCTTAGGCCTTCAGTGTTAGATGGAATTACACTAGCAACTTTGATGGTTCCCCAGGTCAGACACAGAAGATTTGCAGACTTCTCAGCATCTATACCATGAGACAATTCCTCACTATAAATCTTCCTCTCTCTCTCTTTCTCTCTTTCTCTCTCTCTTTCTCTCTCTCTCTGTCTTACACATATACATACACATACACAGACACAGAAACATACACACATGCACACCTGTGCACTGACATACACACTCACAGAACCATGCATAGCAAAATGAGTTTTGTTGGATGCTGAACCACATATGCGAATTAGACCATTAAGATTCTATCACTGACATCATAACCATCACTGTATAAGAAATACACACTGATGTTTCTCAAAATTACAAAATCACTTAACATCTTATAATAATGTAATGCCTTGTTAAGCAATGTTTGTTAGTATACATAAATCTTATGGAATGTGTCTGTAGAGAACTCTGGTAATACTATGAGCAAACTAAATAACTCAGACTACCTGTAGAATTACATTTTAGAAACATTTGTTTATGACTAGGTAGTTTATGTGTGGACAAGGAGATAAGAGGTCAATGTCACTCACATGACTTTGTCACACTCACTTTATTTTCTGAGACAGGATGTCTTACTGAACCAGGAGCTCCATATTTCAGCTAGACTGGCCAAAAAGCCCCTGGGACCTATCTGCCTTCACTCTACCATTTCTAGGGATAGAGATACACACTGAATGCCAAGCTTTAATGTGAGTGCTGGGAATCTGATCTGGGGTCCTCATCTTGCACAGAAATCTGAAACATCTGTATAGTCTGGTTATACATCTTAAACCATGTCACATTTTGTTTCCCATATTTGCTTCCTTGCCTTCGGCTCTCATTGTGGTTTTTGGTTCCTCTACAGCAGGTACAGACCCTACCCACATCATTTGAAGCATATTAAATTCTAGTAACCATATTGTGTCTCACTGAAAGAATATTTTGCCTATAAAATTTTAAAGGGATTTGTAATTTGTTTTTGAAATTTTGCCATGAGCCAAATGCTTTCTTATTGGGTCTAAAGTTTCCATAAATTTAGGCTCAAAATACAGACCTGGGAATTCTTCCAGAGTAAAACAACATAAATTAATTACAATTTTTGGTGGTTATGAAGTGTTAATAGACATGAAAATTAACAGTGGTATATGAGCAATATCCTATTAATAGTCATTTAAATACTGATTTTTAAAGATTTAAAAAATCGTTTTAAATGATTTTTAGTTTTGAGAATTTAATATATGAGTATTATCTCTGCATTATTTCCATTTTTCCCAGTCTTTGTTCACATCACTTTGTGTCCTCCTAAGCCCTTTAGATTTCTTGTCCTCTTCTTTATTGTTGTTACATAAACATACACTTATAAGTATACATATATATGTGTATATATAACTCACTGAGTCCTTTTAGTGGTGTTCATGTGTAGCTGTGTTTAGGGCTGTCCACTTGGAATTATATAACCTCTCAGAGAGCTAGTCCCTGGAGAATACAGATCCTCCCTCTCCCAGCCTCCTTGATTGCCTGTAGTTCTTCATCTTGAGATGGGATCCTGTAATATTCTTCCAGCTACCTTGACATGTCAATTGTTTTTGTCAACATGCAGATCGTTTTAGACCACCATATTGTGGAGATTTCATTGGTGCAGCTTCCCTGTTGTATCTAGAATGCATCGTCCAGCAGCAGATGTCTTGTCGCTTTGAGTCTTTCTTTCCGTCACCTCTCCTGTGATGTTGCCTTAGACTTAGGTGTAGAGCTTGCATTGCACATGTGTCCCTTAGTACTGGGCATCTCATGGTTTTAACCTCTGAATTTGGTGAGTTGTAGAACATCGTAATAGTCTCCATCTATTTAAAAAACAAGCTTCTATGATGAAAGGGGGTATACTTGTCTGTATATATAAGCATACATATATAGAATATAGTAAAAAATTATGTTGGACTAGGAAACTAACAGATGTAGGATAGTCTCTAAAGTCTGACCACTTCAGCCATGTATACTTAGCTATGCTTATAGTGCTATACATGACTTCCTTTCCACTGAGTGGGCTTTAAATCAAATGAGACAGTGTTGATTACTCCCGAGATAAAAGTACCACTACTGCACCAGTATAGGTAGTTTTCTGGGCTGGCCATTGTTTGGGCTCATGGACTTTACAGATAGGTAGGCACATTGATTGGTTTTCTCCTTTGGCGGCTTGAATAGTATGTTCTGATACTAAGAGTGCTAGTCTTCAGAGTGGAGGCTTCCAGCTCAATTGGTTCAAGTCCTAGATAAGTTTTTTCTGAAGTATGTTGTATCTTCAACAATAGGCTTTTTCAAGTTCTGAGAGGTTATCAAGGGCTGCAGCAATGGAATGTATGAATTATTTTGAGAGTCTCTTGGCGTAAGATGAAATTTTAGAGTAGTTTTAAAGTGCATTTCTTTTTTATTGAATTTTTGTGTATTTCATACAGAACATCTCAATCTTAATCACCTTTATGTGCCTGTGGTGGTTTGAATGAGAATGCCCCCCCCCCCATATGCTTCAAGCATTCAGAAATTTTGTCACCAATTGGTGGTGCTGTTTTGGGAGATCTTAGAAAGTGTAGCCATGATGCAGGAAGTAGGTAACTGGGCGTGGGCTTAGAGAGTTCGACAAGCCTTTCAGGCTCCAGTCACTCTCTCAGCTTCCTGGGCTCATTGGAAGATGTGAACCTGGCTTTCTGCCCCAGTTCCTGCCACCACGCCTCCAGCCACAATGGACTCTAATTCCCTGGAACCGTCAATCATAAGCTCAAATAAAGTCTTCCTTTTATAAGTTCCCTTGGTCATGGTGGTTTTATCACAGCAACAGAAAAGTGACTTATAAAATGCCTTTCCTCACTTCCCCCCAAACCAGAATTCTTACATTCTGTCATTTGTGTTAAGACCCATATGCTAGTTCATCTACTGAGCTCTAGTCAGCCTATGTAATCCTTTTTTTTTTCTTTTTGGTCTTTTTGAGACAGGGTCTCCCTGTAGCTATCCTGGAACTCACTGTGTAGACCAGGATGGGCTTGAACTCATAGAGATCCCCTTACCTCTGCCTCCCAAGTGCAAGGATTAAAGGCATGCACCACCACAAAAGTTTTAATAATAACAACTTTTCCTCACCTAGCAGTAATCACCTGCCAAAAGTTCTTCAGCTAAGATTGGGGTCTGCTGTCCATTTCCTCAGTTCTAGGCAGAGTTTTTGTCTCCTTGAGTTTTCATGGTCTTGTACATGCTGACAGCCTTGCTATAGGTTCATATGAGCAGGGTCCTGGGAACATGTTAGACTCTACATGTGATCTCTTACATATGGCTGTGCACCTCCTCCTTGAATTTCTAATCACTAAGGAGATTGAATACTTTTTAAGGTATTTGTTAGTCATTTTCATTTCTTCTTTTGAGAATTCCATGTTCATATCTGTAGCCTATTTTATGGGGTCATATGTTTTCTTGATTCTTTGAATATTCTGAAAATTGATGCTCTATCAGATGTATATCTGGCAAAGTGTCTTTTCCACTCTGTGGGCTTCTTCTTTACTCAATTTTTTTTCAGGGCTATTTTATTTCTTATATTCTGGAAATGATGTTTTTTATCATTCTTAAATATTGGCACGGCCTTTGAAGGGCTCAAAATGTTAAATACTAAGCTTGTATAATAACATGGATTTATCTGCCTGATGGCTTATAGGGAATAGACAATTAGTAGGTCATTTGGGGATATACCAGTGCCATTAGGTGTGAGTCAAAGCATTAGGTGTTAATGGCACAACTTTTTTTTAATGGTGGCACACCAAGGAAATTTGTGCTGATCATATGTTGGTGCTGCGAAAGAACTGACTGTAGAATGGAGGTG
The DNA here is from genome assembly GCA_009823505.1 of Rhizomys pruinosus. Lineage (NCBI taxonomy): Eukaryota > Metazoa > Chordata > Mammalia > Rodentia > Spalacidae > Rhizomys > Rhizomys pruinosus. The sequence goes on along the minus strand of VZQC01006352.1, from coordinate 146,936 downwards.
AAGCCTACTGTTAGAATAGGCCAGCAGCTCAACCATTCCACAGGGAATTGTCAGTAAGAAAAACAAAGTTGGAATCAGAGAATCAAAGAAGTTAGCCCTTAAACACACTTGGAAAATTGAAGCCTGGCTTGTAGTGGATCTTTGCCAAGAAAGGACCCAGAAGATATCTGAGGAACTTCAGAGTCCTCTTGCTTCCTTCCCCTAGGAAGCTGTCTTGACAAGCTCTGCTCTTAAACCTGGATGCAAATGACTATGATGAACTGATGCCCATGAGTGTGAGGCAGGGTCTGACTCTTTAGAAGTACTGTGACAAAAGAGGAATGGGAGAGAACAAGAGGGTGGGAGAGGGAATAGCAGAGCAGGGATGGAGGAAGGGAGAGAAGTCGTCAACTTTATACAGTACATACAGACATGCGAATCAGTAGTTGCACAGGGAATCTTACTGAGGTTTCTCTTATATCCTTAGTCATTACTACCCTGAGGTCATCATGTTAGTCTTTAAAATCTTTTGCATGTCTGTTCCTGGATCTGAGGTCTCTATCCAGTCACAGACCAGAAAATATTCTTGTATATAAAAGGACACTCTTATTTCTAGACAAGCAATAATACATTGGAAAAGTTTTAAAGCTTTCTTCTGAATGGATATTAATTAATCCCATGTCTCTGAGATATCCAAATCATTACAGTCGTTAGAATATCTACAGCTCCTCACAGATGTCCTTTCTTCATTTGTTAGGCATCTGCCCACCCAGAAGAACCATTGGCTAAAATAAAGAAATTTCTCTTTACATACTACCCAACACTGTGTACTTTGTTATAGCAGTAGAAATTGGACTAAGACAATATCAGTCTCTGGCTGCTTTCTTTCATGAATGACTATCATGAAATAGGAAATTGGGGACTATTATTTTATAGCTATTCTACTTTTGAAGAACATGCACCAGAAGAACTGAATGAACCAGCATGAACTCCTAAAGCAGGGCAGTCTGGAAACTAGCATATATTGAGTATCTACTGTGTGTTAAGAACTTCATATGCACCTATTTCTCCCATAAAAAACTGGTTTTCTTTTTTTATTTTTATTTTTAGGTCTTTTTGAGACAGGGTCTCCCTGTAGCTCCAGCTGTCCTTGAACTTTCTCTGTAGACCAGGCTGGCCTTGAACTCAGAAAGATCCACCCGCCTCTGTTCCCAAGTGCTAGGATTAAAGGTGTGCACCACCACGCCCGGCAACACTGGTTTTCTAACTATGGTTATCAGACACAAAACCTTGATAATTTTCAAAACAGAATCCTTAAATAAATACCATAATAACAAAAGAATGAACAGAATGATTTTGATATATTTTCTAGCTGCTTAGTAACTTTCAAAGATAGCCTATCTCCTTTGGGTCAAGTTTGAACAATTTGGCAAGGTTTTCAAGATATCTGCTGACCTTCTTCCATAGACAGCTTTATTTCTCCTTCCTCTCCATGTACTCCCACTGCATACTGTAACATGCTTTTTGATGGATCCAAGATTCTTTCTTCTCTCTCTTGTCACCTGTGCAAATGTCACCAATTCTTCAAAGATTCTCCCAGAGTTCACTATTAACAGAGTTCAGTGACCAAAAGAACTACAAAAAACTTTGTCATGACATGATGGTAGCTATAACCCTGTGCATCAGGTGTGTAGACTTAAAACAACAATGCTGTAATAAAGTCAGTGAACCTACTGGGCAAAAGAAACTCTGATGCTTTGTCTCTATAGAATAAAGCAAAGGGCATAGCTGCAACTTCAAACTCAAAGTTCATTGAAATATAAGAGGTGGCATTTTTTCCATGAGACCTGAGGTCAGCGATGTATATTTAATCCTGCACTTAGTCTGTTGAACACGAGCTTTACAAATTCCATTTTTAATGTTATCAAATTCTAGCATACTGACCACACTACTTAAATTGAAGTCATACCATTTCCAAATAAAATAATAGACTTGTGGGATAAATAAAATGTCCAACTCCTCTTTTCATGAAAGAGACAACTCTTCAAAAATGCCTTATAATTCAGACTGAAATGCAAAGGCATGAATCATAATAGACTTTTTTCCAAATATATGTGGGAAAAGTAAATGTAAAAGTCACCCAACTTTCTAGTTTTGAATGACATTCGTTATTTAGGAAAGGTGTTCTCTGTACAGCTATTGTATGAAAATGGTACAGTTGTCAGAATCCTTCATGTAATTTTAGATACAAGGTTATTGAAACATATTCTTAATATATCATTTTCAGATTATAGGCCAGATGAGATTCTACACTCTTATAGTAAATAGAAAAATATAACCAATTGTATATGTGATTAATTCATATAAAATCATTGCTTTAATCTAAGGTTGCTTGCTGATCTTGGGAATTCCCTTCAATGTATGTGTTTTAGTTAGGATTCTCTAGAAGGAAGACTGACACTGAATCTGGTGACAAATATGAGAAGAGATTTACTAGATGGATTGATTTACTCATGTATGGAGGCTAAGGAGCTCCAGGAGAGGTTGCTTACAGAAAATCAAGAAAGCTGATAGTATGTGTCAGTAGAGGTCTTAAAGTCCAATTGTTCATGGGATGGCTCACACAGATCAGGTGTTCAAATGTTATAGTTTCTCAATTTTTGAAGTGGATCAGAACATCTTAGCATTGAAAGAGATAGACAAAGAGTTCTTCCTTTAGTTTTTATTCCATATGGACCCATGACTTGATTGGATCAATTCTTGCCCACACTGAGAACAAATCTTCCTTAGTGTGCCTACTTCCACAATAACCTCCTCCAGAAACATATGACATACCAGGAGCAGTCCATTCAGTCTAATAAAATGTCATAACAACTGGCTTCTCTTTAAACAGAAGACAGATAAGGAGCTTAGTGATAACTGGAGAGTAATGTATGTAATGAACAAGAGTTAACAGTACTTCCTGAGCTCAGTGGCTTTGCCTTAATTCAGTGTAATTGACAAAGAAAATCAATGACTATAATAAGTAATACTTATGTTAGGATCATATAATCGAACAAGTATGCACTAGGTATTCATGAAATTTCTATGCTAGGCTTCAGTATCAAACATCAGACCTTGTTACTGTGTGTGCAGAGCTTTCCAATTTTGTAAAGGAGACAGATGAAATGATGCGAATGATCATACTAAGACCTTGGTTGCAAACTAAACTAAGTAAAGATAACCAAACTAAGGGTTGTAAACTGCAAAGTAAGGTAAGCACTTTGAAAGAAAAGGAACATGTCTCATGAGGAATATGCCTAAAATACTCAATTCTGTGGTCCTAGATCCATGTCCAGACACACAGAATATAATATAGACACACAATATAATATAGTGAAAAAAGGGTGTTTTTCTATCCTCAAGGCACTGAAATAAATAGAAAGGAGAAAACATATGAGTAAACAAAACATTTCAAATCGTAGTTGTTCTTATGGGGAAAACAAATCATTCTATGATGATTTGCCAGATTAGTGGAGGACATAAGAGTTATTTTATTTCTAAGAATCATGCAGGCTAATAACTATGGAAGTGATGATGTAACTCGTTGAGATGTCAGTAATCACAAACAAAATGGTTGTATAAAGGCCAGGAAATGAGAAAGAAATATCATGAAAGTGAGAGTGCTGATTGTTTAAAGGTCATAGATTAAGCCACAGAAGTTGGAACAGAGGTAGGAAGAGCGATGAAACATAAACTAAAGCTATAAATAATAGACAGCTGTCAGATCACCAGAACCCCACAAGAAATGTCAAAGGGTTTAGATTACATTCTAAGTATAACGAGAGAGCATGAAAAGGAAGGGGCATGGTTTAAAGTTTGGAATGCTTCTTTTGAATATATATATAATTATATATGATATATATATATATATATATATCATGGAGGAGGGTAAGTTTAGTTGAATGCTACTGATCTCTTCAAGCAGGAAAATACGGTACACTACTGCAAAGTACTGGCAGGGAAGAAAGAGGAATAAGAACCTGAGGGAGGAAGGTCAGGAAAAATGAATGAAGGAACACTCTCAAACTCTGGGTTTAAATAGATACTGTTACATTTACTGAGACTGAAGAAGGTTGAACACAGCAGTTTAGGTTTGAAAGAACCACTAGGCTACAGATGTACAGATCTGCAGGTGCCTGAGAAATATTTTCTTTTAAACATTGGGTAAGAGGTTAAGTATGGATTGAAAGAGAAACTTAAAGTAATGAGGAACCATCATGCCACAGTGTTATCTGAAAGTATGATAAAGAATATGCCCAAAAGGCAGTGTGTGAAAATACAGAGCATACAAAACCAAGCCATAGGGGAGTAGGAGACAGAGTAGTTGAAACCTGTGACTCCAGACATCAGGAAAAGAAAAAAGAACGTACTTTAGGAAAGGCTCTGAGAAGCCCATATTTTTGGCTTTTGTTCATATATTAGCTAACTCGTGGAAATTAACTTTGAATTCCAAAGGCTATATCAAAATAACATGGCAATAATATTTCATAATGAATGTATCATTATGAATCACTTTTACATTTGGTACTTCACTTGATCCCAATAATATGCATATTTTGCTATTTGTTGCATTATGCAATTACTGTGACTGCCACTCATGAGAATAGCTGATTTTTTAATAAGTTTGACGTTTATTCAACAAATATTGTGAATTATCATGAGAAGTTTGTTTTAAATTTCATGAAAAAGCTATGTTGGAGCAAATCCCAGGCTTAAGGCTCTTATTTTGCAACAAATGATCTACCAGTTCATCATTCATGGATGGACAGTTATTCAAAGGTGTGGACTTTTAACTACAGAGGTCAATTTTTTATCTTAATTGTTTTATATTTAAAAATAATTCAGTACTGTTATGAATACTTACATCGTTTTTAAATTAATTAATTAATTTTTAATCAAATCTAGACCCGTGTCCCCCACCCTATCCCCCCACCCCACCAGAGCTCATGCATTCTGCCAAACATGCTTTTCATCTCTTTCTCAGTCTTTCTCAATATTCTCCATGTGGAAGTTGACTATTTGTGCAGAAATTCACTGTTTCAGTCAGTTCTTTGATGCAGTCCTTTCTGTTGTTGTTGTTGTTTCCAATATGCATCACTCCCAACTGCTTGGAGAAAAGCTCAAGGGGCCGTGCATAAGAAATACTTACAACGAGGTAATTGGCACTAGCATCCACAGATGAGGGATACCATTCGTCATTTGTTTTTCTGGGACTCTGTTACTTCACTCAGCACGATGTCCTCTAGTTCCAGCCATTTTATATCGTTTTTAAGGAGACTACTTTTTTTTAAATATGATGAATGTAAACATAAGATTTAGAAGTCAAGGGCATATTATCACAGTAGCTAAAGACACATGACTATTACATATATTTATCTCCATATGATATATTAAGGGTTATGAATATCTTTTTTAATCTTCCTAAAACCTTATTTATGATTTGGGATTTATTAATAGCAATCCAAAGTAAGAAGTAAAAATCATGAAAGTATGTCCTCTTTTTATGTTACATTGTGCTCATCCTGATACAGAACTGGTCCAATCACTGAAGCATATGGGTGTCCTCAATCCCATACCGCATTTCAATTTTGTTACTTGGTTAAAGTAAGTTTTCTAATTTCTTTGACAAATGTTTTCTAAATCTGTATTTTTTTCAGACAATACCCTCCCCAGGCATGCTGTGTTTACCAGCATGCATTTTATCCTTTATTTTTCTTACCTTCACTTCTTTAGGAATTTGTTCCTGTCGAAAATAATCTATAGATACCACAAGATGTGGTATCCTTATCTGTGAAAGAGTCAGATAACATTACTGTCCAGCTGATTTATCAATATTCCTAGCATTTAAAAGATGTGCCTCTTTCTGATAGGACATATATAGAATTGATTTTTGTGTCTACATTCATACTGACTAGACCTGACTGAATAATCTTTATAAGAACCACAGGTCCTCTCAAATTGCTTTGCATTTGTGTTTATATTCTACACCCAAAAATATAAACCTACAATTTGACTTCTTTAACAATCAAAATGAGTATTAAGCTGTTGGTAGGTCTTTCTTTCTCTTTCTTTCTTTCTTTCTTTCTTTCTTTCTTTCTTTCTTTCTTTCTTTTTTTTTCCCTTCTGAAATATACATCAACTGAAAACTACTTTCATTTCATGGACTGACCTTCACTGTTGCTATGGCTGAATCACTCTTAGAGCAGCTTCAATTTTTTAGAGTGATTTTTATATAATGGTTCTGCTGGTATTTCATAAGGTTAAAGAGGATCTTCAGGATAACTTTCATGTGTAGCAGGTACCAAGTGCATTGATGAATAACTATTTTGTTTCCACTGAAATGGGTTAAGGGGGGACTTATTGAGCAAGGCTGAGCAGAACAAACCTCAGTGTGGTAATGACCACTGATCTGTAAGGGACATTTGGAAAAACATGGGACATTCTGGACTATAGTATGTGGTGACCATCTGCTTTCATAAACAAGGGCTAAGGATGCTTCATGCTATCAGTATGCAATCCATTCCTACCACCACAACCCACATAATATTTAAATGTTCATTTCCTTTTAACAATTAATAATATTTTACAATAAGCATAGTATGTTTTTATGTGTGTAATCATTTTCCTTAAGGGAATTTTGGTGGGATATTTTAAGTTCTTTTGTTATTCATGATTTGCTTTATCTATAATCATGACTTACTTAAAATTTTGTAAAATTATGTTCCTGACAACAATATTCTGAGGTGGGCATAGTTTCATAGTTTTGAGTCACCTTATACAACCAACTTAATACAGATGAAGCAATCTTGGCTTGGAATAGCCTTTTGGAATTTTTTGTGTGGATCCCAGCATCTCAGTCCTTCCTCTTATTTCCTTGTGTAGTTATAACTGCGTATTTATATGCTGAAATATACATTACTTCTTGTAAATTTATTTTGTAATGGTAAAATCATACATTACATTGGTTTACATCAGCTTTTGAGATGTAAGTAATAGAAAAAATCTGCATATATTTATTGAGCAAATTTTGATTAGTTTGGAAGTATGGAAACATTCATGATACGGTCCCAAATTCTGCATTGGCTTTTGTATTGTAAATAAAATATAGGATCTAGCCAGGCAGGGTGGGATGCACATTTAATTCCAGCACTTAGAAGGCAGAGGCATGTGTATTTCTATGAGTTCAAGGCCACCCTAGTCTACCCAGTGTGTTCTAGACCAGCTGCAGCTACAGGGAGATACTGTGTGTCAAGAAGACACACAGACACACACACACACACACACACACACACACACACATATATATATATATATATGTGTGTGTGTGTGTGTGTGTCAAACATCTAAAATTTTATCTTTGAGTGTAAAGATAGTATACAATTATCTTAAAAGGAAATATTGGCTGAACACAAGAAAGCCAAATAAATTTCAGTTTTCCAAAATGTGGAAGTAGGGAAATTGAACAATTTATTTTCTGGAAGTTGTCCATGATATTCATTTGGAAAAAGTACAGTGATTTCCTCAGTCAACTCTTTGAAACATTGATTTGACCGGTAGCATACCTTGAAAGTATGACTCAAAGATCTGATTCATGATGGTCTTATGTGATCTCCCACCCATATCCCTTTGACTGAGATTTTAGTCAGGAGCAATGGCCATTCGTGTATACTCAGCAAATGCACTGTTCCTTAATTTTATCTATCCTCTCTTGAGCATGATGGCCCCATAGCCTTAAACAAGCTAACGTTAAAGCATTTCTCCATTAAACTTTCCCCAGAAATACTGAGATAGGAAGCTCTCAGTCAAGTCAGAATTCCTAACATTGTCCAAGCTGGTAGACAAAACCTCAGAGAGGCCATGTGCCTTTTATCTCCCTGCCATTCCCCCTTCAGCCTCCCAGGAAAGTCTCCCAGCCCTGTGTGCAAATGTGGCTTATCATGTTTACCTCTCAGTATTTTTCTTCATAGTCTCAGATTTTCACTGTAATCATTGAACTTCTCCTCTGAGATACAGTCACTGACAAGTAACTCACTGTGTATGGCTGAAGTAGAATTTGGTCATAAGAAAAATAAAAATTAAACCGCTTTAGTATACCATGGCACTCTACTATCATAGCTTTGCACATGCACTTTGGACCTGGAATTCACAGGACCATATGCCAGTTCAGCCATTTACCAACTCTGAATCTCTGATCTACTTATTTAACTTCTGACTTAATTCTGCAAAATGATGATGGTAAGAGTATTGGTCACATAGATTGTGGTAAGCATTAGCAGATTTGACTTGTACATAAAGTTTAAAAAAGTATTATGCAAATAATCAGCACTAAGCATCTATTAGTTGTTGCTTTGACAGTCATACTTCTACTTCTAGGACTATCCATTTAGACCTGGAAAGATATTGACTTGCTTAGTTCAAATAAAAAGTATTTTGAATGTTTTTCAACATTCAAGTTTATTTATTTATTTTTTTTGTTTAGGCAAAGTATTGTCCATTCCTTTTGTTAAATTAAATGACTTTTCTATGATGTACTTGTGAATGGACAACCTACCTTTCTTGTTGTAAAATGGAAACCAAATGGACCTTCTAGCCTGGTGGACAGAAGTGGCCCAGTTAGGACCAAATCAGAAGATTAATTCTGAACCATACATGCTCTGGCTTCATCTGCACATGCAACAGCACTGCATAGCATCCGTGTTACCTGGAAGCATTCTTTCTTCCTTCTAATTTTAATATTTGTTTCTTCAACATTGAAGAGCAAAATTTCCACCTCTCATTTCCACTCCTCTTCTGAGACATCCTGTTCCCCTTCATTACTGTCCCAGCATCAGTGTTGCCAGTTCATCAAAACATTGACTTCTGTTTGATGATGATTATGTTCTTGATGCAGTCAAAACAGAGGAGGCCTTTATTAATCTATCCCTCTGTCAGATATTCAGGGTCCACCTAAATGAGACACTAAATTATTGAATTACTCTGATAATCCCCCAAACTGATGCTTTTCAAGAATTAGCCAGAATGTTTAGTCTCACTGAAGAGGCATAGCCAAAATGTGATGAAGAAGCGGGACTTGACATTTGTCTTTATAAAGAAACAGAGCCAGGATCAGCTTGCCCTATTGAGGGTTAAATTAGCTGACATGAGAATGTGAAAATTTAGGAAGATTTAGACATTGTTCTCAACTTTGCATTTAAGATTTTTTCTGTGCTTTTATTTACAACAGTCACTTTCCAGGTTTTATTATTGAATGACTTTCATATCTGAGTTCTTGTTAGAAGTGAGGCATTGATAGTACTTGAAGATGAAGGCTTTAGAGTCTGAAATCCCACCCCTAGAAGATTTCCTCTTCTCTCTTGAGCTCAAATATGAAAATATCTTTTCATAAAATATTTTAGAATCATTAAATAATGCTAAAATACATATTTAAGCTTGTAAGGAGTAGTACTGATGAGAGAGGCTCAGTGACAATCTGACTTCAGTCCCAGGAACTAGCATGGCATAAGGAGAGAACCTACTCCCACAGGGGTCCTCTGACTTCCATATGAAGTCAGTAGCACACGCCTCTCTCTCTCTCTCTCTCTCTCTCTCTCTCTCTCTCTCTCTCTCTCTCTCTCCAAATAAGTGTACTAAAATTAAAAAGTAAATTTTAAGAAACTAAATTATGCATTTCGCCTCTGTAGTGTTATAATTAGACTGATATTCTATAGATTTCATTTACCTCTATTTGTTCTATTTCCCAATAGAAGTACAAACAAATCCAATGCAATATGTGAAACAGGGGCTGGAGAGATGGCTCAGCGGTTAAGGGTGCCGACTGCTCTTGCAGAGGACCCTGGTTTGATTCCCAGCACCCACATGGCGCCTAAGAACCGTCTTTAACTCCTGTTCCAGGGGAATCCGACGCCCTTTTCTGACCTCCGTGGCATTGCACCACATGGGTGCACCAACCTACATGCAGACAATACACTCATAAACATAAAAAATAATAAAAATGTTAAAAAAGAAATATGTGAAACAATCCTCAATGGACAATTTGTTGCCTTTTATAAGATATCAAACATGAGAGAAATTTATATCAATCTATAGTTGAGGCGAGTCATTACTCAAAGATATCATTGAAATGATATGTCTTTATGATTTTTCATATAGGAATAAAAGTATGACAATGCTCAGTAAACTAGTGTTATTTTAAGAACAATTTAAATTAATAATGTAAATATGGCACCATACACTATGAATAATATGGAAGAATTCATCACGGTGTCATTGCTTAAGATAGAGAATAACCCTTATTACCATTGAAGTTCTGCAGGATAGAAGAGGGAGTGTTATAAAAGGAGCCTAGATTCAGGGAAAAAAATAAATATGGAAAGGACCGGGAGGGGTTGTAATATGTAAATGCTAACAGTGTGTCTACTTTGTGTGCTTATCATGCTCCACAGTGCAGATGAACAGCGGCATGAGGAACAGCACAGTATGTTAAATTATTATGGCTGTGTCAGATAAGCACTTTGTCTAATGTTTCCATCTCTGCTGGAAGGCAAGCTTAAAACTGTGTGACCTGTTCTTCAGAGAGTTGAAGATAAACTCTGGCAATTGTGTAATTCTTCCCACTCTGATCAAGATAAACATGTTCACATTTCTCCCAGCTAATTCTGCTTGTGGGATAATAGCATACAACTACATCCATATGACATACAGAGATTTAAGATAACTGGGCAAGCGTCTAGCCATCTGCAATTCTTCTGACTGTTGGGTCATCTTTATCAGGAGTCTTTTAAGATGAAAGTGGTTTATTACAAGTTAATGTAAAAATAAATCCACAAATCTAGATTCTCTCAGTCAGTGATATAAATCTGTTATAAAATGTATAAGAATTTTTTTTCTTTTAATGCTCACATTCAGGCACTTTTCAAGGTAATTTTCTTTCTGAATGGTATTTAGCATATTTTTTAAAGTTTCCAGGAGATTGTAAAGTTAAGAAATGATCTGAGAACTATTTTCTTAAATGTTTTGAAAATGGTGTTTTCAAATCTAGCCATATTTAAACCAAGTATTAAATTTATTAAACCTGATAAATCACTTTGAGCAGAACAGACTGAATAAAAATATAGGATCTATTAAGAACAGACTAAGGAGGCTGAATTTTTATCCTTAAATTTACCAACAAGGAAAAGTACAAGACAGTGATTTAACTGTAAGTTTACCAAATATCCTTAATGCTGATCTATCTCAAACTCTTCAAATATATTAGAAAGGATGAAAACCTTTCAACATTATTTTATAAGATGAGCATTACTTTGATCTTGAATCAAGATAGGGATACTTCAAGAAAGGAAATAACAGAAAACAACAATTATAATCATAACAGCATAATCCCTCAACTAAAAGCAACTCAGTTCAACAGTACTTATAATCCAGTAGGATTTATGTTTCAGCAGCAAAAATGGCTCAGTACATGCAAACCAATAATATCAGTAGAATGTCCAGTAAAAATCATATTATCATTTCAGGTGATTCAAATTCAAATATTAGCAAGATATAGCATAATTTAATGAAGAAAATTCTTCATAATTTCGGTATGGAAGAAATATACCATAATATATCAAAATATATGATTATCATAATGAGCATCATACCCAATGGTGGAAAATTAAATTTTTTTCTCTAAGATTGAGAATGTGGAGTGTTGCTGTTGTTAAAATGGTCATTCTCCTCAACACAATGCAATCTCTACTAAAATGTCAATGGTGTTGTCCAGATAAGTAGAAAGCTGCATTCTAAAATTCATATTGAACTACAGGAGACACTGAATATCTAACCAAGGTAATCTTGAGAAACAGAGAGCTACAGGCATCATGCTACCTGATTTCAAAACAGAAATTGAAAAAAAGACCCCAGATCACCAAAATTATCCTGTGTAATAAACACTACTGGAGTTACCACCATTCTTCTAAATTTCAAGTTTTACTACAGAGCCATGGTAGTAAAACAGAATGGCACAAACATGAACACAAAGATCAGTGGAAAAGAATCAAGGACTCAGACATAGGTCTATACACACACAGCCATCTGATTTTTTATGAAGATAACAAAAAATACATCAGAGAAAAGGCAGCATCTTATGAAAGTTATAAGTAAAACAGATATTGTTGTGACAAAGACTGGAGCTTGATTCTCCTATCTATCACCTTGTACACAAATCAATTTTAAGTGGATTAAAGATCATAATGTTAGACCTAAAATACTGAAAATACTGAAACTTCTAGAAAAAAAAGAGCAAGAAGCATCCTTCAGAATATATGTTCAAGTAAGAATTTTGGATATAGGACTCAGGTAAGGACTAATTATCCAGGAAATAAAGCCAACAATCAAAATGTCAGATTTCATAAAATTAAAAAGCTTTTCTACTACAAATGTAACTGTTAATCAACTGAAGACACAGCCCACAGGATGAAAAAAATATTTATTTGCTATCTATCATCAAACAGAGAATTAGCATGTAGAATAGGCAAAGAACACCTAAAACAAACATGAGTATATAACCTGATATAACGCCAGGAGACAAGAAATTAGAAAGGATACATGGAAGTAAAGGAAAAGAAAAATCCCAAGACAAGGGGTCAGTGAGAACAGATGTTACTGATGTTACTGGGGTGGGGGGAGTTGGGAAGGTGATAGGAGGGGCAGTCAGGACAGGGGGATGGTGGGGATGAAGAGCATGCCGGGGCTGGGGAGGGAGGAGAGGGGTAGAAGGGAATGAAGAGCATGCCGGGGCTGGGGAGGGAGGAGAGGGGTAGAAGGGAAGAAGAATGAATAGAGATAATTGGAAATCGAGAGGCTAGGAAACCCAGAGTGTAATGTGATGCTCCTGAGACCTCATGAGAAATTCACATACACTGTCTGAACATTAGTGCACAGGTTGCGCAGCTTGGTGGTTGAGTGGCAGGGAATAAAGTGCAAGACAGAGGATATCTCCCTTTGAATGGTTGGTGAGAGCAATCCAAGTGACTTTCGGAACAAATCAAGCTTTCTCCAAAGATCTTTATTTATCTACCAGAAATAGAAAATAAGGCACTACTCTTCAGAATAGGACACGCTTCAGGGATAGGACTTAGATGAATGGAATAAGATCTGACCTGCAACTTTTCTATTTGAAGTTAAGCACTCATAATGCTAGGCAATGTGCACCTGCTACGAGAGAAAAATCAATCAATGGTACAACCCAGCCCCAAACTCCCAATCAACCATATTGAGCTTCTCAGCAAACTATTTCTGTTGGTGCAGTACAAGCACTGTTGTCTGAGGATGGTTAACAGCTATCTATTTGGACTTGGAACCCTCTCAATTAGCTAGAACTCATGAGAGACGCTATAAACTCAGCCAAATGCACAGGGCTGGAGAGGAGGTAGAGCCTAGAGAAAAGCCTATGGGGTCATACCTCTAAAAATGAAATTTCCTACCACACACTAACTATATAATCTTGTATTTACAGACAAGCATATCATCAAAAAAGCTACTCTATGCAAAAGATGGAGGCCACTGCAGAATCCAAATACTGGTCAGACACAGAACAGAGACATGAAATATCCCCATTCCTAGGAGACACATTAACAATTGAACCTCTCTACACACATAATAAGGAGCAGTGAGAAAATGAGAGCACCCCCTCAATTCTCACCAGTAATGGTTCCATAGAGGATAGTGAGGCAAACAGAAGGCCACAACTGGTCAGCCTCCAAAGAATGGGAGCCACCAAAGTATATATCTCTGGATGGGGCCCCTATATTAAACCTCACCTTCCCCCAGCCCAGGTATCATTGTGGAAGAGTGTGTGTGTGTGGGGGGGGGGGATTACAAGAACCAGGGCTGGTACATTAATGCAAAGAAATTGACTTACAACTGACTGCAAGCTTTCACATGTAAACCTGTGGCAATGTAAGCACCAGACATGGAACCCATACCAACAGGGACAAAGTTTCAAAGTGTAGCAAAAGAAATGGGTGGGGGACTGTCCCTGGACTGAAAACTATAGGAGACCGAGTACTGTTGGAAGTATATGCCTTACCTACGTTTCCTAGATAAGCTGATTAGACTGCAGTCGATCTATTTGTACAGAAGAATGGCTGGGTTTGGGAGCTTGACTGGATAGAGCTTAGCTTGGATGTTGTAATACATGAGTTCCGATGGGAGTTTGGGGAATAGAGCGGACTGGGTTTGATTGGGAACCATTGTATGAGTTGTACAAATGTTCAATATTTATTTATTTTTTATTGAACATTTGTACAACTCATACAATGGTTCCCAATCAAACCCAGTCCCCTCTATTCCCCAAACTCTCATTAGAACTCATGCATTAAACATCCAAACTAAGCTTATAAAAACTTTGAAATTATGACAAAAAATCAAAACAAAATAAGGAAACAGCCTGATTCAAAAGCAAAATTGGATATGGAACTGAAGAGAGAATTCTCTGAAGATATGAAAACTGCTAAGAAATATTCTAAAAAAATTGTTCACCATCATAAGCCATCAGGGAAATGCAAATGTTAATTACTTTGAGGTTTTATCTTTCATTACTCAGAGTGGCTAATATTTAAAAAAAAGGTAACAAATACTGTTGTAAATTTATAGAGCAGAGTATCTCCATGTACTTGTTGGTGGGAGGTGAAACTGATGAGGAAATAGAAATATGTTCAGTCACTATAGAAATAAATACGTAAGATCCTCAGAAAAATTAGGAATAGATCTACCATATGACTCACCTCTGCTGATCCAGAGCATATACCCAAAAGACAGTTCCTCATCCATGCTCATTGCCATTCAGATATTCACAATATCTAGAACATGGAAGCAACCTAGATGTTTGTTAACTGGTGAGTGAATAGTGAAAATGTGTTACCTACACACAATGAAATTTTAATTGGTTTTAGAGAATAATGGGAGCATAAAAATTTCAGGTAAATAGATGGAACAGGGAATTCCACGATTATATTGAGAGGTAACTCAGACTCAGAAAGACAAACAGCCCATTTGTATGTGGTCCTAACTTCCACTCTTTATATTTATGTGTTTAACTTGGGACATCTACCAAATCACCGAAACTAGGAAGGGACCATTTATGTGAGGTAGAAAAAGGGGTTTTATATATATTTTTGGTCTTTTTGAGATAGGGTCTCCCTGTAGCATCAGCTGGCCTGGAACTCACTCTGTAGACCAAGCTGGCCTTGAACTCACAAAGATTCGCCTGCCTCTGCCTCCCAAGTGCTAGGATTAAAGGTGTGCACCACAATGCCCAGCAGAAGAAAGTTTTAAGAGAGGATAGATAGTAGAACACAGGTGATTTGAAGGTGAAAGAGAGAATGATGGGAAGGGACGTTTCAGTAGGGGAGAGATGGAAGGAGAGGGTAGAGATGCGGTTGAACAAGTGATACTAAGTCTAAGGATGTTTGAAAATTTTGTATAGGAACTATTATTCCATAGGATTCACACAATATGTAATGTATGTGTTTATGCATATTCATATGAATAACTTATTTCAAATTAACCCTACACAGGGGATAATGTTCTTCCCAAAAGACACAGGTTTATGGAATAAAAAAAAAACAAACACAATGCAATTGTGGGATACCATCTCTCAATTTTTTAGAGGTGACAAGGAGACTCCCAGATAAAATAGGCTGTTGACATTGCTCTTGGTTGGTCAAGGGAACTCTATATAAGATCCAATAGCTAAGGACACCACACACAGTCACAAGACATGGAAAAGTCAAGTTGGTAGTCTCCAGGATGTTTCTGCCCTGCTGGATACCTTTCATAGTGTGCTTGTCAGATTTCTGGGGAAAAATTTCATCCACAGTCATACCTAGATGTGAACCCTATGAGCTACAATAGTGACTGGTGCGGAAAATTAGCACCATGGGTGCAGTAGTGGCACAAATGTCATGGGGGTAACCAATTTCTTTCTGGGCATGCCAAACAGGAGAAAACTCAGGTTAGATATATTAAATTTGTCCAAGAACCCGTGGTTAGAGAGTTTCATAAGCCCCAAGTTTGAACCCACTAATATGTCTTTCTAAGTGAACATCAAATAAACTAAATTTGTATCCCTAGACCCATCGTAATGCAATTCTCCAATCTCATCATAGAAGCTTCTTTGTGCAGCGAATGGCAGTTAATTCAGAAACTCACAACTGGTCAAAGTGCATAGAAAAAGTGTCTGTTGGGTGTTTAGCCACAAATGGTATATCCATATCATACTCCACTCCCCCAACGGTTAGGAAATATCATGAAAGTTGGAGCAGGAAAATTATAATGGCTAGAGGTCAAGAAAACCTGGAGCGCAACAATGTCATCTAGACACTACAGGACCAGAACTGCTACACTTATAACCTAATAGCATCTGTGTCTGTCTGTACCAGACCTGTAAATGATCAAACCAGTTGACATCCTCACATGGAGGGAGGACTCACCCCTAGCTAAAGAGCTATTGACAGTTGATGGCTTCTAGATGAAGGGCAGTCAGTTTTCTTGAAGGGTATGGTCTTTGTTAGAAATATCTTGCTTCAGGGAATAACCCATAACCGTAAGTAGATGGGCAATATAAATTGGACATGGTGAGGAAAAAATAGGAACAGAACTGATAGGCTGAATATATGTTGATATAATTTATTAAATCAGCTTATGTTGAAATATAAATAGTAACAACAGTTGCCTCATATGTGGAAGGCTAACAACCCAGGTCTGTCCCTGAATCTCCATGTCTCAGGAGTAGAAGTAGTGCCACAGTGGCTGTCTCATTCTCGAGTGGCCAAGAACCTAACAGTTTCCTAGTCAACAGGGCTGGTTTGCCTGAGCAATCCCAATCTGGCACTGAAAATTTGCAGGGTTCCTGGGATGCTTATGGTTCTTAGTAAAAGACAGAAGCCTGAAAAAGCTAATTCTGGTATCAGTGAAGGAATCAGAAGCAGCTGTAGCAGAACAAATAGGGTAAATCAGCTCCACAGCAGAAGGAAGTCAAGTGAGACAAAAGGGTTAATAATCTTTATTCTTCCATGTCTTTTTATAATCTAGCCTGTTACCAGAAGGTGCCACACAATTTGGGGAGGGTCTTACCATATCAATTAATGCAGTCAGGACAATTCTGTGTAAAGGCTTTGTATTCAGGTGATTCTAATTTGTGTCAAGTTGGTGTTAAAACCAACCATTATAGACATTAAGTTGGCAGGGGTAGTGGAGTGAGGGGCAGATCTGGGAAGAATTTGGAGAGGACTGATGGGGTGAATATAATTAAATGCAGTGTATGAACACATGATATTCTCAAGGAATTAACAATAATATTATATTAAATTTATAAATGAAAGCTTGCTTGAATTAAAATGAAAAGTCATCAAAAATACAGAAAAAGAGTGCAACTCTAGAACTCATATCTACATGGTTTAGCTAATTACAACCAGCCCACCATGGCACCACATCAGTGCTCTTGGAGTCTAGGTTTCTCCCTGCATGCTATCAGAGATCACCCAATTATTTCCAGTATCCTAAGTAAGCCAGATCTGACCCACCAGTCACCATCTCCCTGCTCTGGGACCAACCCAATTAACATGGCTCTGTAGCTCACATGAACTTTGCTTAGCCAGCTAGAACAGGTCCATACAGCCAACAAAAGAAATCTGATGCACACAGCACAATGCCAAAACAAAAATAACATAAAAAACGAAGATAATATGTCTCCATCAAGTCCTACCAGTCCTATAGAACTGTTCTACAATGAGAACTACCTAAAAAAACCCAGGACACAGATTTTAAAAGGAATAATCATAAATTAATCTTGGAAGAATTCAAGGACTTTAAAGAAAGCATAATGCCAGGCATGGTGGCACACACATTTAATCCCAGCACTCAGGAGGCTGAAGCAGGCAGATCTTTGTGAGTTCAAGGCCAGACCTTGGTCTACACAGTGAGTTCAAGGCCAGCTGGGACTATAGTGAGACCCTGTCTCAAAAAGAAAAAAAAAAAAAAAAGACAAAAATAAGAGAATACACAAACCACTCAAAGAGGATAGGAATAAACTCCTGACTGAAGTACAAAAACTACAAATGTAAAGGTGAATGAAATGACAAAGAAAACTTAGGATAAAAAAAAAGGAATTTACAAAAGAGAGAAATATTGAAGAAAACTCAGGCTGAAAGGAAGATAAAATTGAAAAACACAATAAGCTAATTTGAGACAATAGGGAAAACCCTCATCAGTAGAATGAATCAAATGGAAAACAGAATATCAAGACTGCATGATAAAGTTGAAAAACTGAGGTGCTCAACCAAAGAATATGATTTAAGAAAAAAACCTACATGAACAGAATATTCAGCGAATGTGGGACACCACATAAAAACCAAATCTACACACCATAAGCATAGAGGAAGGAAAAGAATCTCACTTCAATAATATTGATCAGATACTTAAGAGGATTAGAAGAAAAACTCCCTAAATTAAGGAAGATATATACAAACAAATACAAGAAGCCCACAGAATACCAAATATACAGAACCAGAACAGAAAATCCCCAGATCACATCATACTATAAACATTAAATGTCCAGAGCAAAGAGGGGGAGACTGAAGCTTCAAGAAAAATAAGTTACATATAAAGGGAAAACCCATCATAAATACTGCTGAATTTTCAAGGCAAATGATAAAAGCCAGAAGAGTCTGGAGCAACGCATGCCAAGTTCTCAGTGACTATACATGCTATCCAGAATAGTTTATCCATCTATCGTAGTCAAAGAGAAAAGAAGAAATTTCCGTGATACAAATAAGTGGAAAGAATGTATGCCCACCAGACCATCCCTAGAGAGAATACTTGAAGAAATAGAAAAGACTGAAGAAAGGACTGGCCAAACTGAAGAACTATAGAAAGAAAATAAATGAGCATATAATCATGGAAACACAAACATAGGGGGAATCAAAAAGAGCATAAATAAATGGTATAATTCAAGGATCTATAAAAGCAAAATTGGCAAATGGGACCTCGTTAAACTAAAAAGCTTCTGTATAGCAAAGAAAACAATCATTCAAGTAAAAAGGAACTCCACGGAATGGGAGATGAAAAGTCGTCTTTTTGTTGTTTTGTTTTGTTTTGTTTTGTTTTTTATAGATGTGACATTAGATCAGTTGACCAGACACAAGTGGATGGACTCACACTTAGGAACAAAAAATTGGGTTGATAGATGTCCTGACATACATGACAGATCCTTGGAAATTGGTAGGGGTGGGATGGAGGATGCAGATAGAGACAGGGTCAAAATATTATAAAGAGTTATTTTATAAAATATGAAAAATGTGATTTAAAAAGACAGCAAAATCCTATTAACCTATGCCCAATAATAAGTATCACAGCCAGGCTTATTAGCACACACCTGAAGTCCCACCTTCTTGGGCTGAGGTGGGAGTATCATTTGAGTCCAAGAGTTTGAGATCCCATCTCAAGAAAGTAGTATGGAATGGAAAAAAAATCAGTTAAAAATTCAAAAATGATAATTTAAAAAATTAATAGGAACGCAAACTTTTAATCTAATTTTAAAGATATTTTAAAATATATTAAAATTAATTTACATATACATCTATGTTTATGTATATAACAAAAATATAGTAGTCAAAATGGAATGATGCTAGCATAGGAAATTAGAAAAGACATATAGGTCAATAAAAATCAATTCATACATTGGTTTTTCACAAAGATTTGTAAAGAATGCAAAATGTGGAAAAGACATTCTCTTTAAAAAATAGTGTTAGAGCAGTTGGATATGCACATGTAATGAAATTAGACTTCTACCCCATTTAATATATAAAAAATAAAGTTTAGAGCCAAGTGTGTGGTACATGCCTTTAGTCCCAATATTTGGGAGGCTAGACTGGTCTACACAGTGAGTTCTAGACAAGCTGGGGCTACAGGAAGACCCTGTCTCAATAAAACATAATAGACAAATATTAAGTAAATAATTAAAAATAAACGTTAAATTCTTTAAACATTATTTTCCTTTGTGTGTCCAATTTTATTCTACCTGTTAAGTATTTTTATTATTTATATTAAATATCACATTTATTTGTTAACTATACTTTTTTAAAAGTAGAGAAAACATATATATATATATATATATATTAGAATTAACACATCAAATAAAAGAAGTAATGGAATTGTGAAAGAAACTCCTGTAAAGATGGGAAATAGAGTTTAGTAAGTGATTACTTGAGCATGCACAAACTGTAGAAAGTTTATTTTGGGCCAGACGTGGTGGTGCATGCCTTTAATCCTAGCACTTGGGAGGCAGAGGCAGGCAGATCTCTGTGAGTTCAAGGCCAGCCTGGTCTACAGAGTGAGTTCCAGGACAGTCACACCTACAGGGAGACCCTGTCTCAAAAAGACCAAAAATAAATAAATAAAAGAAAGTTTATTTTGACTGACTGATAATCAGAGATATATAAAATAATGAAATGCTCTCACTAGTTAGTGTTAATTTTTCAACAGTACTAGTCAACATTTACATATATCTACTGAGCACAGTATATGTTGTTGGGAAGACAGGCAAGTATTAAGGAAGGTATTTTGAAATGGAGGATCTTCCTCTTTCCTACAGACTGCTGAAGTCTGTGGGTTCCTCATATGGAGCATTCAAACGTTGAGTAGAATGGCGTCTATCAAAGCCATCACCTGTTGCAGCTATATCTTTCATGATTCTGATGCAATGTCTATTCCTGAATTTCCTCAAGTTTTCTGATCCTTCAGTTATGTCTTCTGCTTCCTCATTACTGAGAAAGGGAACATTTCAATTTTTAAATTTGAATCAGGATTCTGGGATTTATCTTTCTCTCTGAACTTCATGAAGCTAGCATAATAATTTTTAGTCTTGAACTAAAGTTTGTAGATTTTCTGTTGCTTTTCATATTTACCTGGAAAAATACTTGGAAACAGGGTAAAAATTTTGGAAGTTAAGGAGGTAGAATTTGTGATTTCCCCATAGAAAATGACTAGAGGTGTTCCATGGCTTTTATATTGCTTATCCATCTCAATATTAACTCATTCAAATATATAGGGTAGGTTCATTTATATATAATAATATAGTATATATAATATATAACTATATATATATATATATATATAATGCAAGAAACTGTTAGATGCTAAAACCTATTCCATTAATTATGTTATCTAGAGGAACAGAACCCCCCCCCCACGGACATAAGGAGTTTATTTACTTGAGTAACACAACAGGGGATAATAGTGCAAAAGATGCACGCTTTATGAGAAAGAGGATATAGTTCTAAGGAACTATGAGCCTCAAATATTTTAGTCCAAAGATGAGGAACTAGGAGAACTCTGTAGCATTGCTGGTGTTGAATTCATGCTAAAAGGCTAAAAGAGCTGGTGTTTAATAATCTCACCAAAAGAAGCAGCAATAGACATATTTGCTCAGGGAGAATGAAACTAGAACATGTACATTGGCTTCCACTTTTCCACTGCTTCTCCACAGGGGCCACTAGTCTATTGGATGATGACATTCAGATCCTGGGAATTTTCTTTGCCCTTAGTTATATTCCATAACTCAATTCTCTCTGGAAATGATTTCAAAGACACCCAGAGGTGGCTTTCCAGGTGGCTGTGAATCCAGTCAAGTTGACAGTGATTATTAATCATCACAAAAATACTGAAGAAAAAAAATAACATTGATCAATAGTGACAAAATTTACCAACTTGTAATTTTATTGGCAGTGTACAAGAACTTTCCATATAACTTTGAACATTGTTCTGAAGACATAAAGAATAAGGAGACATTAGGAGACATACACTTTGAAAGATATGTAAAAAAAAAAAAAAGGAAAGTTTGAAGAGCTGAGGCAAAGAAGTACTCCGTATATCAGAGAAAGAGTTAGAAGTAGGAATGGATGCAAACAAAGATGGGGTGGCTGATGGGGCAGAAGGATATTCTCTTTATATTATCAGGGATAAAACCTGTCCTCTTTTCTTCTGTTACACTTTTCACTCTGGCCTTGCTACTAGGCACTGAGGAAAACCTAGAGATCCTGCTTTTATTTTGACAGAGTGTAAATAGATGAATTTTTATTCAGGGGCTATAAATGCCCACACCCACTTCCCCCCTGCCTTCAGTAGCCATCAATGACCTAACTCACCTGGAACTCAGAAGATGAAGATCCTTGGCAATTAACCCAGTAGAGTTTCACATACTCTGCCACAGAGAACTGTAGAAAATAGATTAGGATAGAAGAACAAGGCAAGAGGAAACTAGCACACTCTGTGAGACTGTACTCAATGTATATTTATTGGACTTTTACTTCAGAAGCAATTATAGCAATGATAGTTAAGAAGGATGAAATAAATATGTAAATATGTTACAAGTTGTGAGGAGTCAATAAGATATGTTTCCATTCATTAAAAATTTAAATGCTGTGAAGCTCCAAGGCAATTTAGATATTTTTAATCCACTATCCCAATGAGGGCTTTGTAAGCATGGGTTTATTTATTTTTAATGCCACATTTATCTACATATATTATATTGTCCTGAGGGCTTGGATATATTCCTATGCTGTTCAAGTAAGTGACCATTTCCCACTAGCCTTCAGGGTTGCTGTGTTGCCTGAAATTGTAGAGCTGCAATTTCACTTCTGAAATTTCTTTGGAGTCTAGAGAAAATCAGAGATGCTTATGTACCCTTGTCACAATATTCACTAGAAAGGGTTTAGGTTGATAAGTATGCAACATGGATTCACTTCTTAACATTTTAAGCATATAGCAATGAATAATCTTCCTGAGGAAGTTTCCAGAAGTTTATCTGTTCTAAGAATATTGAAATATTTTACCAGATTCCAATGGGTGCTCTTTCAGATCAGATACTGGAGTGTCCTGTATCAAAGGAAATTTCTTTTTCTTTCTTTCTTTCTTTCTTTCTTTCTTTCTTTCTTTCTTTCTTTCTTTCTCTCTCTCTCTTTCTTTCTTTTCTTTCTGTCTTTCTGTCTATTTAAGATAGTGTGCAGCATGAAAATAAGAAAAATTGGTTTTTATTTTCTGGACTTACAGGTTATCTAAAACGAAAGCATCTGCCAATTATAGGGGCAATCTTGGCACACATTCTAAAAGGGAGGAAACATCAGCAGTCACTTTCAACAGTGACTGTTCAATAAAAGTGGCTTTCAACAATGGGTTTCCCCATCCCAGGGTAGTGATACTAACAGGCATAGAAAAGAAGAGGAATAGGAAGGAAGAAAAAGAGAAAGAGGAGGGGAGGGGAAGAGGGAAAGAAGAACAGGAAGAAGAAGAGGAAGAGAAAGAGGAGGAGAGAATGATATTCTTTATCCATTTGTTTCCAAAACAAAAAATAGCCAATATTTAAAATACCATAAAACATTTGAGTCAGAAAGGACTTACTGATTTAAGAAGAACCCAATGATTTTTGACTAACCCCTGTCCCACCAAAAATATAATTTTAGAGTTGGATGGAAGTTATGTCACTGATCAAAACTATCAACATTTAACTGAGAAAAATATAAAAACTATCAAATTTGAGTATCTGATTTATATTTCAAAGCTGATAAGTATCAAACCCAACCTGAAATCAGCCTTCTAGGAAGTAAAAATTGAAATAGGGAGGCAGGTGGCCTAGAATTCACTAATGGAGAATTCTCACTGAGAATAAAGAATACAAGGGAAGAGGCTCAGCCCAGGATGTGGTCATGAGTAGATCAAAAGATCACTTGGTCTAAGAAGGTTCCAGAACACAACACAAACTGAAAAACGGACTCTAATTCAATGAAAAGCAGCTGCAATTTGCCTGAATAGGTCATTGGATACAGGCCATGGAGGTAGAGGACAGGTATGGATTCCTGCATGCAGTCACTGTCAGGGAAATTATGAACTTCAATAAGTTACTTTTCTTGTTGCTCTGAAAAATAATTGACAAAAGCAGTTTAAAGTAGGAAAGGTTTGCTTTGCTCCCAGTGATACAGGGGAGAAATTAGCCCTAGACCTGGAGTGTCCTTAGTCTCATTTATACAAGAATTTAAGAATTGTGGTGGTTTGAGTGAGAATGTCATCCATACATAGGCTTCTTGAATTGAGACATTTTGGCCCCAGTAGGTAGTGCTGTTTTGGAACGTCTTGGAGGGTGGGGTCATGCTGGAGGAAATACATCACTGGGGGCGGTCTTGGTGAGTTTAACAAGCCTCGCCAATCTCCAGTTGCTCTCTCTCTCTCGGCTTCCTGTGCTCATTGGAAGATGTGAAGCTCAGCTTTCTGTTCCAGCTCCTGCCACCATGCTTCCTGCTGCAATGGACTCTAATTCCCTGCAACTGTCAATTGTAAGCTCAAATAAACTCTTCCTTTTATAAGTTCCCTTGGTCATGGTGGTTTTATCACAGCAACAGAAAAGTGACTAATACAAGAATGGACTCAATGGAAGCTTTAGGACAATTTTCTTACATTTAAAGAAAAAACATTCTCAAATTAGTCAAGCTGTGAATCAGCAGTGGTCTTCGGAGAATGGAGCGGTAAAGAAAAAAGCCATGATTCCATGCTAGTTTCGAGCCTGCAAGAGGAGAGACACATGCTGGAAGAGCAACTGCATGATGGGAAGAGAATGGAGCTGTAAGAAAAAAGGCAGAGAAACCCACAACATTGGGGTAGCCCAAAGCATTACAGAAAGTGTGGTTAGAAAAGATATATAGAAGAAAACGAAATTATACTTTTCTGAAGAATTCGAAAAACCAGGCAAAACTTAGAGAGAGCCACAGGTCTGCAGGTAATTTGACCAGCAAGAATTGTCCTAGGAGTCAGGATGCCAGGTAGGAACGGTCACCATCTCCTTAATGCACTAGGCATTCTGCCAATCTCTTTAGCATGATATGATGTGAACTCCCTTTCCTCAGGTTGGTCTTATGATCAGGTGATTGGCTAGAAACACTGGAAAGCTGGGTCTTATTCCAGAGTGTAGATGCCAAAGATTGTGATTCTCTTGATCAGATCATCTTATGGGGCTTTTGGCTACCTCAGCAACAGCTTAAATGTATTCCAATCTGGCAGGGAAGACCTGGCAGCAGGGCCTTTCTAGAAACTGTTCACGTTACATGTGCAGTCAAGAAGCAGAGAAATGAATGGGCTTGGGTGTTCAACTCACTCTTTTTTATTCAGTCCAGGATTCCAACTCATGGAATGGTGCTGCCCACATTTAGAGTAAATCTTCTTACCTCAGTTCACCAAATCCAGAAACTGCTTCTCAGGCATGTCCTATAATAGGATTCCAGCCAGTGTACCTTTAGTATCCTCTATGGAGGCCGAAACTGAGCCCAATTCCCAGGTGCCACACAACTTTGCAGTATGCTATGTCCACTCCACAGAGTACCTGGTTTCTTTGCTCTTCACTGTGTTTTTCTTCAACCACCTACAGTTTATCAGCTTCACAGGAAACAAAGTATGACAAGTTTTGATGAATTTATTTCCTCCTTCCCTTGTTTCTTCAACTCCACAGATTTGTGAGACGCCATGTTCACTGTTGCTGAGAACACCAGTGCACTGTTTTGGCATGCTGCATTACTTTGTGTCATTGAATTCCTATAGCTTTGGGGATTGTATCAATAGTGATAAATCTAAAATTCACTGTCTAGGCATCAAAATACTCAACTTAGCACTTCTTCATTAATGGAAGACACAGAACAAAGTATTGATACCAAACAAATACACTAAAAATATTACACTGAAAATTTAATGGTAATGGGAATAAAAAGATAAACCACAGGAGGGGATTCAAGTAATCATAAGCCTTAGAAAATTGAAGTCTGTGAATTCATGCTGGCAGACTTAAGTAGGTCACCTAATCGGTTGTTTACTGTGCTGTTAGATATGAAGCATGATAAAGCAAGCAGGGAAGAAACAGTATGAGCTCCATCTCCATAACAACGGAGAAGAGAACAATTACAAGAGACCCTTGCCAGCCACCCCCACAAAGCAGTTTTAACCTCAGAGCAATAAGGAGTGACACAACGAACTGCTATTGATGTCTGAACAACATAAGGCATTGAGCCAGGTAAAAACTTTCCCCTTACAGAAGACTGAAGACTTTGATCCATGAGCAGGATTGCTGAAGCTGCAAAAGGAAGCAGCTAACTAGTGCAAGAATAATGTAAGAGAGTAAAATGAGCTTAAAAAGTGATGTCATTGCAGCTTGGGCTATATTAAAGAAAGACACCAGGAAACATTAAGACATTGGTGTATTGTTGGCTTCCCTGTTTATCTAGGATGCATCTTGTCTTGGATGTAGTATTGTAAATGATAAACTAATATTGAAATTAAATAAAATTTTGAAAAACATTTTGAACTTTTTCTACATTTTCATAAACTAAAAATTAAGCCATGTTAAACATTTAACCAATGTTAACATATCCTAGTCAGGACTAGGATATCTGAGTAATTTAAAAATATTTTTCAACATACACTTCAAAGTTATCTAAATAATTTTCTTATGTTTTTCTTTTATATGTTCAGAGAAGCTTATTTGGAAGATTTGTTTTCAGAACTTTTTGTCAGTAGATTAGGATTTTATTTTAAATATGCTTATTGATGATTTGTATATTTCATACATTATCTTTCAGTCCAATTTAGACACATTCCCCTCTCCCTGCTCCCCACCCCAGTTCATGCCTTCTGCCATACATATCTTTCATCTTTCTCTCAATATTTCCAAAGTTTTTCACTGCAGAGGCTTGTTGTTTTGGGCAGAATTTAACCACATTAGTCAGTTCTTTGATCCATCTTATGCAGTTGTTGTTCCATCCTGTTTGTATTGCTCCAACATATGCCTATATAACAATCACATATGTATCAAAATTATGACATCTGAGAATAAACTGTATGTTAATTCCAAAATCTGTTTAGGCATTCACATTTTTCCTCTTTAATTTTATATTACTCTAAAATATAAATAAGTACCTTCTACCCATATACAGTAATTACAGAGTCGGAAAATAAGTAGTAAGTCAATTCTAGAGCCCGTTAAGAGATTCACATTATAACAGCACAGTTATTTCAGATTAAAAAATATAACAATAATGTTGTTCAGCTTGACTTTTAACTGGGGATTTGGTGTTAGCATCCACAAATGAGGGAAACCATTCATTGTTTGTTTTTCTGGGACTTTGTTACTTCACTTAGCATAGTGGCTTCAAGTTCCATCCATTTACCTGGAAAGTTCATGATGTCATCTTTCTTTACCTTTACATAGAACTCCATTGTGTAGATGTACCATATTTTGTTATCCACTTGGCAGTTGAGGGACATTTGGGTTGGTTCCAGCTCTTCCCTATTGTGAAGAGAGCTGCAATAAACATAGATCTGCATGTATCTTTGCAGTAGGATGAGTCTTGTGTGTATATACCCAGGAGTGGTATGGCTGGGTCAGGTGGAAGGCTCATTTTGAGTCTTTTAATGGTTCTCCACACTGCTTTTCCATAGTGGTTGTACGAGTTTACATTCCCACCAGCAGTGGATGAGTGATCCCCATTCCCCACGACCTCTCCAGCATTGTCTTTTGTTTTCTTGATCTTATCCAGTCTTCTCAGAGTGAGATGATATCTGAGAGTGGTTTTAATGTGCATTTCCTTAATTATTTTAAGATGTTTCTCAGACATCTTTCATTCCTCACTGATGAAGTCTCTGTTTAGCTCTTTACTCCATCTTTTGAGTAGGTCATTTGTCTTCTTTCTTCTTTGTTTTTTGAGTAGTCTATATATTCTTGATGTTAATGCTCTGTCAGATGAATCACTGGTGAAGATTTCCTCCCACGCTGTGTGTTTTCTCTTCACTTCCTTATTTCTTTTCTTTTTGAGTTTTATGAGGTCCCATTTGTTGACTGTTGACCTTATTTCCTGTGCAGCTGCTGTCTGATTTAGAAAGTCTTTTCCTACACCTATGTCTTGTAGGTTATTACCAACTTTTTCTTCTATCACCTTCAGGGTTTCTGGTTTTACATTGAAATCTTTGATCTACTTGGAGTTGATTTTTGTACAGGGTGAGAGGTAGGGGTTTAATTTTGTTCTTCAACAAATGGTGATCCAGTTTTGCCAGCACCATTTGCTGAAGATGCTATCCTTCTTCCATTAAGCTTTTTTTTGCCCCTTTGTCAAATATGAGGTGGCTGAAATTGTATGAGCTCAAGTTTGGATCTTCAATTTTGTTCCATTGGTCAGCAGGACTGTTTTTGTGCCAGGACCAGGCTGTCTTTATGACTATAGCCCTGTAATATAGCTTGAAGTCTGATAAAGCAATCCCTCTTGTATTGCACTTTTTGCTCAGGGTTGCTTTAGCTATTTGGTTCTTTTGCTTTTCCATATGAATTTAAGGATTTTTTCCCCCAAGTCTTTGAAGAAACTCATGGGGATTTTGACTGGCATTGCATTGAATCTGTATATCAATTTAGGTAGAATGGACATTTTTATTATGTTAATTTTTCAAATCCATGAGTATGAGAGGTCTTCACACCTTTTGATGTCATCTTCCAATCTCTTTCTTCAGGGATTTAAACATCCTGGGAACCTACAAAACTTAACCAAGAAGAGATTGACAATTTAAACTGACCCATAATATTTGAAGAAATTGAAGATGTAAAAAAAAAAAGCCCTCCCAACTAAAAAAATCCCAGGTCCAAATGGTTTACACAACAGAATTCTATAAAACATTTAAAGAGGTCTTATATCCATTACTACTCAAACTGTTCAGAAGGATACAATTAGAGGGAAATCTCCCAAATTCCTTCTATGAAGCCAGCATTACTCTAATACCAAAACCAGGCAAAGACACAACCAAAAGAGAATACTATAGACCCATCTCATTAATAAACACAGATGCAAAAATTCTCAACAAAATACTTGCAAATTTCATACAGACCCACATCAAAAAGATCATCTATCATGATCAAGTTGGATTCATACCAGAGATGCAGGGATGGTTTCACATATGTAAATCAAAAAATATCATAAAATATAAATGGACTGAAAGACAAAAACTGCATGATTATCTCAATTGATCCAGAAAAAGCCTTTTACAATATCCAGCATCCCTTCATGTTTAAAGTTCTACAGGGAATTGGACTGAAGGTAACATTCCCTAACATAATCAAAGCCATATATAGCAAACCCACTGCCAACATCATCCTAAATGGAGAAAAAGTTAGAAGCAATCCCCTTAAAGGCAGGAACCTGCAAGGCTTCCCCTTATTGCCACTCCTCTTCAACATAGTGCTTGAAAAGCTTGCTAGGGCAACAAGATAAGAAAAGGAAATTAAAACAGTGTTAATCAGAAAAGAGGAAGTCAAACTATCCCTTTTTTCAGATAATATGATACTTTACCTAAGGGTTGCTAAAACTTCCACCAGAAAACTCCTAGAAATGATTAAGAGTTTCAGTAAAGTTGGGAGGGGGTAAATAATTAACCTAGAAAAATCAATAGCCTTTTTTTACAGCAAAAATAAGCAATTGGAGAAGGACTATAAGGAGACCTTCCAACTCAAAATAGCCTAAAAAAAGCAATAAAATGCCTGGGAACAAACCTAACCAAAGATTAAGAATTTTAACTTTTAATTGGAAATCATTAATTGCATTCAATGAATCTAATTTAAATACAATTGCATTCAAGGAATCTAATTTAAATACTATGACTAGGGACATTTAGATGACCTTTGGTTAGCAATGAGAGAAGTCCAGAAACATGCTGTCACCCTCAGCAGCCGAGAGAGATCCCCTAATCTTTTAGATACCTTGACTCAGAACAAACCAGGATTCTTGGTTTTAAAAAGAGGAAAATCTGCTCATGCTTCAGAAGAGGAAGCCTGGTCTATCAAGACCTGCTTTTGTCCTCATGTGGATGGAACTGGTGAATGAAAAGCTGAAAGGAGCAAGGGATTCCCACCCTTCTCCCCCCCCCCAAAAAAAAACCCTGGGAAACCCCTGAGGACCAGATTCTCAACTGACTTTGAGAAAAAAAAAAAAAAACTTCATTAATTGGGCTAACTGTGTGGCCTTAAGCATCCAAAAGGAAAGTATAACCAGATACAAATAATCAGTAAGACCAGAGAAATTGTACTGCAGACATAGAACTTGAGATCTTAGTAAAAAGACAAAAAGAATAGAGTACTGTTGTTTGGCCTATCTCCAATTCTTACTGGCAAGTGCATCTACTCTGTGGCTGATACCGCTTTTGGCATTCCTCAAAGAAATGAGACACAGATTTTTAACCTCCTAATATGTCTCCCTAAGAATCCTCCAAACCTTCAGTGCCAGATGGAAACTACTGAAAAAGCCAGCTTGTGGACTAAACAGTTAAGGGGATGTCAGCCCCATCAGAGTGTAGACTGCCATTGTTGGACTACCTGGGCTGTATCATGGAGTGCAGGGGGATCAAGACGACTTGTGCTTACTAGACTTCATTTTGGGGGACCATGGGAGGGAAAGACCCCAATGTGGAGAAAAAGTGCAGGATTGAAGGTTGTTTGGGGGCCAAGCGGAACTTTCTAATACTTCTTAAGGCAAACATGAGATCTTTTTAGGAAGAAAAATAAAATCCTCCAATTCAAATGATAGTGGTGTTGTAAATATATAATATAAATATTATCTATAATATATATTAAAATTAGCAATACCAAGTTGGTGAGAACAACAACAAAAGAAACATGAAAAAAAAAACTCTATAAAGACTCAGAAAAAGATGCAAGACATGTATGACAGAGTGCAGGGACTTGGGTGGGATGGGGGGCATGGAAAAGGAAGTGACTCTAGATTCAATCGAGAAATGATGTGTGACCTATGGATAAAGTTTAAAAATAATAATAATAATAAAATGGAAAAAATAAAAAATAAATAGGAATATATAGAGCTATACTTGCTTCTATTTGCAAAAAAGGAATAAGTATTCACAATAAACTAATACTAATAATTACCTAAAAATTGCTTCCATTTGTAACTTATCAAAGGTCTTAGAATTTAAACTTTTTTACTGATTATGCTCAAAATGATCATCTGACCACTTCAATAAAGCATTTTTGCCAGGCAACTCCACTAATATTTCCCTCTTTCCCTTTTGTAACATATGATAGTTTCTTGGACATTATTTGATATTGTGTAAAAATTCTATTTTTAATACATTTTTAAGCAGTTGAGCATTTCATACAGGAAAAAAATTCAAGACCAGCATGTAGGAAGCAGAGTTGGAAATTATATTAATGATATTTTTAATACAGACTTTGAGCAAGAGGGTTAAGAGAAAAAACAACATTCAGAAATACAAACACAGCTGTGGATATGGGCTTCTCAAAGGAGAGACTATATTATCTGTCTTACAAGAGCATACATGCCCTTTTGGTGGCTCTCATCTTAAAAGTTTATGGAGAAGCTGTGTTCCTTTTTTCTATCCCATTTTGATGAGATTACAGTGTGGCTCCAGAGGTAGAGTAGATTTACAACGTGGGAAGATAAAACCAGGAGCCGTTAGAGTCACAAAATGAATTTTCTCTCTGTCTGTTTGTCACAAATGAGGTCTTTAGTGAGATTCCCAGAAAATCAAAGATTTACAGCTAGAAAGGGAGAAAGGCCATAATCAGATGTTAATTGTCCTGAAATTCTTGCTTCTCAGCTGGCAAGAGGCGTCAACTGGATTCTGAGGAGAGGGTCCTCTCCTCCTCATATTCGCCTCACTTCAGTTTTATATTTCTATACGTTCTTTAGAGAACCTGGAAATCCTCTGAAAAGTTTTGGGTTCTCTCTCTCTCTCTCTCTCTCTCTCTCTCTCTCTCTCTCTCTCTCTCTCCAATTAAGGCAGGAAAGTTTTCTTGTATTTAGCAACAAGTACTGCATGTCCCTACTGTAACCAAATTCTACAAACTACTGAAAAGTCAGTTTAGAAAAGAGTTGAAAAGTATCATTCAAGAAAACTTTTCCTGGCTTGGACAACACATCCAGTATGGATTTGGTGCAGTCAAAATTGATTCCCAGAAACTAGTGAAAACTGTGAAACTCAGAAAATTCATGTGTAAATTCATTCTTAATACTAAATGAAGTCATTCCTAGCATCTGGAGCATTACTTATTTTCTTTCATTACAGAGATATAATTAAATTATAATTTAAGTCAGCCTATTGCAAAGAGAAGTGGATGAATGCAAGGAGTCTTCAGAAGAGGTCTGTTCCTTACCTCTGGCACTGCCCTTTCAAAAAGCCAAAGCTCCATCAGGAATAGGCATGAGCACTGACTAACGTTAAGTTGGAAGCTCAGCCCCGTGTTCCTCACCTATTACTAACCATTTGTGAATTCAGGTGAACTGTGGAAACTCAAAAAGCCTTTGTGTCCCTATTTTTAAAAGTAGGGCATAGCAACAGTAATTGCCTCATGAGGTACTTTCAAATACTTGATGAATTAATATGAACAATGTCCTCTGCCCAGCTTCTGAAAGTTTAGTGATCAAAAACTGACTGCGCATTATTACCATGTTTGGAAAGGAAGCAGTACAATATTTTCATGGAAGACTAGTGTTAACCAAATAGAATTATACAAGTCAAGAATAATGTGAATGATTCAATCAATGAAGCCTTGATATCTGTAGAAAAAAAAGTTGATTCTACTTCTCTGTATTTGAGTTCTTCCAAGATTACCTATTCTTTTTTAAAATTTTTATTTATTTATTATTTTTATGAGTGTATGTTTGAATGAATGAACTGTCTGAGTGAATGAGTGAACTGTCTGCAGGTAGGTTGTCTTTCTTTTGCCAAAAATGGTACAAACCTATTCAAAATATACAAGTTTTCATATAATCTTTCTCAAGACACAGTATTACTGCTTACCACTGACAGCTTGAATGTGTGTATGCACCAAGCATAAGACATTTCTCATGGCCCTGGGAAATGTCATGTGTTCATGCCTTGTGTCTATAACTAAGCCATTTGTTCTGTGTGACCCTCTCTTTGCTATCCTTTATCTCCTGCCAAGCCTTATGAACCAGCTCAATCACCTATTCTTTAAACAGTTATTACCAGTGCCCCTTACCTGCTAAGCAAAATTAGTTACTCTTTCCTCTAATCTTCAATTATACAAAAACCTGAAAGTGTGTGTTTCTACCTCTGCCTCCAGAAAGTAAAGGTGTTGCCTGGAGGTGAGTATGGGCATTGTTCAGTTGGCCATTTCCCAACCATGAAACACATTTCTGATTCCATATACTTGCTTGCTAACATTTACAGTCCCACCTGTATGGCTCCACCTTAATCTAAGCCATCATTACCTTGTATCTCTATGTTTTCATATCCATTTGCCTTCCCTAACTAGTGACACGAAGGAAGCTAGACTCATATTAAAGGCATCCAAAGCTTCTCATCCTTTTCTTTTTTAAATTATAGTATATTTTAACATGTATTGAAACAAAGATACATTTTTACTGGCATCCTTTTTTTTTTAATTTTATTTATTTCTGTATGTGTATGAATGTACTGTCTGCATGCAAGTTTGTGCACCCGTGTCGTGCAATGCCGCGGAGGTCAGAAGAGGGTGTCGGATTCCCCTGGAACTGGAGTTCTCCTGGAATTGGAGTCTCAGACGGTTCTCAGCCACCATGTGGGTGCTGGGGATCAAACCCGGGTCCTCTGTAAGAGCGGTCGGCGCTCTTAACCGCTAGGCCATCTCTCCAGCCCCATTTACTGGCATCCTTGAGAAGTATTTTTACTTTGTTCATTTTAGTGTATTCATTAAGAAAAAAAATCATATATATTCTTAGTTGTTGATCTTTTTATGTTCTCCCTTTATGGGTATAGAAAATAATCACATGGTATTTTCAAAAGGCTAAAATACAAAGTTACTTTCAAAAATTAAATGTCATAATCCAGATCAGAACAACACCAAATCATGAATCTGTAGGCAATTTTCCCAGGAACTTTTTCACTTAATTTTCAAAACTATAGATTAGTGTTTAAGTAGAAACCAAATGAGACATCTAGCCAAATAACTAGGCAATGAATGAAAGACTTTGTACAATAGTGTTGTTAACTCCAGTTTTTATTTAGAATGCTTCTCATCCTTTTCAAAGTACAAAGTCATTACAGTTCTGTCAGTCAGGACCCCATTGTCTGAATGAACCTTGTTCTTCTAAGCATAACATTCCTCCATTCTTATTGGTCTCTTCATTTTGTCTGCACACCAAGCATGCGCTTATTTCAGGATCGTTCCAGTTACAGTTCTCTCTCTCTGACAAACTTTTCACTTATGTTTGTGTACCAAAATATTTCATTTATGTCCCTCAGTACACATCAACACATTCCAGAACCTTCTCTGGTCACTCCATATAGTATATGGCCACAAACAACTATATAACCCAACTCTACCAAATCTTATTTTTTTTTCTCTCTAGTTGGTCTACAGTCAATGTATTTGCCTTTGCATTTGTCAGTTGTTAGGATTTTTAATTGTATGTTTTCATTTGGTAATCATGCATTAAATAAATTTAGGATTATTATAGGGTAGTTTCCTTGTCTAATTAAGAGTTTTCCTTTGTCTTCTGCCATCTTTAATATTTTTGTTTAACTAAGAGGAAAACACAACATGGAAAAAATTAAGAAATCTATGTAAAGTGGGTCATGATGACCTAAGAAGTCGTTTTCTATACTATGAGGCCAACAGCACTTTAGAAACCTGACAAATGATTTGGATTCTGTTTCTATATGCATTCATCACCCTGCTTGTGGTATATATGAATCTATAATATACTCCTCATCATTTCTTGTCATTACTTGACATTTCAGGTAATCAATACTTCATATTTTTTTCTGAATTTAGCAAGCATTTTCATGAAAACACTCTGATCAGAAGCTCCATTGCCTTTATTAGATATTAGAGGAATACATCTGACTTTTGTTCACTACAGAGACTTCTCAGGGAGCATCAGATTTGATGCATGCCAAATCCTGAGAGGATTTGAATTTTGCTGGAGATTAAAGTCTTAAAATAGAAAGCTAAAATTCTGTTGTGGATTATGAAACTTCAGCAGTAAGGAGCAGCAGCTAGCATTTTTTTTATGTTAGATTAGTTAACCCTGAAATTACATTCACAGAGGCCATCTTCTCAAATGTTGAGTACTAAGAAAAACAGAGAATTAATTAACCTTTTTAGGATTTGAAATCTAGCTTTTATGAAATATCTAGAAGAGTATCAAGTATATAGTAGATATTATTTGAGAATGCCTTCTTCTTTATGTTAAATTAAGAAATTTTTTGGCCAAGTTGAAATGTAATAAACTTTAAATAAAAATGTTTACAAGATTTCTGCAGTTACAATTTTAGTGAGCTAAAAAGAACTTCTTTGCAATTTGCTTTATGATTTTCATGTATGTTCCAGGTCTAGAATTCCTAGCAATTATCTATATATGGAAACTATAATAGAATGGCATCTTTTTCCCCTGAAGTAATAGAATAATTTTTACATGCTTCTGGTGGCCTCATATAGATGAGTTGAGTGATTCTCCCAAGGGTATAGAGCAGGTTCATAACAAATGGGGGATGAATCACATTGAAGGACTGCTGAAGCTTGTGGTGCTGTATCATAGACAAGAATGATATAATGACACACCCACAGCAAAAAAAAAAATTCACATTAGTGAATTAGTCATTACACATTAGTCGTTCTTCTGTAAACAATTAATGATTTGCTTTGATCATATCGAAAATTCCTAGCTACATTTGTGACCACCAGAATATGCCTTTAAAAATATTTCACTACATACTTGAGATCCAGCATTTATACAAGATCCAGACAAGGCCAAGTATTTAAACCTTCTACAACTACAAGGTACTCTAACCAGCTGATTTACATGGTGACCTGGTGTGAAGGGCAATAAGAAAGAGAGCACCAGATTCTTCATTGCAGGAGACTACCCAAGGAGAAGGCCAAAAATTTTAAAGCTTTTCTAAGCCTAAAATTTATAACAGGTTCATTATTTCAACAATTTTGTCTTTGCTCAAAATTTTGTAATTTTGAAATGGTTTATTGTATGACTCACAACATTCCAAATGAAAGGCACAGCATTTTAAAAAAAGAAATTAATAAATGCTGAGGGGCTGGAGAGATGGCTCAGCAGTTAAGAACACTGGCTGCTCTTTCAGAGGACCAGGATTTGCTTTTAAGCACACAAGACAACTGACAACTGTCCAAAATTCCAGTTACAGGGGATATGATGCCTCCTTCTAGCCTCTGTGGGCATTGCATGCATGCAGCATACTTATATTCATGAAGGCCAAATACTCATACACATAAAATAAAAGTAAATAAAATAATGAAAATGTTTGATAAATATTTTAGTGGTTGTGTCTAATCAAATCAAAACTACATTTTCACACTGTTTTTCAAGCAAATATATTTCCTTATTTTTTCCCTTAAAGTAAATAAAATTATAGAGAAAAACAGATGAATGTTAAGAAAAAGAACCAAGGCAGGAAAGTGTGAAAAAAAACCTCATGACTAGGTCAGTGAACAAGCCAGAGGAAGAATCCCTTTCTTTTTTCTTTATGGGAGATGAAGAATTGAGACAAGGTGAGACAAGGTGTGACTACTATATAGCCAAAGCTGGCCTGGAATCATGTCAGCCAGTCTGGACTCAGTCATCACCCTCTTGCAAGTGCTCCCTGAAATAAAGATTTCATTATTTCTCCAGTGAAGAGGCTTGAACTCACAACCTTGCACCTTCTAAGCAAGCGCACTACCACTCAGCTGAATCCCTAGCCACCCCACTCCATTTTTTCCCGTTTCTAATGAATATTGTGCCATTTGTCACTGCATAATGCTATCACTAACCACTGTTGATAGTAAATTATTTGGTAATTAAATAAAATTTCCTCTAGAGCCTTAATGTGAAAATTTGTATCATGTTTCCAATTATCTGAAGTTGCATGGACATGCTCTTTTGTAATTTGTAGAGACCAAAGATGCTTTGATATAAGAAGTAAACTGCAAGAAGCATTTTCTATGTCCTTGGAAATATAATTCAAACATTACTGAATTTGGAATATTTTGTTTACTCTAAGTATATTCGATATCTATGGCATTGGAGGAGAAAATGCAATATCATTTGAGAAATTATTTGTATGCAGGAGGAGATTCTCAGTAAATATCTAAGAAGATGAGATGCTTTGACAGACTCAAGCTAACCAAAATAAGACCCTATCACTTGCCAGTTTTGACCATTGTAGAGTAATCTAAGATGCAGTGCTCTAACATTAAGATGAGTCCCATGCTGAATTCTATATGTTTAAAGTACCAGACAGTCATTCAGGACACTTCACCTAATCTTGTCTGGGCTACTGTACACTACTGCACTCACAGGAACTTGACCAGCTCCACTAATTCCTAAAAATGAACTTTACATGAAAAAAGTAAAGAAAAATCAAGACATCAAAGAAACAGTTGCTTATGAGAAAGAAGGACTTTGGGAAATTAAAGAACGACACTCCTTTTAAAATTAGAAAAAATGTCTAAGTAAGCAAAACACCTAATGTATAAGCATAAGAACCTGAGTTCATATCCTAACACTCACATAATTAAAAGCTGACCATAGGGTCACATACCTGCAGTACCAGCATGGGATGGGGGATAGGACTTTGCATAAAGGAGGACCCCTTAAACTCACTCACCAGCTAGTCTTGCACAATTGATGAGATCTAGAAGTTGGAGAGCAATAGGGAAAAACACCTTATATCAACCTCTGACTTCCACACACATGTATACATGTGCATCCACACACATACATACATGTATGCACAAGCACACACACATAGAGAACACATATATAGAAGAATGGCACATGTTTGATAAGAAAATTAACACTCCATAGTGGTAGATCTTGGGAACTTTGGAGCCAGACACTGAGGTTAACTCACACTGAATTCTGGTAAATTTCAAGTTTAGGACTCATCTCTCATTGTCGATGCAGGGTAATGGTACTTTGTCTCTGAAAGTCTTACTAAGAAGGCAGAAATGTGGTGATACTTAATAAAGAGCTTTTGATAATGGCAGGTATATAGTGAACCAAGATTGGCTAAATAAATTCAGAGCAATCCTGCATGCTTGTTTCTGGACATTACATTTTGGAACCAGGGTGAAGGCAAGTCCTCAGATGAGAAAGAAAATTTCAGCAGCATCCCCCAAAACACTGCAGCCTGAGAAGAGAGCTCAGTTGTTAAAGTGCTTACCTCACAAGCCTTCAGACCCCCAGCACCCCTTAGGCTCATTCTGAGCTCCCAGCCAGAGATAACCCTTGTCTCAAAGGAGGTGGACAACATTCCTGATGATGTCACTTGAGGTGGTCCTCTGGTTTCCACAGGGATGAAGACACATATGCATACACTCTGAACATATCCACACACAAATACTGTTAGGCATAACACCAAATTTTCATAGGAGGTATGTGTACCTTGAAAGAAACATGATTTTCAAATAAGCCAGGACTGGGAAGAATATATGTGATTTAGGGAGCCCTTACAGGATTTGTGTTCATCCACTTTAACTGTTAAAAACAACCAATGATTTCAATGGGGAAAAACTTTTGTGCCAAAAAATTGAAAAGAGCTTCACGTAATACTTGACTGATGAAAAACAAAATACATGTATCTGCCTTGAGGGTCTTTATTTTCCTGGATCAACATCATCTGTGAAGCAGGCATACTGTCCTCATCTTTGTCTTTTGCTTTGCCAAGTGTATTCCTTGGCATTTGACTAGTAAATTGTGATAATCA
The DNA here is from genome assembly GCA_009823505.1 of Rhizomys pruinosus. Lineage (NCBI taxonomy): Eukaryota > Metazoa > Chordata > Mammalia > Rodentia > Spalacidae > Rhizomys > Rhizomys pruinosus. Next base: position 108,107 of record VZQC01006352.1, on the reverse strand, counting down.
TTATCATAACGACTATATAGCACATCTCTTCAAGATGCTGTGTCAGTGTACAGACTGCATTTTCCTCCACTATCCTGCCAGCAAAGCAATGATGATGACCTTCTAATAGTAACACATGCATTCCAATTTATAGGCAACCATGATGTATTGTTCAGACTGTTTTCTGAAGATGAGGAATTGTAGGTCCAGTACTACGAGGAGGAATAAAGCTGATTTCAAAGAACAGTGCTATCAGGCAGCAAACCTGTAATCATTGAAGTTAAATAAGCGGGAGTAATTCAATTAAACTTATAGTCTGAAAGGTAATTTAAAGACCTCTTTTTCCAGATTGGTGTATATAAATGCTCAATTTTTATTCTTAACTTTGCTAGGATTTGTAATATCAATACATAATAGAGGTGATGGCTAATTGATTCATTTGTTCACGGAAAAATCTTTCTGTGGCTCAGTATTCATAAAACACTCCACCTCCATGTCCAACTGCAAATTTTCCTCTAAAGCAATTCACCATAAGATAAGATAATTATGTCCCTGCACTTTTCTTTCACTCCAAGTTTAACAATACCATGTGGCTTCTTCTAAGGAAAAACAAACCCCAAACTTGAGATATAAACAATACATAGTGGCTGATCTCATTTCTCTTCATAACCAAGGTATCTCATTGCTCTTTACAAGGAAAATTAAATGTCGTGCTATTCCAGTTCCCCCGATGCCGTCAGCCGTCGTAGGGTGCATGCTGGTACTGCTCCTTCATTTCTCTGGGATTGAAATATTTTTAGGAGAATGTACTGCGTGACGTATAATCAGGAAATGATTCAAGCCATGATGCCTGGCTGAATTCGTGTTATCATCTGAACGCAGTTAAATGATTTAGCAGCGGGGCTGAATAGCTACCCTTTCACCCAGCTATCAGCGGCTGCCTCCTTCCAGCACTATCAATAATGTGTGGCTTGAAAGACCAAAGCAGCGGTAATATGTGTTCTGTCCTTCAAGGCATAAGTTAAAAGGAATCTGTGATCCCTTTCCTGTTCTTTTGAATTTTCCAGGGGCCTAGGTTTTTATGGTCACTTCCGGCTTTGAATTTCCTTAGTCTTCTCTGCATTTGAAGGCAAATCTTGGAACCATCGTCCTGGAACTAGTCTCCTCTTTCTGGTTGGTGAAATTCCAGAAGTAAAATACTGGCCCTCTCTCTAACTTAAGCCAACACACAAATTCTAGGCAATAGCTTCTAGACATGAAAGATGGGATCTCCAAGACTTTATGTTTAATATATTTTGGTACATTTTAGATTTTAAAATATGCAATTGGGAGTGATGCATATTAGAAACAACAACAACAACAGAAAGGACTGCATCAAAGAACTGACTAAAACAGTGAACTTCTGCTCAAAACAGTCAACTTCCACATGGAGAATATTGAGAAAGACTGAGAAAGAGATGAAAAGCATGTTTGACAGAATGCATGAGCTCTGGTGGGGTGGGGAGATGGGGGGGGGGGACATGGGTCTAGATTTGATAAAAAATATATAAATAAATAAATAAATAAATAAAATTTTAAAATGCAATTAAGTGTTACTTGGCAGCAGTCTTCCAGCAGCATCCCTCACTGCACAGCTCCTCCATTTATCCTCAGTTTATCATGCACAGCATCCTTACACCCTGGTACTGACAGGAACATCTCCAAATACCACTAATAACAGACTCCTCTGCCCCAGACCACATCCTTCCAGTAATATTAAGAGAATAAGTGGGCACATAGCTTAGCTTGACATTTTAGTTCTTATTCTATCATACTAGTTTCTATGCATATTTCTCTGACCACTCTCTTAACTGTTAAATCTGTTTCTAAAAACTTCTGAATGTTCCAAAATTAATTGTACCAAACAGCAAACTTGTTCTGTTTCCATTCCTGCCTTCCTACTTCCTTTCTGTAATCACGAAAATCAATTTACAAGAGATTCATTCCAACTTGGAGGCAAAGCAAATCTGGGTCATATAAATTTATATCTATAATTTTAAAACTCCCAGGTCCCTCCATGAGTATTACTGTTAATGTTCTGTCTCTAGAAGTAGAAAGCACAGATTTAGCCATTGTTTTCTATATCTTCATACATTTAACTTCTAATGGATAAAATACTATCTTCATTGTTTTGTGCATGAATCAAATGTCATATGCCATATTTCTGCCTAGACCCTGGCGAATAAAATAACATCATAATAATATTGACAAAAATATTACTCCCAAGTTCAGTATTTATTTCCTTGGTAAATTCTTGGGTTTGTCATGTCAGAGAGAGACAAGTATTTCATCTATTTCCAAGTCCTCAATTGTCTTGTTATTAGAAAGGAGGGTGCTTTATTGACTTGTCTTGCTTTTGGTCTTTCTTCCTTCTTTCATTCCTTCATCTTTCATTCTGTCTTTATTTGCCTAGTCATAATCTAAGAAATTATTTTTATGCTACCTTAGGAAGTGGACATAATTGAAAAATTAAATCAACAATGAGAAAAAATTTATTATCTCAGAATTTAAACTCTGATCTTGGGAAACACAGATTGTTCTGAAACCTTCCTGTAGTTTCAATTTGTAGTTAACAGACTTTCAATTCAAAGAGAGATCCAAGAGAAAATGTCCATGTTAGGAAGCATTAGTTAGGGGTATATAGTCATTATTTTTGTAACTTCTACGTTAGAATACCATGTATCATCTAAATGCAATAAAAAGACAATAAGAATAAAATTATCTGTATGGAATGTTTTTGATGCCTTAAAATTACTCCCGAAATATAAGATGCCATTTATTTACACTATAACTAACCCCTGAGATGATGGAATGCTGGGGCTCCTTATCGTGATCCTTTGATGGACTGATATCCTTTGAGAACAAGGAACACCTGGATTATGGACTTTTAGAGGTTAAAGTAGATCCTTAACTATCAGAAGTTGGTAGGTACAGCTTGAAACTAGCTGAGGCTTTTGTTAAATGAAGAAACAATCTTCTGATGTATCCTTTCTCAGAAGTTTCAGAATACTTTCCTTAACTCAGTTTCACTTTACCCCCAATAATGTTTCTTTTGATCTGTTGAAAGGGGAGTTTTTCATCCTGCAGTCTTTTGATCAACTGTCCACAAATCCCCTTCAAATGATCCCACAGACGAAGCCTTGATTACCTTCACCATCACCACTTACATAAAATGTTAGAAAGAGGAAATTGCCCATCAGCTTTCAAGGTACTTCACACAATCTCAGGCTCATTGCTAAATGATTTAAACCACTGAAGTCATAACCTAACCCATGCACAATGCACAAAGCATGTGCAGTGCTCTAATGTATTTCTGTGTTTACTTATTGGTAAAATATGTCAGATATGTTTCAAAATAACAAAATACTAAGATCATAGACATGTTTATAATTTTTATTTCAATTTCTTATTTTCTTCTCTGTACATTTACAAGAATAATTTTCTTTATAGATTCCAAATACACTATAATAATATATCCACACAAAAAATCCAAGTGATATATTAAAAAAATGAGGGACTGGTAAGATAGTTCACCAGTTAAGAGTACTGGCTACTCCTGCAGAAGATCTGTGGTTTTCTTCCTAGCACCCTCATGATGGCTAACAGTCATCCCATTTTGGAGGATCTAATGCTCTATTCTGGCCTCCACAGGCATTGTACACACAGATGCACTTACATGTAGGGAAGACACTCATACACATAAAATAAAATTTAATTATTTAAAACTTACAAGGTAATGCTAATGGCTAGAGAGATGTCTCACAGGTTAAAAGCATTTCCTGCTCTTGCATAGAACCTTCATTCAGTTCACAGCAGTCACATTGGTGCCTCACAACTGTCTGTAACTCCAGTTCCAGGGGATACAGTAGCTTCTTCTGTCATTTGCGAGCACTCACAATCATGCAGGCAAAGCATACATACATAAAAACAAATGTTAAAAACCACAGTGCTATCAGCTGTTTGAGCAGCATGTTTAACTGAGCCAAAATTAGGGTATTAAATAAGAATATCACTTAAAATAGTCAAATTCATACAGGAATGGTGGCACATGCCTTCAATCCCAGAACTCCAGAGTCAGGAGGCCAGCCTGTTCTACATAGTGAGTTCCAGACCAACTCAGAATACAGGGAGATGATGTCAAAAAACAAACAAATAAACAAACAAACAAAAATTAACAACCACCAATAACAACAAAACAAGCAGAATAGCCAAATTCATACTTAAGAGAAAAATAAAGGATATATGTGGTGGTTTGAATGAGAATGTCCCCCTTAGGCTTCAAGTATTCAGGCATTTTGTCCCCAGTTGGTGCCACTGTTTTGGGAGATCATAGAAGGTGTGGCCATGTGGAGGAATGTTGCTCTCTCTCTGCTTCTTGTGCTCATTGAAAGATATGAACCTCAGCTTTCTGCTCCAGCTCCTCCCACCATGCCTGCCCCTACAATGGACTCTAATTCCCTGGAACCATAAATCATAAGCTCAAATAAACTCTTCCTTTTATAAGTTCCCTAGGTCATGGTGGTTTTATCACAGCAACAGAAAAGTGACTAATACAGTATATATTCCATTTACCACTGACATGGTATACCAAAAGGTGTTTGGTATACCAAAAGATAATTTCTAGATGATGCTTTAAAAAATACTAATCTGAGTACATTGATACACATACAGAAATAAATGAATAAAAATTAAAAAAATACTAATATGGAGATTATCTACACATTCTATTGTTCTTTTGTTCAGAAACAAAGATTATATTTTGCATGTTACATATTTTATTTTTATTTTATGTGTATGAATGTATTGCCTGCATGTATGAAAGTGCACTCACATCATGCAATACATATGGAGGTTGGAAAAGGGCATCGGATTCCCCTGGAACTGGAGTAATGACTGGTTGTTAGCTGCCATGTGGGTGCTGGGAATTGAATTCAGATCCTCTTCAAGAATACCTAGTCCTTCTAACAAATGAGCCATTTCTCCAGCCCCCAACTTATATGATTTTGTTCATGCCATTAAATAGAATCTCTTCCTATTCATCTAATGTGACTAATAATTAAAGACAATTCAATAATAATAATAATTCCTTCTATAAGTACCCCCTAGGTAAGCATAATCACACTCTTAAATAGATGTTTAATCATCACCTTAAGGAAATAAATTAGACTTTCTGACCCAAAGGTTTCCACACTGCATGACACAGTGGTCCTCTCACTTCCTTGGCTATCTTCACAAAATTTCAAACATACAGTCACTTCATGAAAAATCTTCAGGGAGAGTCAAACTGAGGAATCTTCTACAGAATGCATGGCCAATATTTTTTTCAAAACATGAAGATCAAGAAAGATAAGGAAAAATCAAGAAACTGTTGTAGGTCACAAGAGACAAAGGCTGATTCAATGGACTCAGCACAATGGCATCCTTAACATCCAAGAAAAGAATATTAATGGAAAAACTATGAAAACCAAAACAGACCCAACAGTTTGTTTAATAGTAGCTATCAGTGTTAGTCCTCTAGTTTTTGTAAAGTAAAGGAATATAGCTTGCCAAGTGTGCACTGGGGTGAGCCATGTGGTAGGCAGAATCCGTTGATCTCTATAAGATCAAGGCTACCCTGGCTACATAGCCCACAAGAAAGAAAAAAAAAAAAAAAAAAAAAAAAAAAGAGACAAGAAAAAAAAAAAAAAAAAAAAAAAAAGAGACAACTTTAAAGAGAAATACAGGATGGAGAAAATACAGGATCACCCTGGTGCTATATCCTCAACAATTTTATGAGGCTAAGTTCAAACAGAATGCTTATTTAAAATTGAACTTGTAGGAATTGAGGAGATGGCTTGATAAAGCATTTACTATACATGTATGAGAACCTGAGGATGCAAGTTTGATTCCCCGTTATTCACATTAAAAAAGTATCCTGTCATAGCAGTGACCACCTGTAATCTCAACCCTGAGGAACCAGGCAGGAGAATCCCTGGAGCTGGCTGGTCCATCAATCCAACCAAATGGGCAGGTTGCAAATTCAATGGAAGACCCAACCAAATAAATAATAAATAAATAAATAAAACTAACTAACTAAAATAAATAAATAAAATCTCCATGGATGTCTGGCCTACAAACACCCTCACACATACACACACATGCTTGTAACTCTGAAAGATTACTTGTAAGGTTGTTAATTTAGCATAGGTAAATCCACTCTCAAATAAAACATTGAGAATGAGGAATGACCCCAGAAGTTAAGTTTTGGTATATCTTTGTATCAAAATCTATACCCAGAGATAGATATAGATGCACAAATAGTCACACATATGCTTTACTTTCCTCTGTAAATGTGAGATGATAGGAAAGAGAAGCAGGCTGCGTTTTTAACGTAGACAATATGATGCACATAAACTATAAAGTTCCAGGGAAATTTGAAATTTCTGTTTAATATTCACAATGATTCTTTCTTGCCTAAGCCTATTAGCTCACTTCTCCATAATGCATCAGTTCGGAGTGGCATCTATAAAAATGTTTCTTGCCAGTTTGTTCCCTCTGAAATTCTTATTCCTTATTCCATCTGGCTTTGCAAATACATAAAATATATGTGTTGCATCACATTATTTAAAGTGGCTTCCAATGACATTCACTGACTGAAAATGTGGCTTAACTGTTCCAGCATTTGATGCAAATAGCTTCTCCAATTCTCTTCGGATCAAACCACCCATCTTTGGTTCTAACTGTTGCTTATCATCATCTGTGGCACAGTATGCTCTGCTTTCCTTCTGTCTGTTGAAGCTTAGGCAAGCTCACTGTTGAGCAATCGTAATGCTTGCTATTGCTAAAACAGGTTGTATTTTGTGTAATTTCACACAGCCAAATTGCTCCCCTGACAGTAGCCACCTCATGAGATCCAAGCCCATCAAGTACACTCTAAAAGCAATGGAGGAGATATAGCCTAAACTCCAAGTTGATGACATCAGGAAACAGACAAGCACACCCCACACCCTTAGAGCATACGGTTCGCTTTGTTTACCATTCAGGACTAGATCCCCACTTCAGAAGAAGTGGAGGCACTTTATAATCTTCTATCACTTCAAGTCAGTAAAATTTAAAAATTGTAAACGTGTTTAAGAAGGGCAGCTTAAGCAAAAGCACTATACACATAGTCTAGCTTGGTTACCATGAAGTATTGATGTGGTGCTTTAAGGGATATCAGATCAATCTCTTAATGAATAACAAATCATGATGTACTTGGTCTTTTTGTTAGAATTTCTTTCACAAGTACTATATTTATATTATTTACATCACTCTCTCTTGCCTCTCCAACTATTTCCATGTCTTGCTCCACACTCAAAGTTGTGATTACTTCTTTAATTGTTATTGTTACATGCATACATATGTATAGAGAGAGACAGAGAAAAAGAGAGAGGATAGAAGGTAATGCTCTTTTGCATTATATTCTGCACCTTTCAAAATGATTTGGTAGTATGTAGGTATCCCCAAAATAAATTCAGGAATGAAATACTTCAGGCATTTAACAAATGACTTGCAACTCCAAAAGAAGACAATAATGTATGGTCTTTTGTTGTACTGATTATATTTAAGGGTAAAAATAAAATATAATCCTAGTATGACAAAGCACTCATATTACTTCTTTATTTTCTTAGCAAGATAATATGAAATGTATGAAACCAGATAAAAACATGATGCTGCCATTTGGGAAATATTTTTCTTTCCTTTTCTCAACAGCACATCTGGCAATAATGATACAGTAAATGGCATTTGCTTTCTATCTTACAGTATATTTTGTATTTTATAATTAATGTTTAATATGACTTTGCTCTAATGAAACCTAACTTAAAAAATAAATCAATAATAATACATATTTCATCAAAATGAACATGGGATTCAATAATTTTCTAGTAGGCCACAGAAGGGTGCAATCTTCCCCGGGCCACAGATTCACATTTTTGCAGCTGTCCTGACTTATAAAGCAAGGATGTTCCTGGGGAAGAGAATGTCCCAGTAGAATGTGATCTTACCCACTTGGCCTACTTGCCCAAAGAAAATGAGCCCAAAAGGGCCTGATGTACCTGATACATTATTCATTAGGAGTGATCATTTTATCTTTATCTCTGCCAAAACAGATCCAACCAACCATCTGCCTACAATTCCTTGCCATTCCCTACAAAGAGAATAACAGAAAACTGTTTACCAGTCCAGTAAAGAAAAGGTATGAGAAATATTTGACATGTCAGATTGTAAGAAAATGTTGTGCAGACTTCTTATAAAATGAATTTCTGGTGTTAAATAACAGAAGCTTAATAAATGTTTTAGTTTGCATAGAAAGTGTCTACAAAAGGCTCGTGTGTTTGAAAACTTGGTCCCCACACTTGGAGGTATGGTTTTGAGAGCCTGTATAACCTTTCAGATATAGGGCTTAGCTACCTGACTTAGATCCCTAGTGGCAGGACTTGATGACTTGATGCTGATAATCTGCACCCCCCCAAAAAGTATTTGTTTCCTAATTAACCATGACATGAATAATCTCCAAGGCCTTGCTGCCTCATTATCATAGACAGCTGCTTCATCCTCTCATCTGCCATGCTTCTCCCTCCACCAGGGCTGAAATCTCCTAAACTGTGAGCCAAAATAAATCCTTTCCCCATCAAGTTGTTTCTATCACATATTTTGTTGCAGTATCAGGCAGGTGTTGAATGCATCCAGCAACTTCTTATGTGGAAAATACATTATTGGGCAATGTGGGAGAAATGGCTAGTACTCAAAGTTCCCTTCATATAGAAGATTCAGTATTGTAGGCTGTTGATTCACCTGGGAACTAAATATCCTGGATTCCTCTTACATCTAAGGACCATGTAATTAGGTATCATCACAGGATGTAGAGGATACAATGACCATCATTTCCATTTAGGGATTTTTTTAAGCAGCAAATATTAATTTCCCTCTATTTTTCTTTGTTTACCTAAGAGTTCTTTTTTTTTTAGTTAGTTTTTTTTTTTTTTTTTTTTTTTTTTTTTTTTTTTTTTTTTTTTTGTATGTGTATGAATGTACTGTCTGCATGCAGGTCTGTGCACCCATGTCGTGCAATGCCGCGGAGGTCAGAAGAGGGTATCGGATTCCCCTGGAACTGGAGTTCTCCTGGAATTGGAGTTACAGACGGTTCTCAGCCGCCATGTGGGTGCTGGGGATCGAACCCGGGTCCTCTGCAAGAGCAGTCGGCGCTCTTAACCGCTAGGCTATCTCTCCAGCCCCTACCTAAGAGTTCTTAAAGGTTGTTAAAAATAATTTGGAAGGAGTCTGGGCCACTGAATTAGCACATGGAAGAAACCTCCTGCTTATCAGTAATACCCAGCTATTACCTAGGTTAAACTTTTCAGAAATAAAGATGAAAAATATATGCTTAATATTTAGTTGTTAAAACAATAAATTACCATTATCCTGTCATGAGCGATCAGATGCTGGCTCATCTTCCTATGAAGATATTGGTAGAAAGTAACATTCTTACTCTAAGAAATATATATATATATACATATATATATATGTATATGTATATATATGTATGTATATTAGACTGGGTGTGGTTGCTCATGCCTTTAATCCTAGCACTCAGGAAGCAGAGGCAGGCTCATCTTTGCAAGGTCAAGGCCAGTCTAGTCTAAGTAGTGATTCCAGGACAGGTGGAGCTACACGGAGACGCTTTCTCAAAAAAACAAAACATTACATAATTAAATATTAAAGTAAGAAATATGAAAAGTTAAATATGTCATTATATGTGAGAAAAGTGCTAAGGATGTGTGATCCTTAAACATGGGCTCATCGAATGTTCTTCATTAAAAATAGATGGTCATAACATGATTTACATGACAAGAGCTGTAGTCTTGGATTGATGCTCCATTGCCCAATGTGAACATGCACCAGATTCTATGGACTCTCATAAGGATCAATAATGGAGGGTGGTCCCATTGCCTGTATCAGCTTCCCAACTGATTCGAAACTGGTGCCATCCTCAGTCTTTTGTTCCATATGCTAACTCAACAAGATATTCACAGTCTTACTTTTCATCCCCTTATAAGGTTATTTTCATTATTTAATTCAAACAAAAAGCTCCAGGACTTGTTCTTTTACCCCCTGAACAACAGCGTCCTCCCAAACCTCTCACATTTGCTGCAGAAGTCACTGCAGTTACCAAGGATCGCTATTGTGTAGAGAAACATCTTTACCAACAGACCTAATAGAGAACAACTGGACAGATAAATGCTGTGACTATACAGCTCAGTGATAGAGTGCTTGCCCAGTATTTGCAAGGCTCTAGGCTCTATCCCCAACACAATAAAAATAAATAGCAGTAGTCAAGACATAAAATGTGACTTCCTCATTTTAAATTATGAAAACTAATCAAACATAATTATCAATATCTCTTTGTGGCTTCTCAAGTTTCAACACACACACACACACACACACACACACACACACACACATATATATATATGTGTGTGTGTGTATATTTCTTTTTTAAATTTCTCTAACAATAATTCAGGTCAGGTTTCCCTTAACCTTTCAACTTACACTTCTATAGCACCTCAATCTTGTTATTCATGCTACTAAATATTTCTATATGGTGTTGGGGGCTTCAAAACATACTAAAAACTCCTTGAAGTTAGTTTTGGGGAGAGAGAGAGAGAGAGAGAGAGAGAGAGAGAGAGAGAGAGAGAGATTGATTTGAAATATAAGACATAAATTAAAACAATGCATCAAGTAAAGAAAATCATCCCATTGCCTGCTCTTCACCCATTCTCTTCTCCAATATAGCATTTATCACATCTTTTTTAAAAATTGATTTATTATTTTTTATGTGTATGAATGTACTGTCTGCATGTAGGTTGGTGCACCCGTGTCGTGCAATGCTGCGGAGGTCAAAAGAGGTCATCGGATTCCCCTGGAACTGCAGTTAAAGAGGATTCATAGCCTCCATGTGGGTGCTGGGGATCGAACCCGGGTCCTCTGCAAGAACAGTCGGTGCTCTTAATTGCTGAGCCATCTCTTCAGCCCCCCGTCCCCCCAGCATTTATCACATCTTATCATACTGTAATATCCTATACATTTCTCATCCTCTGCTGGAATGTGAACATTATAACATGAAACACCATTCTCTGTTCATTTCATTGATATGTCCTAGGTCCCATATGTGCAGATTTTGCCTAGCACATTGTTGGGACTTAAATAATTTTCTCAAAGAATGAGTAAATGAACATCAAAGCTAGTACAGGTCACCTCACCCAGAGTTTCAAAAATAGACAAACTATATTCCTTAAAATTAAAGTGGTAAGATATATTATCTCTCTGGGTTCTCTCCATTTCATAGTTCAGGTACAACAGGAAACTATAATATTTGCCTCATGGTATTTGGTTCAAATTAAGGAAATAAAAGCCTATATTTCATGGATTTTGTCATTGGAAAACACATCAGACCACTGAAGGAATGACAGTTGTCCTAGAGGTGAAAGTCAGAGCTATAATGGTATTGGAAGGCCACATTAGACAGATTAAGGCAAGAACGCTCAGGCTAAGAAGTAGACTGAAGCCTACAGGTGCCAGGCTGGGAAGTGGCAGGTCTGCTTAGTTATGGAATACCTCTCAGAATGTTGCTGCATAGGAATGTGGAAACAAAGTGGCTGAGCCTGATTTTTGTTTTTAGTTGAATGGGAACATCTAACTAAACAATTAAAATTAATACTATGTAAATTCATTGAAGCCTGAGTTTATGAGAGCTAACAACTGTTACACAAATGTTAATACCATCTAAGGTCTTAGAAGTCTATGAAATCAAGTTATTTTGGGGCAATTTTATAGGTTTTAAGTAATTTCCTAAATGCTAGGAAATATGTCATTAACCTTCTGTGTCAAAAGGCCTAATGAGTTTGGTGTTGACTGGAATCTCTGACCTAAATTTTCAGGCATGGAAAACATTTCATGATAGCAATAGGATAATATTAAACATGCTCTCTCTTCTCTTCCTACTCGATTTTCAGCCTGGTACTAAAGGCTAAGTTGCTCTCACTGTAAATGAGAAAAGGGGATGGTCCAAAGACCAGAAGATTGACCAATTCTCAAGGATAACTGAAAAATGTTAAACCATGTTCTTGACTTAATGTCAAGTAAAATTAAAAGTCTTAGATAGGAATGCTAGCCTGTCTAAAGTGAAAGAACCCTCTCTAATATCTTCACACCGCTGGGAGAAATAGGCTGATGGCATTGACTCTACACAGCCCAAGCCACCGTCTGTTGTTTATCAGCAATACCAGCAAGAGAGGGAAAGAAAACATGTTAAGGGACGACACCATTTTATGCCCCATTTCCCAGGAAGAAAAAAAAAAAACATGTCCACAATTTACTAGAGCTGAAAAACATTTGACAGAACAGTCTTTCTGAGGCAGAAAACTATAATCAAATGTGAAACTTTCAAAGTGTAATAAATTAATTGAATTAGAAATAACTGTTGCCCATTTATTTGGAAATTTTCTAAGGGCAAAGAGGATTAAAACAGAATTACGGATGAAGGATGAGACTTAAATGATTTGCCTTTGTCTCCATTCTGCAGATGTAATTTCCTACCCACCTATTCCCAGGGCAAAAGGCAGCTAAGTAAGAAGGCAGTGCATGCCTTACCTTGTTCTGTATCATCAGCTATTTATGTAACACTTAAGGATCATCTACTATATTAGATCCTATAGGTGGTCCTAAAGATTGTATATGTGACTTTTCGCTGAAGGTGACATTCTGTAAGGTATAAACCACAAAGAAGTGAAAGAAAATAAGTGATATAGAATAAGAGAAAGATTGGGGCTGGAGAGATGGCCTAGTGGTTAAGAGCACCTACTGCTCTTGCAGAGGACCTGGGTTCGATCCCCAGCACCCACATGGTGGCTGAGAACCGTCTGTAACTCCAGTTCCAGGTGAATCCAATACCCTCTTCTGACCTCCGCGACATTGCATGACATGGGTGCACAAACCTGCATGCAGACAGTACATTCATATACATATGAAAATAAATAAAAAAATTTTTTTTAATTTTTTAAAAAAAGAAAGTAATTAAAAAAATAAGAGAAAGACATCACATTATTTCAAATTACACTGATCCCAACAATTATTTTAAAAAGAGAGAAAAAAATAGGTACCAGCAAGGGAAGGCATTTGTTATATAGTATTGTGAACGGAAGTCCCTCTGAGAAGATTATTAAGCTAAGAGTTGAAGAAAAAGAGAGAAAAAGTTGAAGAACAAGGGATGCAAAATGTATGAATGTGCCTGTGTGTGTATGTATGTGTGTTTTTTGATGATACTGGAATACTTCAGCAAAAGAAAGAATATCTGCAAAGGCTCTGAATCAGATAAGACACTGGGTATTTGTACAATTTAAGGTCAGGGAGAGTGTTCACTGACCTGAGCATTCAGAGATGAGGTGAAGAGGTAGACTGGGAACGCATGGTAAAGTGTGTGAACTTTGCTCTAAGTACAGTGAACAATATTGGCATGTAAAAGTAAAGAACAAAGGAAGCTTCACAATAGCAAGGAGCTGGAACCAACCCAAGTGCCCCTCAGCTGAGGAGTGGATAGAGAAAATGTGGTACATCTACACAATGGAGTTCTATAAAGAAAGATGACATCGTGAGCTTTGCAGGTAAATGTCTGGAGCTAGAATATATCATGCTGAGTGAAGTAACACAGTCTCAGAAAAACAAACGATGAACGGTATCACTCATCTGTGGATGCTAGCACCAATTACCTAATTGTATGGCAAACTGAGCAAAGTCAATGTGTTCCGAAAACAACTGTGCTCTTATATTGTGAGTCCCTTAAAATATGATAAATGAATAAAAATAAAAAAAAGAAAGTGTCACTGCCCAGTTTGGCTTTGTAAAGAGCACATTTGAGAGGAAAATGAATTTTCATAAGAAATACATTTAGGACAAAATTTTAAAATCCCAGTAAGAAATAATGAATACTTAAATGAAGATGAAGGTAACCAAGTTTGGAGAGAAGGTATACTGAAGATAGACTTCAATGGTTAATTTTGCAGAATGTAAAATTAGTCTAGAATGTCAGCATTAATGCAGAGAGGTAGGAATCTCAGGCTTAAGAAGGTGTTTAGAATGCCAAGATGAGGGATTATGTGGCAATGATTAGAGGGACACCTGGACACAGGTCAGGGCAAGTGGACTGGGCAGAAGTCAAGAATTCAATTATAGTAATCTGACAAGTTTCTCATAACTAAGACAGATGTCAAGTCAGCAGTTGCATGGGCTTTCCTGGAACAAACAGGAGATCTGGATGTTAGAGAGTTGGCTATGAATCTGTAAAGAGTATGCCACACAAGCATGTTGACCTGGGTTTAATCCCTGACACTAATATATAAGTCAGATGGGCCTGGTGTGGTGGCACATGCCTTTAATCCTAGCACTTGGGAGGCAGAGGCAGAGGAGGCAGATCTCTGTAAGTTCACGGCCAGCCTGGTATACAGAATGAGTTCCAGGACAGTCAGAGCTACAGGGAGACCCTGTCTCAAAAAAGAAAAAAAAGTCGGAGGGAGTATGGCCGTACAAGGTAGTTTGCAATCCCAGTACTGGGAAAGTAGAGACAGAAGCATCCTTGGGACTTATTGACCAACCAGTATAGCCAATCAGTAAGGTCCACTTTCACTGAGAGACCCTGCTCAAAGAAAAAAATAACATGGAGAACTATAGAGGAGGATAACTAATGTTAAGACAACTTCTTCCCTCCACACTCATAAAGACATGTGCACGTGTGCGCGCACACACACTCACGAAGAGATCTCGGTTCAATAAGACACATGCATTTTTCAGTGTGGTAACCAACAGTAACAACAACAACAAGAACAACAAAAGCTAATGAGATCTTCAGGAACCAAGTATGGATGTGAAGAACACAGTACCTTTCTATTGCTTAGAGTACATTTGTGAAATGAAAACAATAATCCTGAAATCCTTTCAGTGCTGATGAGTAGGTTGCTAGATTCTGCCTCCACACTCAGTTCCTGCAATGACCTCCATTGTACAGGGTTTTGTTTTGTTTTGTTTTGTTTTGTTTTGTTTTTTTATCCAAGTTGCCTGCTTTGACTTTCAAATAATGTCTGCTACCTAACTTTCCAAATATTGTACCCTATTTGGTTCAATCCCCTGTAAATGTGAACAGACCCTGTAGAACAAATACCTTACTTTCTAATGCCAGATTCCTTGCTTTAGTACTTTGATCTGTCTTGCTGACAGTAGGATTCTGACTGTGATAAGAACATAAGCAAAAATTACATGCCCAGATGGTTCCCAAAATTGAGATATTATGAGACCAACCAGCAATTATGAACAAAGACTGAGTGTCCAGAATAGCCAGAGAATTGGTACATCTCCAAATATTTATGGTCTAAAACATGATACCATCCCTAAAAGAAAACTCTATGCCTTTCTATTTGTAGTAAATCATGTTGTATATTCTTTAAGAACTACATGACTGTTGGTTGCCATTTTTTTAATTAAGGATTTTGAGACCTTAAAGTTCGAATTAAGCTTCTCAAACAAACAATTTGCTTGAGGAAGCAAAGTAGGATGTATGAGTCACTTAATCTAAAAGAGCATCTTACTTTTTACTGGCATTTTGTTTCTTGTAAAAACTTCAATATAAGTGATCTGAATTTTTAAATATTAATATCACCTCATTACCATAAAATCATAATCTTTTAAAGGCAATTTTTAACCTTAAAGAAAGGATGTTATTATTTTTCAGATTGATTAGCTTAGCTTTCAAGAGCCAGTCATACAGAACCAGTGTTTCTAATAAAGTAAAATTTTCAGAAATGGGATTTGATCTATATTTTCTTGGCTCTCTGAATACAAAACAGATTTTAGGGATGCATGCCTAATGAGTTATCCTTGTTTTTCATGAAATACATGGTTTTCTAGTACTGTAGCGTTTGCTCTTTACTGATGTATTTGTATAAAATGAATGTATTCCAATTGGGTGTTGAAATTTAGTTAGTTTAATTATGGAAGTCACAGCAATGCCTTGGGGATTTCATGAATCTAGAATGTGCCCAAGGTTTGCAGGGCCGCAGGTCTTACCTATGACATTATGTCTCTATAGAGAGAAACTTTCTTGGATATATTTGATCATGTTAGCATTCTCTGATCCTTGCAATGGGCACATGTTTACCACAAAACAAACAAACAAACAAAAAGTACAAGGTCTCATTTGAGCAGAAATCTCTCATGCAAGAATATAGAGAAGCATACAAAGGAACAATATGACCTTATTAAATAGGTGATGAAAGGGGAAACATCACAACAAACTAAAGATCCAGACAATCATATGGGAATACTTCAAAAGCCTATACTCCACTAAATTTGAAAATCTAAGAGAATTGGATGAATATTTGAGATCCTGGGAACCAACAAAGCTTAACCAGGAAGAGATTGACAGTTTAAACAGACCCATAATATTTGAGGAAATTGAGGATGTAATAAAAAACCTCCCAACTAAAAACAGCTTGAGCCCAGACAGATTCACAACATAATTCTATAAAACATTGAAAGAGGTCCTACAACCATTATTACTCAATCTGTTCAGAAGGATACTAACAGAGAGAATTCTCCCAAATTCCATTTATGAAGCCAGCATCACCCTAATACCAAAACCAGGCAAAGATACAACCAAAAAAGAAAGCTATAGACTAATCTCATTAATGAACATAGATGCAAAAATTTTCAACAAAATACTTGCAAATCACATACAGACCCACATCAAAGAGATCACCCATCATAATCAAGTTAGATTCATACCAGAGATGCAGGGATGGTTCAACATATGTAAATCAATAAATATCATAAAACATGCAAATGGACTGAAAAAAACCACACAATCATCTCAATTGGGCGCAGAAAAAGCCTTTGACAAGATCCACCATCCCTTCATGTTTAAAGTCCTAGAAGGAATCAGACTGAAGGGAACATTCTTCAACATGATCAAAGCCATATATAGCAAACCTACTGCCAACATCACCCTAAGTCGAGAAAAATTGGAACCATTTCCCTTAAAGGTGGGAACCTGGCAAGGCTGCCCCTTATCACCACTCCTCTTTACATAATTCTTGAAATGCTTGCTAGGGCAACAAAATAAGGGAAGGAAATTAAAGGAGTACTAATTGGAAAGAAGAAGTTAAGATATACCTTTCTGCGGATGATATAATAGTTTACCTAAGGGATGCTAAAAACCCTACCAGAAAACTTCTAGAAATGATTAAGAGTTTCATTAAAGTGGCAGGTACAAAATTAGCCTGGAAAAATCAGTAGCCTTTCTTTACACCAACAGTAAACAAGAGGAGAAGGAATATAAGAAGACTTTCCCATTCACAATAGCCTCAGAAATAATAAAATACCTGGGAACAAACCTAACCAAAGATACCAACGATCTCTACAACAAATATTTTAAACCCCTGAAGAAGGAGATTGAAAATGACATCAAAAGATGGGAAGATCTTCCATGCTCATAGATTGGAAAAATTGACATAGTAAAAATGTCCATTTTACCCAAATTTATATACAGGTTCAATGCGATCCCAATCAAAATCTCCATGAGCTTCTTCACAGATTGGAAAAAAAAAATCCTTAAATTCATATGGAAAAACAAAAGACCCTGCCAAAGCAACCCTGAGTGAAAAATGCAATACAAGGTGGATTGCTCTACCAGACTTCAAGCTATATTACAGGGCCATAGTCATAAAGACAGCCTGATACTGGCACAAAAACAGACCCGTTGACAAATGGAACAAAATTGAAGATCCAAACTTGAGCTCATACAATTTCAGCCACCTTAAATTTCACAAAGGGGCAAAAAATCCTCAATGGAGAAAGGATAGCATCTTCAGCAAATGGTGCTGGTAAAACTGGATCACCATTTGTAGAAGAACAAAATTAAACCCCTACCTCTCACTTTGTACATAAATCAACTCCAAGTGGATGACTGTTGTGATTTGTCTGAGATTCAGATCTAAGTCTCTGCTTTCTCTTTCCCCTTAATCCTACTAATAACCTAACCAACCAAAAATAAAGGAGCAGGCAGCATGTCATGTACATTTTCTAATGAATTTGGCAAGTATAGAAATTCAACCATTTAATCCAAACAAGCAGTGTCCAACCTCCTGCCTGTCCAATGCTGCCTTTCATAGTAGCGCTGAGAATGATCTACAAAGAGTAAATGTTTCTCCTTGATGTTGACTCCTAAAAAAAAACAACCACATTTAAACATCTTCATTTTTCTACTTGGGGCAATAAACTATAACTGCATGTAGTAAGCATACAAAATATTCAGTGAGTAAATGAATGAGTAAAACAAGGGATGCAATTCTCTAGCTACTATGAATAACATTCAGTCTTTATAATTAGAAAGTATTATTAATTAACACCTAAATGATGTTAGCTGTTTAGAATAATAACCTAATCCCAAAGAACTTTAATTTTGCTAAATAGATATTATCTACTTTAGGTCAATAGACTTCTGTAAAAAGACAGATAATTATAATTCATATCTTACATGATTGCTATTACAACTACACACCTTTGAACTAAGTGACCATGTTATATGTCTTACAATAAAAAATTTCTTTATGTACACAGGCATTTGAACAGCATATAATTTTACATGTTATTAACTCTTTTTCCTCTGCTTTTCTCTTCACCCTATTTAAAGTATAAAAAAAAACTATTCCTACAATGCAGACTATACAAAATTGGCTATAGTCAGATTTAAAAGGGACTTAGTTTGCTGACAACCAAGCTCTTGCATATAAGGCAGTAGAGTGATACGATTAAGAAAGATATTTTTATGAATGTATTGATGTGATGAAGGTATAATCAAATTCAACATAACTGATAAAAGATTAAATGATGGAAGACCAGTCTGATATGTAACCTTGAATTTTTGGCATTAAACTTTTCTAGTATAAATTCATTACATTCTTGATAAATAATAATTCAAAGATGAATAATAATCATTTCAATATATTGCAGTCCCTCTTAAGGAGAAAACACCTTTACAAAAATAATTCTTTTTTATTCCTTTCTGAGACAGGGTCTCCCTTTAGTCCCAGCTGGAGCTTGTTATGTAGACCAGGTTGGCCTTGAACTAACAGAGATTCACCTGCCTCTGCTTCCCAAGTGCTGGGATTAAAGGCTTGTGCCACCATGCCCCACACGATTCTTTTTTTTAAACAGGATAAACACAAAATAAACAAAAGCACATCTCCAAGTAGTTCTTCTTAAGGAATGAAACATCCCACAGTCTACTTAACTTTTTTGTCTGTAACATCATGATCATTAGGAAACTCTGATTGCCAATTCCATTTCACAGCTAACTTGATATTGCCAAGGTATGGCTCTGAGTAGAAGATAGAATTATTTCTATCACTGGAAATGAAGTTTCCCCACCATGAATTAATAAAGTGGTAAGATTTGATAGTTTCAATCAATCCCCCAGAGTCTGATACATAAAAATAACTTTCTGAATGTGAAAAACTGTGAACCAGATCCTAGCACCTCGCTCAGCCCACAAAGAGTGACTTCCCTGAGGTGCTGCCTACACAGCCACACACAGCTCTAACTGTGAAGTTATCAGTCAAGCACTATGCTTCTATCCTACAAAACCTGCTCTTAAATGCTTCATAAATGCATATTTGCCTTTACTTTATCTGTGAATGTTTCATTATGTTTCTCTATAAGGATTGTTTTAAATGCCTCAATGCCATCACTATTCTTTTTTTTTTTTTTTTTTTTCTTACAATCAACATTAACTCATAATACAACAATGCATGTTGTTCACTTCCTGATACCTCATAAATGTTTTAAGTTTACACTTTATTTTTGCATAATCATGTTTGCTTTTCTTAGCATTATTTTATGTCTGAAAATATTGTGAAGGAAGCAAATGATTATTCTCTATAGCCAAAAACCAAGCCTCAAACTCTTCTGTATTCTTTGCAGTATCTTTCTGCTGTAAGAAATAAGTTAGATGAAGATGTCATTTTTGTCAAATGGTGTAGACTATGGGGGACTAAGAGTGAATAAGAAGTGAAGAAGAAGAGGGACAGAGAAGAAAATATCAGAGGGGAATGTAGGTGAATATAAACACACACACACAACACACACACACACACAAACACACATACACCAGTCATACACACCCACATACAAATATACATTTGAAAATGTAAAAAAAAGAATAATAAGAAGATAAGAAATGGAATAGGAGGGTGACTATATATAACCTTATATGTTTATTTGTATGTATATGTGTGTGTATAAAATAAATGTGTGTATAAAATAAAATAAAATTACTTTAAAAAGAGAAAGAAATTGATCAGATCTGATGCTTTTTCTTTGGCATTTATTGTCTGAGATAGGGATATGTCTGAACATATTACTTTGTTCTATGAAATAAGATCAAGTAATTTTGAGGTTCTCCAAAGCTTGTTGTCTGCATCAAAGTGCTTGGGTCATAGAATTTTACAAAGATATCTTGTCTGTCACTACAACTAACTCTGCAGTTTGGAGATATTTTTAAGTCTAGCACTCAGCATATTGCAAAATGCAAAAATGTGCTATCAGTTTTAAAACAGAAAATCACATTCATTTGACAATTTATATAGACTGTGTACTCCTGGCAATTTACCATACTGATTTACTGTTACCTCTGCTTATATGGCATAAGAAATTCTGACCTGACAAAAATACTGAGTATGTTTGCTGAAAATTATTGGAACTGTTCCTCAAAACTAAAGAACTTTTTAGCTTGAGAATAAAAAAAAAAAAAACTAACGATTCGTTTTTTTTTTTTTTTTAGTTAACTTAAGTTTTTTTCCTTATAAATAAATAACGATTGCTGGTGGGTTAGAGAGATGGCCTGGTTGTTAGAGCTACAGACTGCTCTCTGCAGAGGACCCAGAATTCGATTCCTAGCACCCACATGGAAGGCTAAGAACCATTTTTTTTTTTTTTTTTTTTTTTTTTTGGTCTTTCTCGAGACAGGTGTTCCTGTAGTCCCAGCTGTCCTGGAACTCACTCCTGTATGTAGTCCAGGCTGACCTTGCACCCAAGATCCTCGCCCTCTGCCCCCGAGGGGATTTTTTGGGGGGGCTTTAAAAAAGGACACAAAAGACGTGCGCCACCACGCCGGCTAGACCATCTTTTTAATTCCAAGTCCCAAGGGAATCCGATGCCCTCTTCTGACCTCTGTGGCATTGCACGACACGGGTGCACCAACCTACATGCAGACAGTACACTCATACACGTAAAAAATAATAATAAATTAAAAGATTGTAGCTAATAGTGTAGAAAAAGATAAGTCAGTATCATTTGGAAGCAACTAACTTTCTACTTCCTGAATGTGTGGTTATAACAGAAGTTTGTTTCAAGTGATTTAATATTCGTCTCTATCATCTTCTGCTTAGTATGTAGAGAAATTTCTCTTTTAAATCAAAAGGTCAATTATAGCTTAAAGTCTTCAAAAAGTCAGTGTTCCAGTGATAATTTAAAGGTTACAATTTAGAAGAAGACTTACAATATATATCCAGTAAGTTAAAGTCCAGCAATGAAGGCATGGAAACTGGTTTGGGTAATGAAAACTAACATTCATGAATATATTTAATATAGGAACTCTTTCTTAACAGGTTCTAAGACCATTTAAAGTTTTATTATGTTTTCCAATTAGATAGGAAGTCTTTAGGTTTGTTTCAATTACTACTTGAACTACACATTTACTGCCAATGATCTCCTCAGCCAGTTCCCCATGGCTATCTCTATTTCATATACAATTAATGAAAGTAATCTGATTTTGTACCTAGCAAACGTTTCATTGTGTACATTTTATTTATTTTAAAATAAAACTTAAAATTGGCAAACGGTAAAATAATTTTAAAAACATTCTAAGATTATGTGTACATATTTGTAGGGAGGAATTCATGACCTTCTGAATTAAAGAGTGCTGACTGGTAGATAAGCCATAGGCTCCATTAACCTTCAAAATCAGTTACAACTCTATGTGAAAAAATAGGTATGACTAACCACAGATTATTTATGATTAGATGGATAGGACCAAATGAGATTATCAGACAATAAATAGCAACTTTATAATTACATAGTCATTATGGAGGCATGGCAAGAATTAAGAATTATTTTTATCCAAAGCTCAGCTAAAAAGCAAATGAAATAGGATAAAAATAATGAGTATTTAAGGTTTCTGTATTTAATTATTCAATTGTTTATTTTATGTGTATGAATACTTTACCTGCATATATGTAAGTGTACCATATGCATGCAATCTCTGCAAAAGCTAGAAGAGAATGTCAGATCTTGTGGAACTAGAGTTACACATGGTTGCTGGACACCATTTAAGATTTGGGAACAAAATTCAGGTCATCTGCAAAAACAGTAAGTTCTATCAACTATTGGGTCTTATCCCCAGCCCAATGAACATTTTTATTATTTTATTATTTTTTATTGAAGTTTTGTGCATTTCCCACAACATTTCTCAATCCAATTTAGACTCATAGCCCCTTCCATGACCCCCACACCACCCTAGTTCATGCATTCTGTCATAAATGCCTTGCATCTTTTTCTCAGTCTTTTTAAAGAAGTTTTTCTATACAGAGGTTTATTCTTTTGGGAACAAGTTTACTCTTTCAGTCAGTTCTTTGACATAGTACTTTTGTTGTTTCCTCTAGTTTTTATTGCTCCAAAATATGCATATATATATATATATATATATCACACATATATCAAAATTATAAAGTCTGAAAATAAACTATAAGCTAATTACAAAACATTTTTAGGGATTCATATTTTTCCTTTTTAATTTTATATTACCCTAAGATATGCATACATACCTCCACCCGTATAACAAATGATAAAGTCTGAAAATAAGTGGTAGGTTAATTCTAGAACCTATAAAGGGATTCAAATTTTAACAGTACAGTTGCTTTCAGATAAAAAAGAAATATAACACTAACATTGCTCAGTTTGCCTTACAACTAGGATTTGGTGCTAGCATCCACAAATGAGGGTCACCATTCATCATTTGTTTTTCTGGGGCTCTGTTACTTCACTTAGCATAATGGGTTCTAGTTCCATCCATTTACCTGCAAAGTACATGATGTCTTTCTTTTTTGTTGTTGTTGTTGTTTTTCTGTCTTTTCAAGACAGGGTCTCCTTGTAGCCCCAGCTGTCCTGGAACTCACTCTGTAGACCATGCTGGCCTTGAACTCACAAAGATCCACCTGCCTCTGCCTCCCAAGTGCTAGGATTAAAGGCATGCACCACCATTCCCAGAAATGATGTCTTTCTTTACTGCTGCATAAAACTCCATTGTGTACATAAACCACATTTTCCATTCATAGGTTCCAGCTCTTTGCTATTGTGAAGATACCTGCAATAAACATGGCTTTGCATGTTTTTCTGGTTCAGGTTGATTCTTGTGGGTATATACCCAAGAGTGGTATGAGTGGGTCAGGTGGTAGGATTAATTTGATTTTTTTTAAAGTATTCACCATACTACTTTTGTAGGGGTTGTATGAGTTCAAATTCCCACCAGCAGTGAATGAGTGTTCCCTTTTCCCACAACCTCTCCAGCATTTAGTGTCATTTCTTTTCCTAATCTTAGCCAGTTTTACTGAGGTAACATGAAATCTTAAGCTGGTTTTAATTTGCATCTCCTTAATTATTAGGGATGTTGAACACTTTCTAAGATGCTTCTCAGCCATCTTTACTTCTTCATTTGTGAAATCTCTTTACTCCATCTTTTGAATGGATCATTTGTTTTCTTAGTCCTTTTTTTTTCTTAAATTAGTTTATATGCTCTGGATGTTAATGCTCTATCAGATGTATCACTGGTGAAGGTTTCCTCCCTATCTGTGGGTTTCTCTTCATTTCTTCTTTGTTTTCAGTGTACCAAAGCTCTTAAGTTTAATAAGTTCCTACTTGTTAAATTTGATCTTACTTTTTGTGCAACTGCTATCTGATTTAGAAAGTCTATCCTATATCTTGTAAGTTACTGCTGGCATTTTCTTCTATCATTTTCAGAGTTTCAGTTTTCACATTGAGGTCTTTGATCCATTTGGAATTGATTTTTGTACAGGGTGAGAGGTAGGGGTTTAATTTTATTCTTTTATAAGTGGTGGTTCAGTTTTATGCTTGCAAACTGCATACAGGCACATATAAGAAAGCACATATAAGATGACCAAGTCAGAATCATACCAGAGATGCAGAGATAGTTCCACACATGTAAATCAATGAATGTAATAAAGCACATGAATGGACTGAAAGACAAAAACCACGTGGCCATCTCAGTTGATACGGAAATGGCCTTCAACAAAATCCAACATCCCTTCATGTTTAAAATCCTAGAGGGAATTAGACTGGAAGGAACCTTCCTCAACATAATTAAAGCCATATGCAAAAAAACCACTGCCAACATTATCTTAAATGGGGAAAAATTAGAAGCATTCCCCTTAAAGTCAGGAACCTGGCGAGGCTATCCCCACTGCTTTTCAATATAGTGCTTGAAATGCTCTTGAGAGCAATAAGACAAGGAAATGAAATTAAGGGAGTACTAATTGGAAAAAGGAGGCCAAACTATCCCTTTTTTGCAGATGATATGATAGTTTACCTAAGGTATGAACCAGAAACTCAACCAGAAAACTCCTAGAAACTCAACCAGAAAACTCCTAGAAATGATGAACAGTTTCAGTAAAGTGGGAGTATACAAAATTAACCTAGAAAAATCAGTAGCCTTTCTTTATGCCAATAATAATCAACTGGAGAAGGAATACAAGGAGACTGTCCCATTCATAATAGCCTCCAAAACATAAAATATCTAGGAACAAACCTGACTGAAGACACTAAAAATCTCTACAACAAAATTTTAAACCCCTGAAAAAAAGAGCTTGAAGAAGATACCAGAAGTTGGAAGGACCTCCCATGCTCATGGATTCGAAGAATTAATACAGTAAAAAGGACCATCCTGACCAAAGTCATTTACAGATTAAATGCAATCACCATTAAAATCCCCATGAGCTTCTTCACAGACCTAGAAAAAAAATCCTAAAGTTCAAATGGAAAACCAAAGACCCTAGATAGCCAAAGCAACCTTGAACAAAAAGAGCAATACAGGAGGGGGCATTATACCAGACTTCAAACTATGTTACAGAGCCATAGTCATAAAAACAGCCCGGTATTGGCACAAAGGCTATAGTCATAAAAACAGCCCGGTATTGGCACAAAGACAAATCCATAGATCAATGCAACAAAATTGAAGATCCAAACTTGAGCACATCCAATTTCAGCCACCTCATATTTGACAAAGGGGCCAAGAAGATTCAGTGGAGGAAAGACAGCATCTTCAGCAAATGGTGCTGGCAAACTGTATCCCCCATGAACATTTTTAAAATATTCTCAAATTATCCTTAAGCCTCTCATACCCAATCATGTACATTTTCTATATCTATAGATTTTATTTTTTTATTATGAGATCTCAACTATCATCAGTCCAACAACCATAAGTTATAATATGAAACTGAAATCTAACTCAACAGAGTCTGCGTGTGTGTGTATATGTGTGTGTGTGTGTGTGTGTGTGTGTGTTGTGCATGAGCTTATAAGAGAGCTATGCAAGTACCACTGAGCTACATCCCTGAAAATCTACACCAAAATAAGATATTCTGGGCAGCTAGTGATTTATCTTAATATCTATATCTCAGAATAAAAAGTTAAATGAAAATCTGGTTCTTCTCTTACAAGTTTAAAAATGAAAAGCTGGACTTCTTGACACAGAGCATAAGCTAGATGCATTCAACAGAGCTGGAACTAGATGTGTTGTGCAATCTAGAGCCATCATGGAAAACAGAGTTTTTGAAGCCCTTGTGGAAGCCAAGCAGTGGATCTCCTTCTGCTTTCAGCTGTTTATCTAAGCAGAGAAGGTAGTTCATGTTGTAGAAAAGACTGTGTGTGTATCTATGATGGAGTTTCCAGACATGTTTAACTAAAGGGTGAGGACCTGCTCTGAATGTCGGTGGCTCCATCTTATCCCCATGGTTCCTGGACTGAATAAAAGAAGAAAGCTACTGGTGCAGCAATGCTCCTATCTCTCTGCTCTTAACTGTACACATAATGGCATACATCACCAGATACTTATGCTACCATATGTCCACTGCCATGGTGTATACACCTTCAATTAACTAATACAAACTCTTGCTTCCTTGAATTGCTTATGACAGATATTTTATCACATAAACCAGAAAAGTTACTAGTATAGAAAATGAATACTGAGAATGAAATAATTGCTGTGATAAAACTGATCAATGAATTTGAAGACTTTAAAATTATTATGTAGGAGGACTTTGGAATAATTTGGTGTTGCAAGCTAGAAAAGTCTAGAATCCTATAATTAAAATTCAATAGGCCATTATAGTGGTATCTTGGAAGACCAGAATGCTGAGAGAAATGCAGATAATGTAGTCCTGGTTCATAAGGCTTCAGAAGAGAACAAGAACTCCATTAAGAATTGTGCTATTGGTCTGTGGCTACTATCTGAGCATGTCCTAAAACTTGAGTAAAGTTAAATTCAAAATTAGTGAACTGTGTTGTTTTGTGGAGAAATTTTCAATGCAGTATACTCTCCAGTCTCTGCCATGGTTATTGCTTTCTGTTCTTAGTTGTACAGTGGAGAGAGGACACATGTATGTGTGTGATATATATATATATATATATATATATATATATATAGTAAGCATGCCTCAGGGCATCACGAGGCTGAGGGTCTGGCCCCACCCCAAGAAGGAACAAGCAGCATGGCCTAGGTGTGTGATGCTGGGTGGGGCAAGGTGTGCAGTGGTGCCGAATTGGGAGACTTATGATTGGTCCTGGGAACTGACATTATTTGGTTTATAAAAGCAAGCTGTGGCAAGGAGTAAATTTGAATTTCATAGTAATATCATCATGAAATTCCTGGCCATTATTTTTTATTAATTATTGCAGGCATACAGGCTAAGGTAGAGCTGCATTTCCTTTGGGGGGGCCAGTGGGTTGGAAAGAGATTACTTTGGGGAGCACCAATGTGGGTAGTGGTGTTGTGAGTGGGTATTGACTGAAGGGAGGCAATCAGCCATCAGCCTGAAATTCCTGTCCAGGCTCTGGGCAGGTGAGAAGTCATGGCCAAGAGTGGAACACGTGTCTCCTGGGTCCAGGCTAAGAGCTTAAGTTGGATGTACCACTTAGGCTGGGCTATGGGAAGTAGCTGGCTGGTCTCTTCTCTGAGAGGCCAGCTCCTCACAGTGTCCACAAACGGGCACTGTGTCCCCATCCCCCTTAGCAGGGACATGTGGTCCCCATTTGGGATAAAAATAAAGCTTCCTTCAGATAGATAGATGATAGATAGATGATAGATAGATAGATAGATAGATAGATAGATATAGATATATGAAAAATGCATTTTGATGAGGAAAGGAGAGTGAATGTGGTAAAATGTCAAAGCAGATAATAATAGTAACACTCAAACATCAAAGACACTAATTTGTAAAAATGTAAATCCACTTGAAAGAAGAGACTGAAATAAGAATGCTCCTGAAGGTGTTCTTGGCTGGAAAAATAAACGTGCCTTGAGAAGTATTTTCCCTGGTTCAGCCACCAAGACATACAGAGATTACTACATTTGTGGGAGAAGGGGACAGACTATTGTTGGGCCCTGTGGGCTCTCCATACTCATGCTCTACCTGTGGGCCATAAGAGAATGTGGCCTAGTGTAATCTCCTGAGCTTGACTAGAGTTTAGCAACCTGTCTCTGGAGGGTCACTTCCGCATAGGACTGATTCAGCATAGCCCGATCTGAATTACTATTGGCCCAAAGCTGTACCCCCCTACGTATTTCCTCTCCCACCTTCTTTTTTCTGCCCCTCCTGCCGATCGAATATAAGCTGCTGCCTGATGCAATAAAGTGAGTCCTTGCTTCGACGAGCTCCCAGTGTGGTGAGTTCTCTTGCGGACCATCGACACTCATCATCCTGCTCAACCCCATCCACCAAGGAGGCCAGCTGGTTCGAGCCTCTTCTCCTCCATCCCTCTTCAGGTGACACCCGCAGACTGGTGTTTCTGCCTGGTTACCTTTGGAAGTTTGCTGATGGGCCAGTCGGTCTACGGGTGAGTGTACCTACATAAATTATGGGGAAGTCTGCTTCCATACCCCAACCTCTTTATCCTCCCCTTGATCCTTTCAGGGGCGCTCCCTGGCCAATGCCACCTGATCTGCTGACCAACCCCTCTCGGGCCCCATCAGCGCCCCCTGAAGCCTCGAAGGCAGCGCCGCCACCCTATACCCATTACTTATGGCATGCTCCACATTGGCGGATGCTGGTCCTTTCCCTCTTCCAGACTGGAGCAGGGTTGGGGGCATGGCTGTCTCCCAGCTGCGGTGTCAGTGCGAGGCATTCCTGGCCCATTGTCGGACGTCTGCAGTGTCTCGCGAGAGTCTTTCAGTGATGGTGGCGGAGATGTTGGTAGTCTCCCACATTGCTCCTTCTGGGTTCTCGGGCCTCCCTTCCTTGTCTTGGGGGGCGGGGATCTCTTGGCCCTAGGGAGGCATCTTCTGGGACGTTCCCATTGCCCCTGCCTCCAGCTGGCTCTCGTTCTGCTGTGTCATTCCCCTCCTCGCATGCCGTTGGTCCCTCCCAGGCCAGCCGAACTGACCTGACCGTGATGCCAGATCCCCTTGTGGGGCTGCCGGGCACGCATGGCAGGCAGCCACCACAGTCCTGGGGGGAGTGCGTTCAGTGGGTGAGAAAGTTGGAGGGCTTCTCGGCCACGTGACTCGAGGTGGTGTGACTTGGCATGGGTCGGCCCTGGCCTCTGGAGGGAAGGGAGATGGTGCCCCACCCATCTGTTGTTTGGTTGTGTGCTGTGTCCAAGCTTGGCCTGCTCCTTCCTCTTCGGGTCGTGTGGGACCACCAGTGCGAGAGAGTCCTGCATGGTCCCTGACCTGGCGTTTGCTGGCTTGCTGTTGTCTGTTCCTCCTCCTCCTCCCAGGTTCCTGGTGCCGCCTCTCCTCATCTTGTCTGCCATGCGTTTAAGGCACCCCCCCCTTTCTCGGCAGGTCCGCCTGCATCTGTCTCCCGCCAGCTGGCCGGCCTCAGGGGTGGTCTCGCTCCCTGTCCCCCGTTCCCAATCCTGGTAGGGGGGTTCGGTTTCTGCTTCCGCTGTGGCCCAGTCCCCTGTTGGCCTCTCTGGCTAACTGACAGCCGTACTGTTTTTCTGCATGTGGGAGCGTGATGGCAGGGGCTGGTCATACGTGTTGGGGTTCTTCTCATTGCAGCAGCCTGACTGTGGGTATCAGGTGGCTTCCCTTGTGTCATACCCACGATCCCATTGGGGGCCCTTGCTCCCCACATGGCCTTCGATTGACTGGTCTTTCCCTCCTTCCTCTTGAAAGTTCCCTGCTGGGGAGTTGAGGGAAAGGTCTGTGTGCTCCCTAGTCTGGGACGGAATGACCACAGACCACAAATTAGAAACCAGTCAATGGACAGGTGGATCGTGACCTCCCGGGGGTGTCGGCACCACTTCTCATCAGACAGGAGCCATGGTGGCTGCGGCCAGGAAGAGCTGCAGACTTATCAATACCCTCCAGCGAGCCACTGTGTCAGGTGGGTGGATATGTTTTGGGTGTGGCAAAGAAGGCCACTTCTACAGGTAGTGCCCTAACCAACCCCGAGGTCCTCCTGCTACCCCCGCAGTCCCTGTACAATCTACAGACTGGTGTTTCAAAAGCATTCTTGGGTCCACGCCAAGACCAAAGGCAAAATATGGCAATGTTCGTTCTGTGCCCCTCTCCTGCTCATTGTGTCTCATTGAGTATAAGACAACAATGTGACGTTCTTCCCACAGATTGATCTCATGACTTTTTTTCCTTTGTACATATGTTTCTGTATGCTTGTATGTATGTGTGCATGCACACATATGTGTATGGATGTATGAGCATTTTGTTTTAACCCCTATAATTTTCTAAACTCCTGTGTTTTAAAAAAAGTTCAACTATAATTCACTTTACAGATTCAACCTATACAAAACTTGATTTATACCTTTTTGTGTTAACAATCTTCAATTGGACTTATGTAAATGTTAATATGCATTTATACAATTCTAAAAAGCCTCTTCTAAAAGCCTCCCATACTGGAGAAAAGACTCAAAACAGACAATGATCAAACCCTCAAGGCTCAATTACAAAAACAAAAGGGGGAGTCCATGCCCCCACATGATCACCCTAAATATTTTAAATTTTTCCAAGGAAGACAGGCATACATGCCCTTTTCAGAAAGACTGGTCCTCATCTGTCACCTATAGCTAATATCTCCCCCAACAGGGAGACAATGATAATGACCCCTCTAGGGAGTGTTTCACCCCTGAGGATTGCCCCTCTTTTCTTCCCTCAGGATCGGCCTAGGATGAAAGTGACACTGCTCCTCCTGCTGCTGGCTCTCGTCCAGTCCAGTGATGGGGGATTCTGAAACCCCAACAAGGCTGTGAAGTGCCTAGAGGAGAAGTGCTGCTTCTATGCTAATTGGTCTGGAAGTGTGCATGACAAGATAAGAAAATTACAGGAAGACCTGGAAGAAAGAAGAAAGCAACTGCTAGAGGACCCATTTTGGACGGGCTACATGGCCCCCTGCCCTACTTACTCCCCCTGTTTGGACCCCTCCTTATGCTTTTCCTTCTTCTCACCTTTGGCCCATGCATTGTTAATAAGGTCATACAGTTTATCCAGGGGAGGTTAGACTCAGTAAAGTTACATCAAGTCAAGGTCCACTATCACAGGCTCACCAGCCAGGAACCAGGGTCTTATGAACGACCATCTTCGTGTGATTGCCC
Organism: Rhizomys pruinosus; assembly: GCA_009823505.1. NCBI lineage: Eukaryota > Metazoa > Chordata > Mammalia > Rodentia > Spalacidae > Rhizomys > Rhizomys pruinosus. The sequence goes on along the minus strand of VZQC01006352.1, from coordinate 77,126 downwards.
GACCCCCACCCTCCATGTGGCCAATGATGGGTAAGACCCCAGGGAGAATGGGGGAACCTAAAACAGGACATGGAGAGGCTCTTCAGCAGACTAGAGTCATAGCACCCAATGATGGGAAAGATCCTCCTGCACTCAGCCAACCTAAGACAGGGACCAAAACCTTAGCTGTTTGTATCCCAAAGACAGGTAAGACTGAGTTTGCAAGAATAGACAACCTAAGACAGAGTCTGTGTTTCTCCTCCTGCATTACAAAAACAAAAGGGGGAATTGTTGGGCCCTGTGGGCCCTCCATACTCATGCTCTACCTGTGGGCCCTAAGAGAATGCAGCCTACTGTAATCCCCTGAGCTTGACTAGAGTTTAGCAACCTGTTTCTGGCTGGTCACTTCTGCATAGGACTGAATCAGCATAGCCTGATCTGAATTACTATTGGCCCAAAGCTATCTCCCCACTCTATGTATTTCCTCTCCCACCTTCTTTTTTCCACCCCTCCTGCCAAGCGAGTATAAGCTGCTGCCTGATGCAATAAAGTGAGTCCTTGCTTCGACAAGCTCCCGGTGTGGTGTGTTCTCTTGCTGACCGTAGACACTCATCATCTGGCTCAGCCCCATCCACCGAGAAGGCCTCCTGGTTTGAGCCTCTTCTCCCCCATCCCTCTTCAGGTGACACCCACAGACTATATCTTGAGCTGTACCAGAACTCAGCAAAATTGGTGTTTACTTAGCAAACAAAATGCAAAAATTAGGAAATCATGAAGGCTTTAGCAAAGATTCCAGAAAGATCCTGAGGTCAGGCAATGCATGACAAGGTCTGATTCTCTGAAACATGGTCCTAAGAGGTCACTGCATAAAGCTGTAAAGTTGAAGCCCAAATTGCAATGGAAACCATGGGATTGCAGGACTGTTGCTTGTTCACTGGAGAACACTAGCATGGAACTGGCCCCAGAGATCCATTACAAGTACTTCAAGTAGCAGAGGTGGAGGAGCAAAGATCCTCAAAATCACAAGATTTCCAGATCTGAGACATGGAGCATCAGTATTTGCTGCTTGTCCTGATGGGTTCTGGTCTTGATTTGGTCCAATTTTTTCCTTGTTGTGTCCCTATTCCTCCCACTTATCATGGAATTGTTACCCTGCACCATTGCAGGATATAAACATGCAAATTGCATTTTAATTTCCCAGGGATTGATTCCAGTTTATGAGTTTGCCTGAATCACAGAAGAGAGTTTGGACTTAAACTTGTGAATAGTTTTAGGACTGTTAAGATTTGGATGACTTTGGGGGATGGACCTAATTCATCTTACATTAGGAGATGAATGGTAAGTCCTTAGGGACTTATCTCACCAGCAAATTTTGACTTTACCTTCAAAATATATCCAGATCATGAATGCATTTTCCACCATGCAAATTATCACTTAAATTCAGCTCTTCATCTCACTCCATTTACTTATAATTCTTCACCATTGTCCCTTGGAGTATCATCTCTACACAGAAGCTAGCATATTCTTTTTAAACAAAGTTTGCCATGTAACTGATCTACTGATAATTTTCCATGGGCATTCTATCTTAATCAAGAAAAAGCCAAAAAGCCTTGTGGTCACACCTAATATCCTCTGGCCTTTCCATTTCTCCTCCATTGAGTCCATGCTTCTTCAGCTGTGTCACTTCCCCTCTTCTTCCTTGAGAATTGAGTCTAGCCTGCTAAACCTTTGAATTTGCATATGTAGTCCCTGTGAAATACTTTCCCTTTATATATCCATGCATCACTGTCTTACCACTTCAAGTCTTGCATAATGTCATCTTAGTAATTAACTCTCTGCAGCAGACACTATTTGAAATTGTACATTTTACCTAGCTTATACTCCTAATCTTTATTTTTTGCAATATTTTTTCTTATTTCATTGTAAAATTTAAATTTTTAAAGAATTTCATACATGAGTACTATATTTACATCATTTCTACCTCTTCCTCTCTCTCTCCCATTCCTTCTACATGTGCCACAGTGGTATGCCTCATAAAAGGCCTAAGTGATACTAGATGTGATGAAGCTGATAATGAAGATCAACCATCACAGCAGCTTTAGAATGTATCATTAATACCAGTCTTTGATTTGAAAAAAGTGAGACTGTAATGTAGAGAATAGAGTCTACCTATAGAGACCCTTTGCTGCCTGAAGCACACCTATGCAGACAAGGTATGCGCTTCTTGCGGCTCCCTGGGTCTCATTTTCTACATTGTCTGCTTCAGAATATAGTGCTGCCTTTGTACAGAATCCTGATTTGTTTGCTCATTCCTATTCAAGTCTATTCACTGATTTTCAGGAAAAATATTTTTAAAACCAGTGAAAATAATCAAGGAGATGGTCACCCTGCAGTAAGTAAACAGACCAGTGTGATTAGGGTTTCTGAGCCTCCAAAGGTTTAACAAACATATGGAATGCTATGAATAATTTATTCACCAAATTCCATAGTACAGTCTACTTGAATTAAAAATAAGAGATAAAGTTTTAGGTAGAAAACAACCATCACTATTTTCTCCATATAAAAGTTTTTAAATATAATAAGCAATGAAGTTCAATTTTTTAAATATTTGGTTAAAATCTATAACAACTTTCTATCATTGTATGACAAGTTATCTCAAATTTGGCAGCTTCAGAAAATGTCATTTCTTGTTCCCTCTTCTGAGAGTCAGTAGTACAGGAGCAGCTTGGCTGGGCTCCCTGTGCAAAGACTATAGTCAGGTAAATGCCAGATTGTGATTTACCTGGAGGCTTGGAGAAGAGCTCATTCAGCTTGTTGACAAACCTGACAATAATGAGACTAAGGTTCTCATTTCCTTGCTGCCTACAATCTAGCAGACACTCGCAGACTTAGAGCCTTCTCACTATTCTGTCACATAGCTCTCTCCATCCTCAACCCAGCAGAGGAGAATGTCATGTGCACCAAATCCTCTCATTAAGCCAATTTCTATCAGGAAAGAGCCTACTCCCTTTGAAGAGGTTCTATGATTATGCTCACTAATCATAACCTTATCTTCTTAATTAAATATCTTGTACTTTTTCTATAATTGTACATGTGTTATGTTACATGTTGAGGGTATGTGCATGCATGTGAGTGTGACCATTTACACACAATCAGAGGCCAAAGCAGACACTGGATTTCTTCCATTACTGCTCTCCAATGTATTACCCTGAGGCAAGATCTGTAACTGAATTCTTGGCTAGAGTGGCTGGCCAGTGAGCCCTTGGGATCCATCTTTCCATCTCCTGCCAATGATGGGGTTACCAGTATATGCAGCAGTTCCCAGCATTTGCAGTGTAAGCTGGGGATTCAGAGTTGGGTCCTCATGCTTGCAGAGTAGGTGCTCTTACCCAGAATCATGTTCCCAACTCCATAATGTGTTTATCTAAAGGGCATTTTACTGTGTGGTGTCCCGATTAGACCTGCAAAGACTCTCCATGCAGTATTCAGGCTGTATAATTTAATAGCTGAGAGAGATACATGTAAACCAGGTATAGGACATCTTAGAGGTTATTTTAAAATTCTAGCTTTAACATCTTAAATTCACAAATCTCAATAAGTTGGAGTTTTGTAACTGTTTCGAATATTTAAGGTTAATATAAACATAAGAAAATATTTTCAAAATTGTGTATGGTACTTGTGTCTAATATAAATATATTAATATAAAAAGACCTGAAGCTGAATAAAGCATAAATATGACCCACAAAAATCATCTATGTAGTCTCAGGTTTCCTTCTAGCTTTAATAGTTTTTATGATTTTAAGCTTAAATAATTTTTATTCCTATTTTTTCATTTATTATATTTCATCATTTCCAAAACTGATGCCTCTTTCTCTAACTTGTTTCTTTATTCCTTGCTTCAATTAAAAATCAAACTAAATGATTAAAACTTATGTGGATAGCTCTGTCTTACAAATAAACATAGAAAAGAGACACCAACCAAAATAAACCGGTGTTTTTTATTCTGAAGAAGTTGCAAGTCTGGTAGGATTTACACAGACTAGTAAAGTTTTAGGGAAGATAATGTATGTTTTCCTCTCAGTTTTGGAGGTTTTAAATGCTAGGTTTTTAAAGTGTAATGGTAGAGAGACATACAAATGTTGATTTTTCTTAAATATGTTATTTTGGGTACCATTTTATTTTTAAAAGTTTAATTTTAATACTTCAGATAATCGGTCACTTTTTTTCCTGTTGCTGTGGTAATATGCCCAGACTTAAACCAACTTAAAGAGAAAGGCTGTGTCTGGTTACCATCTGTAATTGTGGGGAAGTCAAGGTGGAAGGAACCTGGGGCACCGACTTGGTTACATACACAGGCCAGCACATAGAGCAGTGAATGTGTGCATAAATGCTACTGCCCATTTTCTCATTTCATTTACTCCTTTTCATTGACTCGAGTATCCAGTCCATAAAATGGTCCTTACACTATTCTGGCCAGCATAATCTTGAGAATTCCTCAGTGAGACTGCCTTATTAGGGGATTCTACATTGTGTTAAGTTGAAAATCAAAACTAGCAATCACAAAAATAGTATGTGTATTTTTCCTTGCTTCTACCAATATCAAATGGAATTTACCTTTTACTATAAGACAACATCAAGGATAAGTCAAGAGGCCAATTCTTCAGCCTCTTCAAACTCATTACTTTCAAATTGTAACTGAAAACTAAAATGTTCACCATAAATTGACCCCCCAGGAAACCATTCCTTTACTTTAAATTGGCACAAAATTAATTTATTGATGTACCAATGGTCTGTTATTTAACAACCAAAGCAACAAATCATATGAACTTTCTTGATATATTTTTGTGTTCACTGGGAAGTAAACAAATTATTTCAGAAATTAAATTTTAAATATATGACTTGAAAATGAATTCTTATATGGTATAGTAAGGTCTAAAGCAAAGTTTTGCTCATGCCAAGTTTAAAACTCTTGATGGGAGTTTCCTTTGATAGTATCTAGGACACAGAGCACCATTTTGTTCCAGAACTTCCCTTTTAATTCAATATCCAAATCACAAGCTTCAAAAAGGGCACTTTCTCCTAGACTAGGTCATGTTCTCCAAAGACAAGAAAAGCAAAAATCCAGTTTGAGTGATTTTTATGAAGAAGGGCAGATATGCCAAAAAAAAAGTGATGCAGCTGACTCAATTATTTTATGTATGAAGAGATGATATTTGCTGCTCCAAACTAGCTTTCTAGACCTTCCATACAGGAGAAACATGTACTTTGGAGTCAGACAATCTTATAGCTGTAAGAGGAACCAATTAACTTAAAGTTTGTCTGTACAATAGAGATACTATCACATTTTGATGGTGCATATCAGTATATAAACCCAGTATAAAAAGCTAGATTTTTATGAGCAGACCAGCCGACATTTTCTCTGAGGTTATGTTTTTAATTCTAAGTGTGCACAAACCTGGTGGTAATTTATATGGTGTTAATTTGCTATAATACATAAGCAAAACCTATAACAGTCAGAGATGAAGGATATGCAGAAGTTAAATTCATGTAACTGCTGTAGATGACCCAGTTAGAATCCTGAACAAAACAGAATAATCAGCTCTATTAAAAAATTAATATCCTGTCCTTAATTCTGTTCCAATTTGTAACTCCAACATTCATTTCCATTTACTAGTTTGCTATTGCTGCTACTGCAAATTGTTACAAACCAGGTAGCTAAAATCCCCCACATTATCATTTTAAAGTCCTAGGGGTCATGAATCTGACATGGCTCCCACTGAGCTCTGTTAAGCTATTGGTGGAGCACGTTCTTTCTTCTTAGGTTATGATAATGATGGAAATTTTTCTATGGGAAAATATTAAGTAGTAAAAGATAGAGAAGATGAGAGGCCTGCTGAAGTTTAGAAAGAGTGAGTTTTAGGCTAAACACTTATATGAGATTTATGACAGTTAAGTCTATCCCTTCATGGGTAAGAGCTCATTGCAAATAGCTATTTTGAAGAAAAAATTTGTACAAGATATATTTGCATATAAGAGCAACCTGCTTTCCAAACATTATGTTCAAAGTTTATTGTTATTTAACTTAATTTACAAATAAAGTATTTTCAAATCTAGAGCCCATTGTTAGAACCCTTTTTTCAGTTTCAGCTAATGTATAAATTCATTCGTAGACTGTATAAATTAAAGATGTAGATGTAATTAAAATCAAACATAGCAGGGCTATGCAGAGACTCAGAGCAAAATCATGTGGAAAGTTCTTAGAGGAATTTGGAATAATTTTAACAAAGAAAATAAAGCATTTGGTGGATTTAAGAAACAAGAATTGATGGAAACTAGTTTGATGCATCATAAAATAGTGTTTACTATAAGCCTCAGATATGTATTAATTATTAGAATAATATGATGATTAAGAAATGCAATGCTCTCTCTTCTGAAGAAAATAGACACATGAACATGATTTCAACATGAAGTCACACATTATCACATTTTCCTCAACAAACAACTCTGCCTTTATCTGTACTAAGAAAATGAGGCATCAAGTTGAGGTTTCCTTAATATTGTGCTCTAACTTGTATCTAACATTATTTACCTTGTTTCTCCTCTGTAGCAGTGAAAGAGCCCTGCTTCCTCCTCCTATTGGAGACCAATCTGTCTATAATTCTGTGTCCCTCACCCACTTAGGAACTGAGTCACCTCAAATACTTTCCTCTCCACATATTCTTTCCCATCAATATTTCAATATGCCAAAGACCCACCTTTCTTAAAACAAATCCTTCTTGAATTCATATTTCTCTCACTCACTATTTTTCTCACTCAGTCTTTCTCTCCCTTACTGCTTCATATACCAAATGTTTCAAAGCATATTCTGCACTGTCTCACTCCCTCACCTCCCATTCTTTTTCCAATTCTAGTTCTGTCTCCTAACTTTGACAGTTCCTATAAGACGCAGAACTAATACCAAACTCCTTAACAATTATCCCGTGGCATTAATTAATGCCATGATTAGGTTTCATTCTTAATATCTTTATGTTGGCAGCAGTTAGCACAGTACAGTACTCTTTCCTTTATATACATACATACATACATAAATAAATACATACATACATACATACATACATGTATACTAAAACCTCTTTTCCACTTTACTTTGTTGCTTAATCCTACATGGAGTTTCATCTTACCACAGTAGCAGGGCCTTTGCCTATTTTCTTTTACACCTCCTAAAGTGAGTATATAGGCCCTCCAATTAATTACCATGTTCAACATACTCTGATGAAAAATACCCCACTATTTCTGTATCTTTATCATATATGTGCTGACATTGCCACAGTTCATGTTAAGAAATTCAGGTGCACGCCTTTAATCCTAGCACTTGGGAGGCAGAGGCAGGCGGATCTTTGTGAGTTCGAAGCCAGCCTGGTCTACAGTGTGAGTTCCAGGACAGCTGGGGCTACAGGGAGACCCTGTCTTGAAAAAAACAAAAAAAAAAAAAAAAAAAAAGAAATTCCCATGAGTTCCAGACTCATATCTCCTAATGCATATCTACCAGATGTTGTTATATGACATCCTATAAACACTTCAAAAATTGTCTCTCCAAAAACTGACTTCATTAATTTCCCAGTGCCATCTCTTTTCATCTTCTCTCTGAGTCAGTGTTAAATAATTCTCATGTCTGCAGTTACTAAACACAAAATACTGAAAACAGAATCTTCATTGAGCATGACTAAGGCTTGCCATCATAGTCTATGTGAAGTGTAGTCACATGCTTACAAATCCTCAGGCTGTCACTATATTACTCTCAATGTGTTCAACTCTCCTAAGTCACACTGTCTTTCCCATGTTGTTAGTTTACCTTTCCTTCATGATGAATTCTAACTTCTTCCCCTATTGTCCTGAATGAATTTTTCCATGGACTTGCTTATTTTGAGTTTTCTAAAATGTAAATAGAATAATAATCTCATATTAATGATATTGACTTTTTAAATTATATTCTTACTGAATCATTGAGAGTTTTATGCAGTGTACTTTGAACACATTCTGACCCTCAGATCCACTACACAACTTTACCTCCCCTCACTTCATGTCTTCTAATATTTTAAGAGCAGTTGACACTAATTTCTGTTTCCCAAATATCCTTTGGTGTAAATCCATCCCCTGGACTGTGTTTAACCTAGCCAGCGTCACTGTGTCTCCCAGAAGTTATCAGTCTCATATAGGCTCTCAGCTAGTGGAAGAGTTTCAAGCCCATTTCCCCAAACCATGCTGGGATTTTGTCTGGCTTGATCTTGCATAGGTTTGTGCATGCTGTCACAAGCCCTGTGGGTTTATATGCACAACTGTTCTGTCATGTTCAGAAAACAAGATTTCCTTGTAATCAACCACCACACCTGTCTCTTTCTTCCTCCTCCTCTGCAATAATCCCTAAGTCTTGGGAGGAGAGGGTATGATATAGGTGTTCAAATTATGGCTTCCCATTCTGCAGTCTCTCATTCTTTGCACATCGACAAGTTATGGGTCTCTGTATTTGTGGCTATCTGCTTCAAGAAGAAACTTCTCTGATGAGAACTGAGAAATGCACGAATCTATGAGTTTAACAATAAGTTATTAGGAGTTGGTTTAATACTGCAGATTTATCAGTATAATAGTAGGTTCTCTCTGTGGCCTCAAACCTGTCTAGCCACGGGTTCTTGGTCCTAATAACTGTGCCAGTTATGGGATCTATCTTGTGAAGTGGACCTTAAATCCAATCATAAAATGGTTGTTTATTCCCAAAGGATTCATGCCATTTTTGCAATAAAGGGCCTATCTTCCCAGGTGAGTTGTTATTGTAGCTAACAGGGTTCACAGCTGGGTAAGACTGATTAGATTTTTTCTCCTGGGAGTGTAACTAGAAACCTAGAGATGAAGCTTTGAGGTCAGTAGCAACTTGCTTTCTTCAGGTTTGTTTTAAATTCACATAATTAGTGTTTTCCATCACATTTTGCAGGTAACCAATAGTAATTTGCAAAATACAGCATTGTTCAAGGTCTCTGATAATCCTCTGGTCAGTAAATCCAATAGGGAATGTATTCCTGGAACTTGGCTTTTTATTTGTTACCCCGTGGTATCTGACAGGGGCATTTTAAGGTAGCTTCATTTAAACTACATATATATATATGTAGTTTAATATATATATGTAGTTTATATATATATGTAGTTTATATATATATTAATACATATATGTATTAATATATATATAGATATATATATGACATATATATATAGCTTCTATTGGGTTCTGGAGAGATATCTCAACAGTTAAGAGCACTGGCTGCTCTTGTAGAGGACCTGGGTTCAATAGCCAGCATCTACATGGTGGTTAACACCTGTCTGTAATTTCAGTTCCAGTGGATATGACACCTTCTTCTGACCTCCATAGGCAATGCACGGCATGGGTACAGTTACCCACATATAGGCAATACACTCATACACATAACATTTTAAAAAGAAGCTTCTATGATGTAAGACTTCCATGTGACTTTTTAAAAGGCCTTTACAATAGTTATCTTTCCCTATAGTATCTCCTCTATCCTGTCCTTCCATTTCCCACCTAGTTGAATCATTCCTATACCATTATAACATTCTCCTCCTTTATATAACTTCATTCTATCTCTCATCCTAATATGCCCCACCTCATGGCCCCTGTAGCAGAGGAATTTTCCTCTGAGGGAGAGGTACCCAAAGCACATAGCCATCCAAGCAGCAGTCCCACAATCTAGCCCCACCTCTGCTGTGGGCAGTCCTTATTGCTAGGCAAAGCAAACTCCATGCCCTATGCCTAAGCTGCTAAAATGGCAAGAGACCCCAGTTTTCCATGGTGGGCCTTTTATATGCCCCTCGTCCCTCCCAGGGTTACATTATTCCAAAGTTCCAAAGCTCTGTGGTACCTCCCTGCATCATTGCAGGAACCTGCACTGTTTGGCTGGGCTTAGCCTTGCTCCTAGCCCCTCCCATTAAGTATGCAGTTTCTTCAGCAGTAAACCCATTTCAAAGAAGAAATAATTTATCCCACACTCCAACTCCCTTCTTTGGCTGTTACAAATTGGATGAATCAACCTCTTCCACAAGAATCCTTGGGCCTTAGAAGGGTGGGAGTTAGAGAGTCCTTGAGGTGACACATCAATTTCTCAGGTCTGTCCAAGTTCTGTCTTCAAGGGGCAGGCGGGTGGCTCATTGAGGAGTCTCCTTCTTATCACTACTAATAAAAACACAGATAGCAAGAAACATAGTTGTCTCAGTAAACATTAACTATTATACTAAATTACTCTTTGGAAATAAACATGAATGCTTGGATTGTATCTTAATCTTGGCATTACAGCTTTTAAATGGGGCCTATAAAACCTTATACCACTAGGCAGTACCATGCTTGCAGTATCAGTCATGCATCCTCCCCTCCAAAGGAGCCAGCCATAGATCCAATTAGAGTTTCCCTGGGTGTATACACACCAAGGTGACCACAATTGCACTCCATCTTCTTCTGGAAAATTGCAGTACATGATGTTTATGGAGCCTTGGAGACCATTTCTTTCCAGTGAGTTGCATAGTGCTCTTCAGCACTGTGAAAGTCAGCTGTCCATTTGCAGTGCAATGTCTCAGCATAATTTTCCTTTATTCACCAATAGGGTCTTACTATCCACTTTACATGTGCACCCAAAGTTATAGGCAAAATGGCCTTTGTTTGAGGGGATTTTAGAGCCTCCCCAGCCAACACTCCTGGCAGGGCAGTTCATGCCTGGTACTGAATCCTCTAACTACTATATGTCTTATTTAACCCTAAATCTCCCAAAGACTCCATAGTTATACCTGGCCCTAGTAACCCTCCTTACTGAATTTACCTTTTATCTTTGTTTCTACAGGTGCATTGGATATGTTTCCACTAGTCCCATATCTGTAAAACACTGTTTTTCCCAAGATAAACAATCCCAGTGTTGAGTATTCCTTGACTGCCTTTGCGGTACAGAAATTTGTAGTTTCATGAGCTCTCAATGTATCTCTTTTTATGCCAGTACCAAGCTGCTATTACTACTACTGTCACTGTATAGTATAACTTGAAATTGGAGATGTTGATATCTTCATTTTTTGGTCTTTTTGAGACAGGGTCTCCCTGTAGCTTTGGCTGTCCTGGAACTCACTCTGTAGAAAAGGCTGGCTTTGAAATAGCACCGAGATCCTGCCTCCCAAGTGCTGGGATTAAAGGCATGTGTCACCATGCTCAGCTAATACCTCCATATTTTCTGTTGTTCCTCAGGATTATTTTGGCTGTCCTGTTTATTTTATTTATGTTTCCATATAAACTTTGGACAATTTCTCTTTTTTTTTTTTTCTTTCTGTTCAGAACTTTGCTGGAATTTTGATAAGGTTTGCATTTAATCTATAGATTGCTTTTGGCAGAATGGTCATTTTTATATTACTAAGCTTCCCAATCCTTGATCAAGGGAGGTTTATCCACCTTCTGGTATCTTCTTCAATGCCTTAACTGATTTATTATACAGGTCTTATCTTCCTAGGTTAGGTTTATTCCAAGATATTTTTGAGGATCTCTTCAATGGTATTTTCCACCTGATTTCCTTCTCAGTTCGTTTGTTGTTGGTAAACAGAAAATCTACTGATTTTTGTGTCTTAATTTTGTATCCTGTTACTTTGCCCAATGTGCTTATAGGGTCCAGTTTTTCTCATTGAATCTTTAGCATCTTTAATGGATATAGTCGTATAATCCACATGTAAGGAGAGTTTGAGCACTTCTCGTCCTAAGTGTAAATGCTGCATTTCTTTGCATGTGCTTAATCTTTAGCTGAGACTTCACGCTCTATATTGAACAGGAATGGAGAAAGTGGATATCCTTGTCTTGTTCCTGATTTTAGTGGACATGCTTTGTTTTTCTACTCAACATTGTGTTGCCTATGCCTTGTTGTATACTACCTTTTTTAATTTTTTTAAATTAAATCTTTTTAATATATATTTTTGTATAAGATTATCAAATCTAGACCCATGTCCCCCACCCTATCCCACCACCCCACCAGAGCTCATGTATTCTGCCAAACATACTTTTCATCTCTTTCTCAGTCTTTCTCATTCTCCATGTAGAAGTTGACTGTTTTGAGGAGAAGTTCACTGATTCAGTCAGTTCTTTGATGCAGTCCTTTCTGTTGTTGTTTTCAATATGCATTACTCCCAACTGCTTGGAGAAAAGTTCAAGGGGCCCTGCACAAGAAATACTTACAACCAGGTAATTGGCACTAGCATCCTCAGATGAGGGATACCATTCATCATTTGTTTTTCTGGGACTGTGTTACTTCACTCAGCGTGATTTCTTCTAGCACCAGCCATTTTCCTGCAAAGCTCATGATGTCATCTTTCTTTACTGCTGCATAGAACTCCATTGTGTAGATGTACCATATTTTCTCTATCCACTCATCAGTTGAGGGGCATTTGGGTTGGTTCCAGCTCCTTGCTATTGTGAAGAGAGCTGAAATAAACATGGCTGTGCATGTTCTCTGTGGTGGGGTGAAAGTCTTGTGGGTACATTCCTAGGAGTGGTACGGCTGGGTTCGGGTGGCAAGTTCATTCAAGTCTTCCAAGGGTTCTTCCACACTGCTTTCCCATAGTGGCTGTAATGCAGTTTACACTCTACATCCTCCCGACGCATCAGTGGATGAAGTGTCCCTCCTTTCCCCCACAAACCTCTCGCAGCAACTTGGTATCATTCTGTTTCTTGATTTTAGTCAGTTCTGGTTGGAGGTAAGAAATGATATCTTAAGGTGTTTGTTTTATTATGCATTTCCTTATGAATTAGAGATCGTTGAACACTTCTTAAGGTTTCTAGCAATCTCTAATTCCTCACTTGTGAGTCTCTGTTCAGTTCTCTTTGCTCCCATCTTGAATGATGGGTCCATTGTTTTTCTTATCTTGTTTTTTGGAGTAATTTTTTATATATCCTGGAATCAATGCTTTGTCAGATGTTTGTTTCTGCGGTGAAGGTTTTTCCCCACTCTGTGGGATTTCTTCTTCATTCCTTGATTTTTTCTTTTGATGTTACAGAAGCACTTTTTTTGTAGTTCAATGAGATCCCGTTTGTCAATTGTTCACCTTAAATCTTGTCCCAGCTGCTGTCTGTTTAGGAAGTATTTTCCTACACCTATGTCTTGTAGTCTAGCTGCCTCCACTTTTTTCTTCCATATCGCCGTCAGAGTTTTGGTTTTCACTTTGAGGTCTTTGATCCTTTGGAATTGACTTTTTGTACAGGGTGAGAGTTAGCGGTTTAATTTGATCTTCTAAAAGTGGTGATCAGTTTTGCCACACCAACTTGCTGAAGATGCCTGTCTTTTCTCCATTGTGTCTTCTTCGGCCCATTGTCAAATATGAGATGACCGAAATTTTATGTGCTCAAGGTTTGGCCAACTTCAGTTTTTGTTTCCATTGTGTTCCACAACTGTCTGTTTTTGTGCAGTACCCAGGCCGGTTTTTTATGGCCTTAGCCATGTAATATAGTTTGAGTCTGGTAATAGGAGATCCGCCCCTTATTGTATTGCTCTTTTTTTGCTCAGGGTTGTTTCCTGGGTATTTGGGGGTCTTTTTTGTTTTTTCCAAACTGATTTAAAAGGACACTTTTGCAAGCCTGTAAGCTCTTGGGGAATTTGATTTGGGATTCGTATTTCTAATATATCAGCCATCTGTAGAAATGACCCCATTTTTTACAATGCTAATTTTTCCAATCCATGAAGCATGGAAGGTCTTTCCTTCCATCTCTGATGTCTTCTCCGTTCTTGTCTTTAGGGTTTTTACAAATTTTTGTAGAGATCTTTGTGGTCTTTGTTTCAGGTTTGTTCCTAGTATTTTATTATTTTGAGCCGCTATTTGTGATGTGGAGTAAGTCTCCTTGGAAATTCTTTTCCAGTTTGATTTGATTGTTGGTGAAGAAAGGCCATTGATTTTTTAAAGGTTAATTTTGTTATCCTGCCACTTTGCTGGAGCTGTTAATAAATTCCTAGGAGTTTTCTGATGGAAGTTTTTTCATCTTAAGTAAGACAATCAAGTAATATGCAGCAAATAGGGATAGCTTTGACTTCCTCTTTTTCCATTAGTACTCCTATTATTTCCTTTTCTTTCGCCTTATTGCTCTATCAAGTGTTTCAAACACTGTATGAAGAGGAGTGATGACAGAGGCAGCCTTGGCCAGCTCCTTACTTTAAAGGGAATGTTTCTGTCTATTTTCCCAATTTAGGATGATATTGGATGTTGGGTTTCCTGTTATTGGCTTTGATTACATTGAAGAATTATCCTCTCCAATCTAATTCCCTCTAGGACTTAAAGCATGAAGGGATCTGGACTTTGTCAAAGGCTTTGTTCAGGCATCAATTGAGATGATGGTATGTTTTTTGTCTTTCATTCCATTTATATGTGTTTGATGATATTTAATGATTTGTATGTTGGACCATCCCTGCCTCTCTGGTACGAAATCCAACTTGGTCATGATGGATGATCTTTCTTGATGTGGGTCTGTATGCGATTTGCAGTATCCTGTTTAAAATTTAGGCATTAGTGTTCATTAGGATGATGGGTCTATAATTCTCCTTTTTTAGTTGTATATTTGCCATGTTTTTGTAATAGAGTGATGATGGCTATTCTATAGAAGGATTTTGGGAGAATTCCCTCTGAGTGTGTCCTAAACAGTTTCAGTAATAAATGGTTGTAGGTCTTTTTTAACATGTTTTATAGAATTCGTCCATGAAACCGTCTGGGCCTGCTCTTTTTTATTTGGGAGGTTTCGTGTTACATTTTCAATTTCTCCATGTATTATGGGTCTGTTTAGCTGTCAGTCTCTTCTTGGTTGTAGCCCTTTGGTGATTCCCAGGATTTTTTTTTTTTTTTTTTTTTTTTTTTTTCTTCTAGGTTTTCAAATTGGGTAGAGTGTAGGTTTTTTTGACGTTCCTGTAATGATTTTTACTGTAATCTTTTCCTTGTTCTGTTGTGAATATTTTCCTTTTCATCTCATGATTTTATTGATTTGGAGGTGTCCTTTCTTTTTCTTTTGGTTAACTTGGGCTAGAGGTCTGTTTATATTGTTTTATATACTTTCAGACCAGCTTTTGGATTCATTGATTTTTTTGTATTGTTTTCTTTGTTTTTATTTCTTATGATTTCTGCTCTGATTTTTGTTATTTCCTTCCTTGTGTCTAGCTTTTAGAGTTTTCATTCTGTTTATTGCCTCTCAGTGCTTTTAGCTGCAAGTGTTAGATCGTTCCTGTGCTCTTTCTAGTTTTTCCTAATTTAGGCAACCAGGGCTATAAACTTCCCCCCACTTTCTTAGGGAACTGCTTTTTAAGGCTTACACCTAGTTTTTGTGTTGTTTTGTCATTGTCTTTCAGTTCAAGGAATGCTTTTTATTTCTTTTCTTTATCTCTTCATAGACCCATTTCATATTCAGGGTGTTTGTATTAAGTCTCCATGTATTACTTAGTTGGCAGTAGTGCTTATAATCCTGGTGTTGAATGTTGAGCTTTTTTGCACTGTGGTTGATAGAATGCATGAAATTATTTAACTCTTTTTGTATTGTGGGAGGATTCTTCTTTGTCCAGTATGTGGATGTTTTTGGAGAATGCTCTGTGGGGTTCTGAACGTAGAAAGTGTTTCTCTGGTATTAGGGTGAATTATTTGGTAGAGGCTCTATGGGTCCATTTTGTGTATCATATTGGTTAGGCTTCAGCTGTCTTTTTCTGCTTATTCTTTGTGTCCCTTGTCTGACCTGTCGCCAAAAGGGACTCAGTGGGTGTATTGAAGTCCCCTAACTATGAGATGTACTGGGGTTAGTGGATGGTGACTTGGTGGTCTGAGAAATTGTTTCTATAATTTGGGTGCACCAGAGTTTTTGGTGCATATATATTCAAAATTGTGAAATCTTTTGGTGAATTTTTCCTTTGGTAAAAGTGTAATGGCCTTCTTGTCTCTTCTGATTTCCTTTTACCTTTGAAGTCTATTGTGTCTAAAATTAAAATAGCAACACCTCCTTTTATTTTTGGTCCATTTTCTTGTAAGAATTTTCTCTCCTTCCTTTTCACTTGGTGGTGGCCTGCTCCTTGAAGGTAAAATTTTGTTTATTATAGACAGCAATTTGATTTGGGAGTTTCTGTTTCCTAATCCATCTCCACCAGTCTCAACTGTTTTTGATTGGTGTTACATTTAGCCAATTAATATTTTAGGTTATAACTGATAGATTTATGTTGCTTCCTTATTGCCTTTATTATGCCATTTGTGGTTTTTGGATATAAGGCTTTCTACTTCTGCAGTTATGCTTTTATTGGATTTCTCTTTCTATGTGCCTGGGGATGGTTGCTATGCTTTTCTTCTGTCTTTTTTGAATTGCTTCAGGTATTCTCTGAGGGCCTGGGTCTTTCCGGACATGTATTCTGTCATCCTTGTTATGTCATGGAAGATTCTTCCCTCTCCTTCAAACTATGATTGGCATTTTTGCTGGGTATGTAACCTGGGTTTGCATCTAGTGTCCGTTAACACTGGGAAAATGCTTTGCTCCATGATCTTCTTGCTTTTATAGTTTGCATTGAGAAATCAATTGTAATTCTGATAGTTTTCCCCTATAATCCACTTGTTGTTTTTCTCTTGTTTCTTTAAAGATTTTGTCTTTGATTTGAGTATCTAGCATTTTAACAATGATGTGGCATGGAGAGTTTCTCTTCTTATCTTGTCTGGCTGAATTTGGAGTTCATGTGCTTCTTATATTGTATTGGTTTTGTCTTTTTTTTAGTTTTGGGAAATTTTTCATCTACTATTCTTGTTAAGATCTGATCAATACCATCTTCTTGGGATTCTTCTCCTTACCTCTATTCCTATGAATGCAGAGGTTTTTATCCTTTTATAAGTTTCCCCACAGTTCCTGGTTTGTTCCACTTTTGTGTATTTAAATTTTCATATCCTTGAGGTTTTTAGTTGTTCTGTGTTATCTTCCAGGTACGATATTCTATTTTCTGCTTCCTCCAATTCGCTTCTGAGTGCTTTTTCCATTCTTTCATCATTTGATTGGATGATGGTTTGATTTCCTTTTTCATTTCCTTCTTTCTGATTTCTTTAGTATTTCCTACTTCCTTGGAGCTTCCTCATCTCTTCCTGCAGCTCTTTACTTACTGGTTGGCTTCCTTTATCTTTTTCGCAAGCAAGGGATCTTTATTCAGTGTTTTCTAACTTCCTTCCCAAAAGTTTTCATGTCTCTTCTCTAGGTCCTTCTTGAGTTCTTTCATTCTTTTTCTTAATTCTTCTGATTTGTCCTTTATAATCTTGTAGTTCTTTTTTTTTTTTTTTTTTTTTTTGAGTCTTTTTGGAGACAGAGTTTCCTGAAGCCGCAGCCTAGTCCTGGAATTCGCTCTGTAGACCAGGCTGGCCTTGAACTCACAAAGATCCGCGTGCCTCTGCCTCCCAAGTGCTAGGATTAAAGGCATGCGCCACCACGCCCGGCTAATCTTGTAGTTCTTTAAGTATGTTCACAATTGTGTTTCTGATATCTGTGTGCTGGGCCATCCTCAGGGTAATCCCACTGTAGGAATCTTCCATAGGGTTGGTAGAGCTTGGTGTGGAATTATCCTGCCCCTTTCCCAGGTTGTCTCTTCTTCGTATTCCTGGCATATGGGCTTCTCTTTGCCTGTAATCCGATATGAGTCCCAAATGCCTCTTCACTGTGTTGAAGGCTTGCTTTGCTTGCCTCCTTCAGATGCCTTCCTGTGCTTCAGCTGATCTTGGGAGATCTCCTGTATACTAACTTTTTTAATGCTGAGAAATGTCCACTGTCTTCCTAGTTTCTCCTTCACTTCTATCGTGAAAAGTTGTTAGATTTTGTCAAAAATCTTTTTCTGTATCTAATGAAATAATCCTCTGATTTTTAGCACTGAAACTTCTTACATGATGGTTACATGGGTGTATTTACATAAATTCACATTGAAACATGTCTGCATCTCTGAGATGAATTCAACTTGACCATGGTGGATTCTTTTTTATGTGTTTTTGTACTCACTTTGTAAGCACTTTGATGAGAATTTTCACATCTATGTTCATCAGAGTGATTGATCTATAATTTTCTTTCTCTGTTGTTTTTTTTTCCAGTTTTGACAGTAGGAGCACACAGACTTCATTTAAAAAATGGTTGAAAGTGTTCCTTTCTTTTCCATTCTATGAAATAGTTTAAAGACTGTTGATGTTAGTCCCTTTTATTGAATTTTTCTGATTGATTAATGTATTAGTTATTATCTGAAGATCTCATAGACTTCTACTCTATATCCACTGGTTCTGGAGAAGTATTTTTAGTCAAGAGATTTTTAATTATTATTTTAATCTTAGTCATTGTTATCAATTTATTTAAATATTTATTTTATCTTTATTTAACTTTGACAGGTTGTACATATTGAAAGATATTTCCATTTCATTTAGATTGTCCAGATTAGTGGTATATAGATTTTTGAAGTATGTATTATGATTCTGTAAGTTTCCTTAATGTCTTTTGTGATAGTCCCCTTTTCATGGTTGATATTAATTTGGGTGCTCTGCCTTTTTCTTTTCATTAATCTAACAAAATATTGTTGTGGTAGTTTTAATGAGTATGTCCTCCATAGACTCGAGGCATTTGGACACTTTGCTTCCAATTGGCAGTAATGTTCTGGGAGATTTTAAGAGGTGTGGTCTTGGTTGAGGAAGTGTGTCACTGGAGGCTGGATTTGAGAGTTCCTAAGCCTCAGGGGATATCCATTTAAGTTCTATTTCCTCTGCTCTTTTGAAGAAGTGAGGGCATAGCTTACTACCCTTGCTCAGGCTAGCTTACCATCCATCTCCACCATGACAGATTCTTAACCTTCTGGAACCTGGAACCATAAGCTTTTATATGAGGGTGCACATAGAGAACAGAGTTATAAAGACGATTAAGAAGCTCTGTATGACATGCACAAAAATTCAATAAATTTCTTCAAAAATATGGTAGATGATTACATTGGTAGCTTATAAAATTAATGTGCCAATTTATTTTTCCAGCATGGAATATTTTGTAGCTAAATAAGTGAACATTTTTTATTTTAAAAACTATTCTTTTAGTAACTTTACATTCTCAAAGTTAAAAATATAGAAGGAAAAAAACTTTACTTCTCTAAAGACAACAAAACCAATTTTCTAGAAACTATTTTGTTCTTTTATTGTTTTGAATATTTTTTTAATTATGTCCTTGTGTGTATGTGTGTGTGTGTGTGTGTGTATGTGTGTGTGTGTGTGTGTGTGTGTGTGTGTGTGTATGCACATGAGTAAAGGTGCTTGCAGAGGCCAGAGAGGGCATCGAGGAGTCCCCTGGACTTATAAGCAGTTGTGTGCTGCTAAAAGTAGGTTCAGGGAACTAAACTTGGGTCTCTGCAAGAGCAGTGAGTGCTCACAGCTGTTAAGCCACCTCTCCAGCCCTCATGCTCCCATTTCTTAAGACAATCTTTTTCCCAGTAAAACCACTGATAATGAGCAGCTTTTTATTATACAGTGAAACTATCAGGAAAATAACCCAATGTTGAACTCAGGCCATTGCTTTGTGAATGTATTCAGCTGTTGATAATTAACACAAAGATATTTCTTAAGAAAAAAAGATTTTTCTTTTTTTTTTTAAATCTAATATTTTATTAGCATAAATTAGTTGTGTGAAATAAGGGGTTTCGTTATAGCATTTCCATATATGCGTATAATATCCATGATGCATGTATTAGTTTTTCTTTTCTTTTTTTTTTAAATTAGTTTTTATTGATGCTTTGTGCATTTCATACATTTTTTCCAATTCAGTTCAGGCTTATTTCCCTTTCCCTCCCCCCCACCTCCACCCCATCCCAGATCATGCATTCTGCCATAACTGTCCTGCATCTTTCTCTCATTTTTTTTTTTTTTTCATTTTTAGCTATAAGTGATAATCCATGAGTACAAGCATCCTTCATGCAAAACCTATCTGCAGGCTGTTGTGCCCAAACACCTACAGCCCCACCATCCAGTGGGGGGTGACAGGTTGTTTGTTCAATCAAGTTGATCAAATGAGTGTCCAGACTACATTGCTGTAGTTTCACCATTCACCCCAATCGCAGCCCTTACATTCTACCACGCCCCCTCTTCCGCAGGTTGTTCCCTAGGCTTAGAAAAGGGGCACAGGTGGATGAGAGGTAAAACAGTCCACTCTCTCTGGAGCTGTTGACTTGGACTCTGGTCAATTCTGGCTGTTTCCTTTCATGGGCTGACAGTTTGTCCAGGAATAACCTTTCGATCCTACTAATGAAGAACAAGCAATTAGATATATAGGTATTTAAGCAGCACTAATAGTTATGGTAGGTTACTTTAGCATAGACACATGTTTGGATATGTTAATCCATGAATTACAATTTTCCCCCCTGTTAAATATGACAGGGTCTTACTGTGGCTTATAACATCTCCTAACCTGTAGAGGATGTAAGCTTGTGGCATCAGCCATGGGTTATTTCTCCAAGGGGAGAGCCAATAGCCAATTAGATTTGGGATATACAGGCACATGGCTGCCTCTGCTGCACAGTATTTCCAGGCAGGTGAGGTGTAGCTGGTGCTGACGGTGGAGTCTTGCTTGACTCAGTGAGACCCATATTTGCTTTATTGGTTTAGTGGCCTTTGGTAACACTCTCTGGCATTCCAGAGGCCATCTGTACACTTGCATGTGTGGTCTCGAAAAAAAGATTTTTCTATATTTAGTGTTTATTATACTATTATGCTTGCTAAGGAGAAGCGTTTTACATTCTATTTCAACTTTAAATACAACCTAATTGTAGAAATGCACTTAATTTATACTTTAATTAAAATTTTGTACTAATACTTTATTTTTAAGAAAAAAAAACATGAAATCCAAATTCATTAAAATTAACAAATGTCATGCATGTTTTACTTATGTGTTTATTTCTTAAGGAGTATTTTTGATGAAATACTTTATAAACATTTATAGAAAATATTTTTATAACTTCTATTTGCCAGGTTCTTTTCTTTTTAATTCACTATTTCTTACCACCACCACATGAGAAAGAACCCATTTCACTTTACATTTAATAGATTAACAAGAAGAGAGGGTAGTTTCATTAATGTCACATTGCTAATGACTGAATAAGGAATAGTATGTGACTATCCAGTCCACCATCAGGACAACTGTACTATGTTCTATTCATTCAATTTGACTATGTTCAATTTCTGGCTTGAGTTATTCTTAAATTACAGAAAAACAATGCACTGATAAATGAACATTCAAATAGCTAAATAATCCTGCCTGTATACTTTAAAGAAGATTATTTACATAAAATTATAATTTGTTCTGAAATCATGTGCACAAGAATCTTTTTTACATTTCACATTAACATTCACTTAAAGAAAGCTGCTCATTTCAGCAATCAACTATTTATATTTTAATTTGAATTTATATTTCTATGAAAGTTCCATTAACTCTTTCAAGACCTAAGAGGCTTAATTTAATATGTGGACTAACTGGAGAAATATCTGACCTGCCCAGAAGTAAAAGAACAAAGAATCTAATAAGAGACACTGGGAATTCATAGCATGTCAGCTTATCAATTCCTTTCTTGAAAGAAGCATGTGAAAATCTCAAACACTGGAATTTTGATGGCAGAACTTTTTCTGGCACTTAGGAAAAATATCCCAGTAGACTTCTCTTCTGGCAGTTGTGAGCCCCAAAGCCATCTGATGCTATAGAGAGCAATGGGCACTCTATGGTACTTCCATTACTACCCAGAGTGCAACTGAGCTATCTGTGTTGGAAGATTCTTCTTAATAGATGAAGAACATGAGAAATTTCACTTTCATGATTTTTTGTAACCAAATCACAATCTAACTTGATTTTCTATTTGTCAGGCACCTGTGTTCTACATTCAGTTTCCCAAGAGTTCTATACAACATAGTTTTCATTTAATTTTTATGTCAACTATTTGAGGAATGTGAAAACTACTGTCATATGGCCAGAAGCTCTGTCTAA
Source organism: Rhizomys pruinosus (assembly GCA_009823505.1). Classification (NCBI taxonomy): domain Eukaryota; kingdom Metazoa; phylum Chordata; class Mammalia; order Rodentia; family Spalacidae; genus Rhizomys; species Rhizomys pruinosus. The sequence goes on along the minus strand of VZQC01006352.1, from coordinate 55,099 downwards.
TTTGTTGAATTTCCCAGCATTTTCTCTTGTCTTTACTAGCCAAAATTAAACTTTGGCAGCACTACTATAGCATCCACCATTACTATTTAATACCCTCAGGAATGTTACAGGAATTTATAAACTGCCTGTAAATGATTGTTCCCTTTTCCAGGAGAAAACAATGTCTACAAAAGAGGAAACAAACTTTGTTATATGCTCTTTTCTCTTTATAAAGATGAATCAGGTAGGAGAAAGGGTGAGTGAGACACAAGTCCTCTGGTGAACAGGTGTTTCATCAAACGTTTCAATATGAAAGAGAGGTCATTCTGAGCTGCAAATTTGGGACACTATGGATCTGAGCACTCTGATAATTAAGTAGACTACAGTGAAACTGACAAGAAATGCCTCTGTCTGTGTGTGTGTGTGTGTGTGTGTGTGTGTGTGGTCTGTATGTCTATATGTGTGTACATGTTCTTCTATGTATTTTAAATTGAATGCATGAGTATGCATCCATGTATATGGCATTTCAGAGGCTGATACGTGGTCTTTTCCTTTGTAGTTCTCCAGCTTATTTTTTGAGACAAAATCACTCACTGAAGCCAGAATTCATAGATTCAACTAGTCAGGAAGGCCAGCAAGCCCAGAGAGAGTCTTCTGTCTCTGCCCTCACAGAGTTGGGTTACTGGCATTTTACTTGGCTTTATACAAGGTGCCAAGAATCTAAACTCAGGTCTTCATGTTTGCGAACAAGCCCTGCAAATAGCTGAATAGTTTTTTGTCATCACATATAACCAATCTTTGATAATCTCTACCTAACTTCATCCAACACTGTGGTTCTCATAACCTCCTCACATTACTCTCAAGTTATCTTCTCTGCACTGCTCCTGTATTATCCTAGGTTTCTATGAAAATCTCTCTGGAAGGGTATTTCAAGGGTTTTATGCTGGTTTCTCCATTGTGTACTTAAAATATTAAGATGAAGTTCTAATCCTTAAGAAATGACGCCCTCCACATGACATTTATTCATAGGACTATGCTTAAAAGCCAAGATCAAGTTCCCCTAAGTCATTAAAATACTTTAGTTTGTCCCTGTACGGTATCATATCATTTCACAACTAAACAGTGGCAAGGAATAATTTTTCTAGTGTTTATGTTAAAAAATTAATTTAAAATTTGGATATATTACTTCTTAGACAAGGAAGAAAGGTAGAACTCATTAATCATGTTTTCCCAAATATGGGAAGGAGATGCCATAATGACAGAAGAATATTCAAGGTTTCCGAAAAGACCAATTACAAGAGACAGCTGAATCATTTAAAAATATTATTGAATATTCTCAGGGAATTAGACTTTTTTCTTGTTCACATAATTGCCTGGGGTAAGTACACAGTTTGGTAATCAATTAGGTGCAACAATCCTACTTAAATAAATGAGATAATTCACCTTTACTGGCCTTTAGTAGGGGATAAAATGTAATCTGTCAAAAGAACCCACATATACTTCATCTCCGTCTGGAAATTATATATCTTTTGCTTCAAGTTATTGCTTCAAGAAATATTAAACCAAACCAGGAGTGGTGAAGCATGCATGCAAATTGGACATATAGGAGTTGGAAACAGGTAGCTCAGGAAGTCAAGGCCAGTTTCAGTGATGGAGTGAATTCAAGGCCAACCTGAGATACTTTAGGCCATGTCTCAAAACACTAAAACAAGAAATTACAAGCCATTTGCTTGGGGTAAGCAAATCTTGAAATAAACTATGGTTATTTTCTATCTTCCCCAGTCTTACTCATCAAGACTGGTGTATGGAAAATTGTCTGTCTCAAAACTGGTCTCACAGAAAAAAAAAAAAAAAAAAAAAGCTGTGTTTATAACTAAGCCACTCTTTGAGGGACACAAGTATATGGGTAAGTGGCTTAACTTCCATTGCAAAAGGTCTTGAATGCAGGTGGGATTAGAGACCCTGAGATAAGGAGATTATTGTAAGTTACTCCTACTTAGTTCCATGCAGGAGAGTAAAATCCTGTCAATCTCTGCTAGACATCTAATCCCCAGCTCAGTAAGATTACCAATATTTCCTTTAAGTTATTAAGTATATAGCAATTTGTTATAGCAGCTGGAGGGAACTAATGCAATCATACTCATCATTCTGAAAACATAATAATTTGGCTTTCAATATTTTAGGAAAGAAAATATTTATAATTCATAGATATTATGATAGATAAATTCATTTTACCCAGCTTTAACAAATATCTCTACCATCTGTATTGGATGCACAAACAATTTTTCTGAAGTTTAAAGAATAAATAATAGACCAAAAATGCGAACAGAAAATAAATTGAAGGGAAGCAATATGCATCTCTCAATATTAACCCTACATATTAATTGTCTAACCTCCCCAATCAAGAAACACTGACTGGGAGAATAAATTAATAAACTGAATCCATCTTTCTGCTGTCTACAAGAAACTCACCTCACGTTCAAGGACAGGCATCATCTTAAGTTTAAAGGATGGGAAAAAAAATATTTCAAGAAAATAGTACCAAAAAGCAAGCAGAAGTTGCTATTTTAATATCAGACCAAAATAAATTTCAAAGTAAAACTAATCAGAAGAGATGAAAAGGGTCACTACATCTTCATCAAAGGATTGATCAACTATGAAGGTCTCACAATCATAAATATATATGCACCAAACACTGGTGTATGAAATAGAAACAAAACAGTACAAAAAAAAAAAAAAATCAACGAATCCAAGAGGTGGTTCTTTGAAAGGATAAACAAGATAGACCTCTAGCCCAATTGACTAAAAGAAGGAAAGGGCAACTTCAAATCAACCAAATTAGAGATGAAAAGGGAAACATCACAACAGAGGGTGAAAAGATTCAGACAATCTTATGGGAATACTTCAAAAACCTATACTCTACTAAATTTGAAAACCTAAGAGAAATGGATGAATACACAATCCTGAAGGACTTCAAAGCACAGATAAATCCCACCACACTAATAGTGGGGGACTAATAGGGAGACTTCAATACCTCACTGAGCCCATTGGACAGTACAAGTGGACAAAGAATAAACAGAAAGACACCTGGACTGAACAATATGATACACCAAATGGATCTAATGGACATCTATTGGATATTCCACCAAAACACTAAAGAATATTCTTTCTACTCAGCACCCCATGGAACATTCTCCAAAATCAGCCATATACTGGGACGCAGAGCAAACCTCAGCAAATACAAAAATATTGAAATAATTTCATGCATCTTATCAGACCACAGTGAAATAAAGCTTAATATCAACAACAGAAAGAGCCCTACTAGCTATAAGAATACATGAAGACTAAATAACACACTACTTAATGATGACTGGGTCAAAGGAGAAATGAAGAAAGAAATAAAATAATTCCTGGCACTAAACAAAAGAGATGATACAACACAGGAAAACCTATGGGATAACTTAAAAGCACTCCTGAGATGGAGATTAATAGCCCTAACTACCTACATAAAAAAAGAGCACAAATAAATGAATTAACCCTGCAACTAAAATCACTTGAGAAGCAGCAACAAATGAATCCTAAACCTGACACACAGGAAGACATAACAAAAATCAGAGTGGAAATGAAAGAAATAGAAACAAAGAAAACAGTACAAAAAAATCATTGAATCTAAGAAGTCATTCTTTTAAAGGATAAGCAAGATAGACTTCTAGCCCAATTGACTAAAAGAAGGAAAGAGCATTCAAACCAACCAAATTAAAGATGAAAAGGGAAAGGTCACAACAGATAGTGAAAAGACTCAGACAATCTTATGGGAATACTTCAAAAACCTTTACTCAGGGCTGGAGAGATGGCTCAGCAAATAAGACCACCAACTGCTCTTGCAGAGGACCCGGGTTTGATTCCCAGAACCCATATGGCAGCTAAGAACTGTCTTTAACTCCAGTTCCAGGAGAATCCGACGCCCTTTTCTGACCTCCACTGCATTGCATGACATGGGTGCACAAACCTACATGCAGACAGTACACTCATACACATAAAATAAATAAATAAATAAATAAATAAATCATTAAAAAAACAAAAAAAAACCCTATACTAAATTTGAAAACCTAAGAGAAATGGATGAATACCTGACATGATGGAATGCACCAAGACTTAACTAGGAAGAGATTGACAGCATAATAAAGGAGAAAATTGAAACTGTGATAAAGAAACTCCCAACTAAAAAAAGCCAGGTCCAGATGGCTTCACATAATTCTATAAGACATCTAAAGAAGACCTACAGCCACTACTACTCAGATTACTCAAGAGGATAGAAACAGAAGGAAATCTCCCAAATCCTTTTATTTGAAACCCACATCACTCTAATACCACAACCAGGCAAAGACACAGCCAAAAAAGAAAACTATAGACACATTTCATTAATGAATATAGATGCAAAAAGTTCTCAACAAAATACTTCAAACTGCATACAGGCACATATAAAAAAGATCATCCACAATGAACCAGCTGGGTTCATACCATAGATGCAGATATGTAAAACAATAAATGTCATAAAGCACATAAATGGACTGAAGGGGGAAAAAAAAAAAAAAAATGATCATCTAAATTGATGAAGGAAAAGCCTTTGACAAAATTCAGCATGCCTTCATATTTAAAGCCCTGAAGGGAATTGGACTGGAGGGAATTCCTCAAGACAATTAAAGCCTTGTACAACAAACCCACAGCCAGCATTATCTTAAATGGGGGAAAAACTAGAAGTGTTCCCCTTAAAGTCAGGAACCCAGCAAGGCTCCATCTTATCCCCACCCCTTTTCAATATAGTGCTTGAAATGCCCACAAGAGCAATAAGACAAGAAAAGGAAATTAGAGGGGTACTAATTGGAAAAGAAGAAATCAAATTATCCCTTTTTGCAGATGACATGATAGTTTACCTAAGTGACGCCAAAAACTCCACCCGAAAAATCTTAGAAACCATCAACAAGTTCAGTAAAGTGTCAGGCTACAAAATTAACTTAGAAAAATTGGTAGACTTTCTTTATGCCAATAACAAGCAATTGGAGAAGGAATACAAGGAGACTTTCCCACTCACAATAGCCTCCAAAAAATGCATTATCTAGGAACAAACCTAACCAAACACACTAAAAATCTCTACAATGAAAATTTTAAATCTCTCAAGAAGGAGATTTAGGAAGATACTAGAATATGGAATCCATGCTCATGGATTGGAAGAATCAATATAGTAAAAATGAACATACTGCCCAACATAATATACAGATTCAATGCTATCCCAATTAAAATCCCTATGAGCTTCTTCACAGACCTAGAAAAAAACATCCTAAAGTTCATATGGAGAAACCAAAAACACTGGTTAGCCAAAGCAACCCTGAGCAAAAAGAGCAATACCGGAGGGATTAATATACCAGACTTCAAACTGTATTACAAGGCTATAGTCATAAAACAGCCTGATATTGGCACAAAATTGACCTGCGGATCAGTGGAACAAAATTTGAAATCCAAACTTTAGCACATCCAATTTCAGCTACCCCATATTCGGCAAAGGGGCCCAGAAGACTCAATGGAGGAAAGGCAGCAACTTCAGCAAATGGTGTTGGCATAACTGGATCACCACTTGTAGAAGAATAAAACTAAACCCCTACCTCTCACCCTGTACAAAAATCAACTCTGAATGGATCAAAGACCTTAATAGGAAACCCAAAACTCTGAAAATGATACAAGAAAACATTGGTAGTAACCTCCGAGTCATGAGCATAGGAAAAGACTTTCTAAATTAGACAATGACTGCACAAAAATAAGGTCAACAATTGACAAATAGGACTTTATTAAACTAAATAGCTTTTTCATAGCAAAAGAAACAATCAGTGATGTGAAGAGAAAAGCCACAGAGTGGGAGGAAACCTTCAGTAATAATACATCTGACAAAGCATTAACATCCAGAGTGTATAAAATACTCAAAAAACAAAGGAGGAAGAAAACAAATGACCCACTCAAAAGATGGAGTACAGAGCTGAACAGAGACTTCACAAATGAAGAAGTAAAGACAGCTGAGTGTATTAGTCAGGGTTCTCCAAAGAAACAGAATCAATAGAACGAATATATAGCTATATACAAAGTTATTGATTTGCTCATGTGACAGAGCTCAAGGAGTCCAACAATAGCCCTGCTGCACTGGCAAGGCTGAGAATCCAGGGAACTGCTCAGTCCACAAGGCTAGATGTCTCAATAGTCCCAATATGGTGCTGAAGGCCTGATGGATTCCAGGAGATCTGCTGGTCTCAGTACACGCTGGGATCTGAAGGGTTGATCACAGCAGCAAGACAAACTCACCAGTGAGAGAGAGGCAAGCCTCAGGAAAAAAGGGACCAGCTCCCTCTGCCGTGGCCTTTTTATAAAAAAAAAATATTTATTCTTGTATGTGTATGAATGTACTGTCTGCATGTAGGCTTGTGCACCTGTGTCGTGCAATGCTGCAGAGGCAGAAGAGGGCATCAGATTCACCTGGAACTGGAGGTAAAGATGGTTCTCAGCAGCCATGTGGGTGCTGGGGATCGAACCTGGGTCCTCTGCAAGAGCAGTCGGCACTCTTAACAGCTAGGCCATCTCTCCAGCCCCTGCCATGGCCTTTTATATTGCCTGCCAGCAGAAGGTAACACCCACATTTGGGGTGTGCCATCCGGCTTGAGGTAGTCCAATCCGAAGATCCTTTTTCTCTTATTTGTTCATCCTTAGTCCAGTCAAGTTGACACCCAGGATTAACCATCACAAGTCCACCCTTTGTCAACTTGACGCACAATAAATAGCCTCTCCTTATGTTATGCTTAAATGTCAATTGCAAACAATGGCGAGGTCATAATTCCACCTAACATGTTATAACTGTCTCATGTGCAATCCCAAAGCATTATATCTTAGAGTACGTGGTAAGGTCCTTGAGGAACACTTAGTCCTTCAGTATCTAATAACCTAAATATGACAACACTGAACACTTATCTCAGTTGCACATTCAAAAGGGAACAACACAAGTATCTGCTTAATATATGTATATATATGAACAAGCACATTCTTAACCAAATAGGACAAAAGTTAATATCTATTATAATCCACGTTTCTGCAACTGGTCCCGTGGCCTCAGCTGATATTTATGACTACCTTCTACTACTACCCATTCTGTATTTCCTCCACCATCAGCAAGCACCTCTGCAGGTCTTGGCTCTTTCCCTGGAGGAGTGACCCATACCTTCATCCCTGAAGGGTCTGGGCCATTTATTGTCCTGTCTGGTTTGGGTTGTTGGAGTTTCCCATTGACCTTAATCATAGGACATGGTAGCACCAGAAGGCGCCCTACAGCATCTCCTGCCTTCCAGACATAATCTTCCTTGCCCCCATTGTGGAGAAAAAGTCCAATTTCCCCATGGTAGTCTGGATCAATCACTCCTCCTACTACTGTTATTCCTTCCTTAGCCTGTTGGCTTAAAGGCAGTAGAAGCCCGAAGTGGCCAGGGGGAAGTCTTAGCTTCCAGTTCAATGGAACGTTTGCTGTATCTCCTGGCAAAAGCACTCCCCCCTTTGGAGCCAAAACTTCTAGACCAGCAGAACGCAAGGTCGTGGGTACAGGAAGCAAAAATTTTCCTACTGGGTCACTAGGGGTGATAGTGAGTGGAATCATTCCCACTTCCACCCCTTGGTTCCTGGACCCATGAATTCTGGCTATAGGAGAAACAGTACCATATAGTGGACGCTGATTCAAAGCATATACTGCTTGCTGGAGAACCTTGCCCCAGCCCTCCAGGGTATTGCTACCTAATTGGCACTGTAACTGTGTCTTCAAGAGGCCATTCCATCGTTCTATCAAGCCAGCTGCTTCTGGGTGGTGGGGAACATGGTAAGACCAGTGGATACCATGACCATGGGCCCACAGTCGCACTTCTTTGGCTGTGAAGTGAGTTCCTTGGTCAGAAGCAATGCTGTGAGGAATACCATGACGGTGGATAAGGCATTCCGTAAGTCCCTGGATGGTAGTTTTGGCAGAAGCATTACGTGCAGGAAAGGCAAATCCATAACCAGAATAAGTATCTATTCCTGTAAGAACAAAACGCTGTCCCCTCCATGATGGAAGTGGTCCAATGTAGTCAACCTGCCACCAGGTTGCTGGCTGGTCACCCCGGGGAATAGCACCATATCGGGGGCTCAATGTTGGTCTCTGCTGTTGGCAAATCTGGCACTCGGCAGCAGCTGTAGCCAGATCAGCCTTAGTGAGTGGGAGTCCATGCTGTTGAGCCCATGCATAACCTCCATCTCTGCCACCATGACCACTTTGTTCATGGGCCCATTGAGCAACAACAGGGATAGCTGGAGAAAGAGGCTGACAATCCACAGAACGAGTCATCCGATCTACTTGATTATTAAAATCATCCTCTGCTGAGATCACCTTTTGATGAGCATTTACATGAGACACAAGTATCTTCACATCCTTTGACCATTCAGAGAGCTCTATCCACATACTTCTTCCCCAAATGTCTTTCTCACCAATTTTCCAGTCATGCTCCTTCCAAGTCCCTGACCATCCAGCCAAACCATTGGCTACAGCCCATGAATCAGTATATAATCGAACCTCTGGCCATTTCTCCTTCCAGGCAAAATGCACAACCATGTGCACTGCCCGAAGTTCTGCCCACTGTGAAGACTTTCCTTCACCAGTGTCCTTTAGGGTTGTTTCAGAAATTGGCTGTAATGCTGCAGCTGTCCACCTCTGGGTGGTGCCTGCATAGCGTGCAGAACCATCAGTAAACCAGGCCCTAGTCTTCTCTTCCTCAGTCAACTGATCATAGGGCAAACCCCATGAAGCCATAGGTGCATGCTTAAGCCCAGGAGACATTGTAACAGGAGTGGGAACCATAGGCATTTGGGCAACTTCTTCATGTAGCTTGCTTGTGCCCTCAGGGCCTGCCCGGGCCCTGTCCCGTATGTACCACTTCCATTTGACAATGGACTGTTGCTGTGCACGTCCTACTTTATGGTCTGGTGGGTCAGATAACACCCAGCTCATGATGGGCAGCTCAGGTCGCATGGTGACTTGGTGGCCCATTGTCAAACGTTCAGTTTCCACTAAGGCCCAATAGCAGGCTAAGAGCTGTCTCTCAAAAGGAGAATAGTTGTTTGCAGATGAAGGTAGAGCCTTGCTCCAAAATCCCAAGGGCCTCCGCTGTGATTCCCCTATGGGAGCCTGCCACAGACTCCAGACAGCATCTCTATCTGCCACTGATACCTCAAGCACCATTGGGTCTGCTGGATCATATGGCCCTAGGGGCAGAGCAGCCTGCACTGCAGCCTGGACCTGTTGAAGAGCCTTTTCCTGTTCCAAGCCCCACTCAAAGTTTGCTGCCTTACGAGTCACCTGATATATGGGTCGTAGTAACACACCCAGATGAGGAATGTGCTGCCTCCAGAATCCAAAAAGACCCACCAGACGTTGTGCTTCTTTCTTGGTGGAGGGAGGGGCCAGGTGCAACAACTTATTCTTTACCTTAGAAGGAATGTCTCTGCATGCTCCACACCACTGAACTCCTAGAAACTTCACCGAGGTAGATGGCCCTTGAATTTTAGTTGGATTTATTTCCCATCCTCTCATGCGCATATGCTTTACCAACAAGTCTAGGCTAGCTGCTACCTCCTGTTCACTGGGTCCAATCAACATAACATCATCAATATAGTGGACCAGTGTGATATTTTGTGGAAGAGTCAGGCGATCAAGATCCCTTCTAACTAAGTTATGGCACAACGCTGGAGAGTTAACATACCCCTGAGGTAAGACAGTAAAGGTATACTGTTGGCCTTGCCAGCTGAAAGCAAATTGCTTCTGGTGGTCCTTATGAACCGGTATTGAGAAAAAAGCATTGGCCAGATCAATAGCTGCATACCAGGTACCAGGAGACATATTAATCTGCTCGAGTAAGGACACCACATCTGGTACAGCGGCTGCAATTGGTGTCACTACTTGGTTGAGTTTTCGATAGTCAACTGTCATTCTCCATGATCCATCTGTCTTTTGCACAGGCCAAATTGGAGAGTTAAATGGAGATGTGGTAGGAATCACCACCCCTGCATCTTTCAAATCCTTGATAGTGGCATTAATCTCCGCAATCCCTCCAGGGATACGATACTGTTTTTGGTTCACTATTTTCCCTGGTAGAGGCAACACCAATGGTTTCCATTTGGCCTTTCCAACCATAATAGCCCTCACTCCACAGATCAGGGAACCAATGTGGGGATTCTGCCAATTTCTAATTATATCTATCCCAATTATACATTCTGGGACTGGGGAAATAACTACGGGATGCGTTCTGGGACCCACTGGGCCCACCGTGAGTCGGACTTCAGCCAAAACTCCATTTATCACCTGACCTCCATAGGCCCCTACTTTAACCGGAGGGCCACAATGCTTTTTAGGGTCTCCTGGGATCAGTGTCAACTCAGAACCAGTATCCAATAGGCCTCGAAAAGTCTGATTATTTCCTTTTCCCCAGTGTACAGTTACCCTAGTAAAAGGCCTCAGGTCCCTCTGGGGAAGGACAGGAGGAAGGCAAACAGCATAACTCTTTGGTATTGTGACAAGGTCCTTCCTCACTGGAACCCGGCCACCCCTTCATTCAAGGGGTTCTGGGTCTGTGAACTGTCTCAAGTCTGGAAACCGGTCAACTGGGCGGGATTCGCTACTCCTAAAATCAAATGTTGACTTCCTGTCATTCGTTCTAGAGCTTTTCTGCTTATACAGATCAAATAAAAACTTAGTAGGCTTCTTATGTATTTGGTTCCTGGGAACACCATGATTAATTAGCCAGTTCCAAAGATCATTTCGGGTCATGCCATTATAGGTATTGTTTTGCCTTTGCCACCCATTATGATAATTACTGTAACTACGCTCATCTGGCCTTCTGCGATTCAGTGCTGCCACCTGACGCCTACCCTGAGGTCCTGTTAGACCTACTACGTGTACATTTAATTTATGCAAACGAGCCACAACTTCTCTAACTGTAAGATCTGGCATAAGAAATAGAGCAAAAACAAAGCTCTTCAAATGTTCTGGTGTCTCTCTCAGTACTTTCCATCTTATAAATTCAGTGAGTGGCATGTCCTCTGGGTCCTCATATTGTGGAGAATGTGGTTTTACACTTCGAATCCACTCGAGCATGCCCATCTGCCTGACCCTCACAATCCCTTCATCAATACTAAGCCAAGGAATATCAGGCATCTCTAACTCGCTGTTAGTAGGCCATGTTTTAATAAATACATCAGCCAACCATTCAAATAAACTTTTAACACCTTTTTTAACTGCTCGAGCTTCCATGTTAAACCTAGAATCTCTACTCAGTGGGCTCATATCGATAAACTCAGTATGATCCAATTTTATATTCCTTCCACCATTATCCCACACCCTTAAAATCCATTCCCACACATATTCCTTAGGCTTCTGCCAGAACGAATCAGCAAACTCATTAATTTCTTTAGTCATGTAGTGCACCTCCTCATGGACCACACTTTCTATCTCACCTTTAGGGGCTTGCTTAGCCTTGACTCTGGTTATAGGTCTAGAGGCAACAATTGCTGGGCCCTGAGGGACATTAGCTCCCACTGGGAGGGGGAGATTAGTTTCCTCAGGCAAGGGTATGGAGGAGGGATCTGCAGAGTGTGAATTCTCTGCTGAGGGTGGGGAGATTAACTCCTCATATAAAGAAAATCCCTCAGAATCTGAGGGTTCAAAGTCCTCACCATCGTGGTTCTCCCACACATCTCAATCCCAAGTTTCAGGGTTCCACCCTTTCCCCACCAGTGGTCTCACTTTGACTGCTGACACTCTTCGTGGCTGGTAATTAAATTTGTATTGTAAATCAGCCAAATGTATAATAAGGGCTCCAGCTTTATTTTCTGTTGCTTTAGCTCTTTGGCTTCTGGAGAGAAGATGCTCTTCTAGAGCACACTTGGAATCTTTTATACTGTTGTTGCGAATCTGGAGCTGATTTATTTTATCACTGAGCTCCTTATTTTCCTCTATCACTTTATCCAGAGATGCTAGGAGCAACCAGGCAACATCATTATTTTCCTTATTTTTCCACAATTTCTCAAATGTTTTATATATAGAGTCTCTAAATTCCTTGCTCCTCACAAGAGGCGAGTTAAGTGAGTCAAGTGAATCTAAATTCATAATTACATCAAATAGTCTGTGCCAAGGATTGTCATTCCTCTTCATGCCACCAGGAGAGCCTTCAGTAACTCTAGGCTTCATTGGGTTGGAGAACTGGCTCCAGAAACTACCAAGCCCACTAAAGAAATTCATCCTTTCAATTCTGTTTCTCTAGAACCACTTCTGGTACCACAATCTGTATTAGTCAGGGTTTCACGTGACAGAGCTCAAGGAGTCCAACAATAGCCCTGCTGCAGTGGAGAGGATGAGAATCCAGGTAACTGCTCAGTCGACAAGGCTGGATGTCTCAGTAGTCCCAATCCAGTGCTGAAGGCCCGTTGGATTCCAGGAGATCTGCCTGTCTCAGTACACGCTGGGATCCAAAGTGTTGATCACAGCAGCTAGACAAACTCACCAGTGAGAGAGAGGCAAGCCGCAGGAAGAAAGGGACCAGCTCCCTCTGCCATGGCCTTTTATCCTGCCTGCCTGCAGAAGGTAATGCCCACATTTGGGGTGGGCCATCCGGCTTGAGGTAATCCAATCCGAAGATCCTTTTTCTCTTATTTATTTATCCTTAGTCCAGTCAACTTGACACCCAGGATTAACCATCACACTGAGAAACATCTTAAAATTGTTCAACGAGTAATTAAGGAAATGCAAATTAAAACTACCTTAAGATTTCATCTTACTCCAGTAAGACTAGCTATGATCCAGAAAACAAAGAATACCAAATGCTGGAGAGGTTGTGGGGAATGAGGAACCTTCATCCACTGTTGGTGGGAATGTAAACTCATGGAACCGCTATGGAAAGCAGTATGGAGAATGCTTAAGAAACTGAAAATGGGGGCTGGAGAGATAGCCTAGCGGTTAGGAGCGCCAACGCTCTCGGAGAGGACCCGGGTTCGATCCCCAGCACCCACATGGCGGCCGAGAGCTGTCTGGGACTCCAATTCCAGGAGAACTCCAGTTCCAGGGGAATCCGAGACCCTCTTCTGACCTCCGCGGCATTGCACGACACGGGTGCACGGACTTGCATGCAGACGGTACATTCATACACATACATAAATAAATAAAATTAATAAAAAAAAAATTAAAAAAAAAAGAAACTGAAAATGAGCCTACCACCTGACCCAGTCATATCATTCCTGGGTATACCCACAAGACTCATCCTATCACAAAGATACATGCATACCTATGTTTATTGTAGCTCTCTTCACAACAGCAAAGATCTGGAACCAACCCAAGTGTCCCTCAACTGATGACTGGATACAGAAAATGTGGTACATCTACACAATGGAATTCCATGCAGGGGTAATGAAAGATGACATCATGAACTTTTCAGGTAACTGGTTGGAACTCAAAGCCATTATGCTAAGTGAAGTGACACAGTCCCAGAAAAACGAATGAGGAGTGGTATCCCTCATTTGTGGATGCTAGCACCATATCCCTAGTTGAAAGATAAGCTGAGCAATGCTAATGTTATATTCCTTTTGTATCTGAAAGCAACAGTGTTGTATAATGTGAATCCCTTAATGGGCTCTATAATTAACTTACCACTTATTTTCAGACTTTGTAATAGGGTATGTATTCATATTTTAGAGTAGTGAAAAATGAAAGGGAAAATGTGTACTCCTAAACATAAAAAGGAATAAATAATAGTAAATTAAGACTCTCCAGTTGTCTATATTCCTTTATAAACTTTTAAATTAAGAAAAAAAAAAAAAAACTCTAGCGAGCCATGATCAGTAGCAGTGACCGCTGCTGCCTGCTCTGCGTGGTCCCGTGGCTCTGCCTTGGCCATGATGATCCACAGACCAGACATCAGGACTTCTCCTTCCTGCTCTGGAAGCTGCAGGTCTCCAAGACCCACATCATGAAGTCTGCGGATGTGAAGTTAGCTGATGAATTGCATATGCCATCTCTTCCTGAAATGATGTTTGGAGACAACGTTTTAAGGTTCCAACATGGCTCTGGCTTTGTAACTGAATTCGATGCTAAGGATGCACTAAAATGTGTAAAACAACTACCAAGGAATGCTTAAAGTAGCTTGTGCTGAAGAGTGTCAGGAAATTAGGATGGAAGGTGAACATTCCAAAGAAGTTATTAAACTATATGGACCTACACAACAGATTATAAAGGAACGTTACTCGGAGAATCTCTTAAGTTAAAGGTTGTACCTACAACAGATCACATAGATACAGAGAAACTGAAAGCTAGAGAACAGAGTAAATTTTTTGAAGAAGTTCTTCCACTTGAAGATGAACTGCATGATCATGGAGTTTCCAGCCTGAGCATGAAAATTAGAGTAATGCCTTCCAGTTTTCTGCTGTTGCGGTTATTCTTTAGAATTGATGGGGCCCCTATCAGAATGAATGACTCGAGGCTCTACCATAAGGCTGACATTGTAGGAGACCTACATGTTACGAGAATATACATCACGGGAAAGCAAAATTGCTAATTTAATGCATGTTCCGCCTTCTCTCTTCACGGAACCTAATAAAATATCACAATATTTACCAATCGAGGAGGCAGTTTGCGAGGGTCTTGTATTTCCAGAAGAATTGATCCTCACCCTGCAGATGCACAAGAGAGTACACCTGCAAAATAGAAAGTGGCACAATGTCTTCTTGCTGTGGAATCTGACTGGACACCTTGGCTATTTTTAGGGGATGTTTTTATTATGAGAATTTCCTTGCTTATGTGCAGGTTTTCTGTAGCTTTAAAGGGAAATAAAAATAAAAGGTTGTTGGCAGGCAGGTTCCATTCAACTGGTATTTGTACTGTGTCTTCAAATTCATACTCCAGATTACTTGCCCTGGAGGTATATTTGGATTCCTGAATAATCAGCCACAGTGCTGTATGTATCCTGAGCAGTGGACATACATTTTGAAGCACTGCCTTCTACTGTGAAGAGGTTAATTTGTAAATGACCACTGAATCCCGATGCCATGTGGCTCCTGGGAGTCTTGATCCTGCATGATGGTGTACTGTACCCCCTTTTTGCTTTGGAGTTTCTGGTGTTTATTTGGACTTCTGGAGACTTGTGACTGTCACCTAGGAAACTAATCTTGTAAAACTATTCATTAGTTGGAGTTTCTGGGCAATATATTATGTGCGTGTTTATACACACAGGTATTTTTAAAGCTTGTTATCTTACATGTCTTGGTCCCTGAGTAGTGTTAGATTACTTGTTTTTGATAATTTGTTGTTAAAAATTGTGAAGAATTAAAAGAATTGAATTTTGGTTGTTTAAAAGAAGAAAAAGAAGATGGGGGATGGATATGACATTTCTGAAAATTTTATTAGTTTATTGCTCTGTAGAATATCAAGAAAATGTTTATTTAGCCATTTCTAAATATTACATAGATCACTTTATATTTATTTGTTCCAAGTTTCTTTTGTAAGAGAAGAATAAATAAGAAAAATTTTAAAAAATCTCTAAAAAAATGCAAAAAAATTATCTACCATGGGGAGTGGCATTTGTATAGAACCACTTATTTTAAAAATAAATATAATAAACTTTCTTGAGTAGAGTAAATGCATAAATCTGTTTTTACAGAAAGACTGAAGATTTGTAGCCCTTCAAAGATGCTAGAATTTTTTTCCATATCAGAAAAATATGGTATAGGCTCTTAAACATGCATGGTGAAGTCCTTTGTACTCGAATACCAGGAAAAGATCACAAAGACAGGAGCAAGCAGAGTTCAGTCCTGAGGTCTTTCCATTTTAGGTAATAAAAAAGAAAAGAAGTTTAAAACCTTAAATGGATGGGGATAGGTCTCAGGGTGGCATTAGAAAATATTAGCATGGTAATGCAAAAGACCAAGGACAAAATAGTTGCCATTGGTAAGAGTAATAAAAAAAAGCATCCTCCTTAAAGTAAAAACTAAATATGCATGCATAGCCAGACTAGAAATCATAATCAAAACTAGTCTCTCCCAAAGCCAAAGAAATAGTTGGTCTTTAAGGTCTTTTCCAAATTAGTGCTCTATGAAGAATGGAAATCCTTCTAAAATGCCTGTTAAAAAACAAACATCTCGACAATATTATTCTGAGCAAACAACAGAGTTCAGGGGTAAAATAATAAATGTAGCATATATATTTTTTGAAAATATTTATCTTGTAGAATAGTCCCTGTTTTGTTCAAGACATATCCTACCACAAAGATGCATGCACATCTATGTTTATTGCAGCTCTCTTCACAATAGAGAAGAGATGGAACCAACCCAAATGCCCCTCAACAGACCAGTGGATAACAAAAATGTGGTACATCTACACAATGGAGTTCTATGCAGTGGTAAAGAAAGATGACATCATGAACTTTGCAGGTCAATGGATGTAATTAGAAGTCATTATGTTAAGTGAAGTAACACAGCCCCCCCCCCACGAAAATAACAAACAAACAAATGGGGAATGGTTTCCCTCATTTGTGGATGCTAGCACCAAATCCCCAATTCAAAGGCAAGCTGAGCAGCGTTATTGTTATATTTCTTTCTATTGGAAAGAAATTGTGCTGTTACAATGTGAATCTCTTAATGGACCTTAGAATTAACTTACCACTTATTTTCAGACATATATGGGTGGAAGGTATGTATTCATACTTTAGAGTAATATAAAATTAAAGGGAAAAATGTGAATTCCTAAACATATATTGGAGTTAACATACAGTTTATTCCCAGAGGACATAATTCTGGTACATAATGATGTTTATATAGGCATATTTTGGAGCAATACAAATGGGAGGGAACAACAACAACATAAAGACTGGGTCAAAGAACGGATTAATACAGTTAAATTCTGCCCAAAGCAATAAACCTCTTCAGAGAAAATCTTTTAAAAGACTGAAAGAAAGATACAAGACATATGTGGCAGAATGCATGAGCTAGGGTGGAGGGGAGGGAAAGGGGAATATGTCTAAATTCAACTGAAAAACGATGTATGAAATACACAAAACATCAATAAAAGTATTAAAAGAAAAAAGAAATAAATGCAGAAATAGAATATATTTTCCAATTCTTTTTATTGTTTGAGAACTTCATCCATGCATGCAATAAGTGTTGATCAAATTCACTCCCCATTCCTTCCATTCCATGGAAATTGAGTTCCCCAGAAAAAAGTTATTCATTGTCTGTCCATCCCTACCATTGAAGAAGCTGCTCAAATCCCTAGACAGAAGCATAAAACACCTATTTTGGATTTTCTCAGTGTAGTTCAGAAGTACATATGTATGTGAAATATAAGCATCAACCAAGCTGCTAAAGATAATTATTATTTAGAAAGCACTTTCCTCTATATTCTTTTAATAATTTCATAACTATTTTCTTAAATGAATGTTATTAAACTCAGAGTGGAAGCCTAGTGAATCTAATGCAAAACTCTCTGCCTCGTAAACAGAAGAATTAAAAGGGAAGCATACATTTTTGAACTGCAGGATGTTTTTAAATTTTGTTTAATTAATTTCCATTTTATCAGTATATTGTCTTGATGTTTGGGACCCAGTTTTTGCAAGGTAAAGAGCCAAGAGCAAACATTAAGCTCATAGTTGATATTTCTTCCAGAAATATATTGAGTAAACTTAACTCTAAGAGATGAAAATACTTTGACATTCTTGGTGCTTACTGTAGTAGCACAACTTCTAGACAGAAGCAAGGTCAATGGTAGAAAATTAGAATGAATGGTAAAGACATGGTGCTTTTCTATAAGTAACTTGGAAGGCTATATTTTTGATATTTAAGTGGTTCTTCAGTATAGCCTTAAGCCAAATTCAGGATATTGATAATAACATTTTTAAAAAGGCATGCTGTATCCAGTTGGTTTTTTGTTCTGTGTTTACTATTTCATTGGAAGGAGAAATGGATAAATTGAGAACAATTTTGGGGTGTGCTAATTCCAAACCAACCAGATGACATATCTGTAGGGCCTGGGGAATTTCAGCCAGGAGGTATAAGCTGTGAGTAGGACAATTGAGAGGACAATTTCTTTTTGCAAGATAGTCCCTTCATCTGTTTGTGTCCATTTATTGTCAACATCAATAAAAATTGGATGTCACCACCAGTTTGACTCAACCACCTTTAAAATAAACATTAATTCTAAAAATACTTTCAAAAAGAATCTGCCAAGCAGTTTTTAAAGAAAGAAGTTAAAAACATCATTTAAAAGGAAAGTCTGTACTAAGGGTCATAGACACATCATTATCTTTTTCCATTACTAATCACTGTTCATTCTGGATGGTTCACTTAACTGCCTGTTTTCGATCACAAGTTTTCCCTGAATTTAATTTAATTTAATGTAGTGATGTCAATTACAAGCAGTGAATCAGTGAGAAACAAATGATATAGATAATGCAGTTGTCCAATTAGTTGCTTTAAGACAATGTGTAACGCTTTGAGGGAAAGAAAGGCAAGGAAGAGTCAACAGGAAGCAGGAACCCAGCATTCTGTTTGTTTCAAGTCTCGTGCTTTTCCATTAAGTGCTCAATGTGCACCCACATCTGGACAAAGCAAGTTAGGGGCACAGTCTTCAGCAGTAAGCACATTATGTCAGGGACACAAAGGTTCCAAAGTCCCAAATGGCTATGGTAACAATAAAAACAGTTACAAATGTCTATGAGGTAAGGTGCTATGCTAATTAACATTACCAAAAAGACACACTGAATCAGCTTTCTGTGAATAAACAGAATATTTGAGACCATTGACTGCTACAGACAAAATTCTACTTTGACTTTAGAAGTTTCATTCCACAGTTGGACAAAACTATGGCTCTGTAGGCTCTGGAGGGTGGAGGCAGTACCCACAGCAATGACATGGGCATCTAGCAGACTAAAGCCACCAGCTAGATATAGCAAATTCATAATGATCTGGCACAATTATCAAATGATATTTGGGGATGGCAGGGACAAACCTCATTGTCTTCACTCACGCTTAAGATTCTTTATACTTCCACTTCAATAACTTGCCTCAAATCTTAGGATCAAATGATAAAGGAAGAACCCTGTGGACACTGGCACTCTACTAATCTTTTGCAGGTTAGGCATTGATTGGCCAACTGCTTTCTGTAAGTTAGACTTATGCATAATTAGGCTCTGCTAAGCCCAATGAGGTTGGGTCATTAATAACACTGTGTCCTTTACAGAAAGAGCTTTGGTTTTGATTCTTTATCGGCACAGCATTCTTTCAGAATTAATTTTCTAGTAGAGGTAATATGTCTGAATTAAGCCCAACTATAACTTCTCTCCTAAGCAAGACAGTTAACCAGGGTTGGAAATGCAACTTGTGCTTTACATCAAAACAACAAATATTTTTTGACTCAGTGCCACAGAAAATGTCTCAATATTTAAGCCAGTTGTGAAAATATTTATCACTGCTTATCATTATGTGCCACGATCTCAGGAAAGGAGTATTGTGCATACCCAGCACAGCTTACTTACTATTCTTGCTGAAACCTGAAATTGTTAACGCTGATCTACTTTTTAATATGGTTTTAATCACCTGAACATAATAGCAACTTCATAAAATGACCAACAAATCATCAAAAGACCAAATGTGAAAGAAAATAGTCATTGAAATTTTGAGATGTTGACTTAATGATATAAAGTCCCTAGGGAGATATAATATAAATTCTGTTTTAGAAATATTAGAGAATAAAAATAGTTAATATCTATCAGATTAAAGGTATAAGCATTTAGCTCTTAAAGCGTATGGCTTCATTAACAATATTAATTTTGCTATATCTTTGTTCTTATTTTTATGTTTGTGAAAATTTTAATGCTTAGCACACACATCAATTAAAGTGTTCCAATCCTTTTATAAGTAAATATTTTAATCCACATACATAAAATAGTATTATTAGTACTCCATAAAAAATAAATATACGGGGGCTAGACAGATAGCCTAGTGGTTAAGAGCGCTGACTGCTCTTGCAGAGGACCCGGCTTCGTTCCCCAGCACCCACATGGCGGCTGAGAACCGTCTGAAACTCCAGTTCCAGGGGAATCCGAGACCCTCTTCTGACTTCTGCGGCATTGCACAACACATGTGCACAAACCTACATGCAGAAAGTACATTCATACACATACAAAATTTTTAAAAAGTATAAATAAATAAATAAATAAATAAATAAATATACAGTCTGACATATAGGAACATATCAGCCATCTAAGAGTTTTCTAAATCTAGAATTATTTGCATAGAAAAATACAGATAATAAAAGTAATTTGAGCCAACATTTAGTGGGGTATGCTTCAATCTCAGAACTCATGAGACAAAGGCAGGCAAATATCTATGAGATTGAGGTCAACCTGATCTACATAGCCAGTTCTAGGGGAAACCTTATCTTAAATAATAATAATAATAATAATAATAATAATAATAATAGATTAATATTCTCAATAATGATTTTTCCATGCTTGTTTTAATTTAAATTGGAGTAAGAGAGTGAGAAACATTTGATTTAAATTTAGTGAACCTATTAGAGGTTTAAACTTTCACCTTTGTCTCCTTTTTTGCAACCACATCATTAGTTGCTCTGTGTCTTATTTTCCATTTTTTCTACCTCCTTAAAGGAGACTGTAGCAGCTAGCCAATTGCTTTTAAATATGAAGGTACATTTTTAAGTAGATCTTTATCTTATTATTTTCAGAAAAGATTAAACCCATTCTTTTTTTTTTTTTTGGCTCTAGACCAGGCTGGCCTTGAACTCACAGAGGTCTGCCTGACTCTGCATCCTAAGCACTGGGATTAAAAGCATGTGCCACCATGCTCAGCAAGCCCATTCTTTTCTTAAAAAATATTTTATAATTTTAAATATGTGTATGCATGTATAACTCTGTGTACAAGTGTGTCTTTGTGTATGTACACATAAGTGCAGAGGCCCACAGAGTCCAGAAGCAGGTGCAAGATGTCTGAAACTGGAGTTACAAGCTTCTGTAAGCCACCTGACATGGGGCTGGAGACTGAATTCTGGTATTCTGCAAGAGCAGTGTGTACTCTTAACTGCTGAGCCTCCAGTTTCATCCTAAGAGGAAAACTGAAATATCATTTTGCATAATTATCAAAAATAAGATAATAGCTTAAGATACCATTTGGATTTTATTTTAAAGTTTAGCAACTTTATTTCAATGATATTGCAATATTTTAAATGTGTTTTATATATTCATATGTGGTTTTTAACTATCATTGTCATATATGATAGCTTAATAAGTTTATATTACCTTGTAGAACTATACTTTTTAAAAATTACTTTTAAAGTTTTGCTTATTTTCTGAGAACTGATAATTAAATTTTAAGAACTTTTGTAATGTTGATGTCAACCATGCAGGAAGTGTTTACAGCATGGAAAATGACAAATGTTATGAATCAGAATTCTCTTCACTCCAACTGTCAGGAATGAAACATTTGCCAGCATATCACTAGTTGCATTAACAGGCAAGTACAAATGAAGGTAAATAATGTCAATATTTCAAAATTATTTATAGTTATATGATAAGCAATATGTATCTATATTCAATATGTTCTCAAGTCCACATTATAAACTTTAATCCAATTGTTTCTTTATTGTCTAATGTTTCTTCCTTTCAGTTATGCAATTTGTGAAGTAGATGATAATATAATTAAAACAGTTTCATTTTGTTTTAATTTTTTTATTAATTTTATTTATTTCTGTATGTGTATGAATGTACTGTCTGCATGCAAGTTTGTGCACCTGTGTCGTGCAATGCCACGGAGGTCAGAAGAGGGTGGTGGATTCCCCTGGAACTGGAGTTCTCCTGGAATTGGAGTTTTAGACGGTTCTCAGCCGCCATGTGGGTGCTGGGGATCGAACCCCGGTCCTCTGTAAGAGCGGTCGGCGCTCTTAACCGCTAGGCCATCGCCATTTTATGATTTTTATAGAGCATTTGTATATTTCATACAATGGTTCATAATCAAATTTAGTCCACCCCCTGCCCCAACCTCCCATCAGAACTCATGTCTTACATCATCCAAGTTAAAATCTATCTAGTCAAGATTTTGAACCCAGATATCCTTCTGTGAAAATTCATCCACTAAAGTCTAGTCACCACATCTAGAAATCCTAAGTAAGGCATCCTCTTCTGTACCCAGCAGTAATCAGTCTCCTATAATTCTCAATCTAGGGCCAGTGCCCCACCCATTTCTCTACTCCACTCTGAGACCTTGTCTGAGTCAGCATGGATCCCTTCTCTGAGGTCAAGATTGCCACAAGTTCACATGTGAAAGCTTCCAGCAGTCTGAAGGCCTCTGCTTCCCTACCTATGTTCATGCACCACTCCTGGCTCTCACAACCCTTCTGCCCCCTATTCCACAATGATCCCTGAGCCATGAGTGAGTGAGGTTTAAGATAGAAGTCCTGTCCAGGAACACAGCCTCTGGAGGCTCCCATTCCTGAAGCTTGGTCAGTTGTGGCCTTCTGTTTGCATGCTATTGTTTAAGGAAACTTCACTGGTGAGAATTGATGGATGCATTCCATTTCTCTCTGCCTCTCATTCTACAATGTTTCATGAGTCTTAGGTGTAGAGGCTCAGATGTAGATGTGTCTCCTAGAATTGGGCATCTCTCATATGTATATTTTCAGTGTCTGTCCAGTTGTGGGATTCTGCAGTAGCCTCCATCTGCTGCAAAGAGAAGCTTCTTTGATGAACAGTGTATGGTATGTTTCTCTGTAAATATGATTCCATATTTAGTTTATGATAAGGAATTTCATTTTTCTAGCGACATGACACCAATAGTGTTTTCTCTAAGATCTATGTCCACTCCAGTCATGTGCATTAGATTGAGTTTAAATTGGTACTCATAGGTTCACTCCCATTGAGAGGGTTCCAATTCCAATTAGATAGCTGTTGATTATCCCCCAGATAACAGTGCCACTACTGCACCAATAGAGGTAGTTTGCTGTGCATGTCATTGTGTTTATTAGTCTTTAGGGTGGTTTGCCTTACTACTAGGTATTGAGTTTAATGAGCTACCACTTGTCAATTGTTGATCTTTTTTATTGCACAACTGCAAGAAAAAAAAACTGCAAACAACTGTTTGATTTACAAAGTCTTTTCCTATGCTTATGTCTTGAAAGGACTTTCTTAATCAGGCATCAGCTGCTCAGTCATTAAGATCAACAATCAATAAATGGGAACTCATTAAACTACAAAGTCACTGTATATCAAAAGAAACAACCAAGGAAATGAAGAGGAAACCCACTGAGTGTGAGAAAATCTTTACTGGTTACACATCTGACAGAGGATTAATATCCAGAATATACAAAGAACTCAAAGAGGAAAAGAACAACTTGATTCTGCCACTCATGGGCCAGGGATAGAAGGTAATGCCTAACTGTGACCCCAATACAGTGGTGCAGATCTTCATCAAACATGTCTTACCAAAGTAGAAGGTATATCCTGGATTAAAACTCTGCCTTAGAAGTCATATGGGATTGCTTTTACAGCCTCCCTCAGAATCAAGGACAAAATCAAAGGCCCTAGCTCAAGATAAGATGAATGCAGTGGATTCTGGTCTTTTGGAAAAAAAAA
>VZQC01006352.1:16870-30793 GCA_009823505.1 Rhizomys pruinosus | reverse complement strand
CATGCAAGTTTGTGCACCTGTGTCGTGCAATGCCACGGAGGTCAGAAGAGGGTGGTGGATTCCCCTGGAACTGGAGTTCTCCTGGAATTGGAGTTTTAGACGGTTCTCAGCCGCCATGTGGGTGCTGGGGATCGAACCCCGGTCCTCTGTAAGAGCGGTCGGCGCTCTTAACCGCTAGGCCATCGCCATTTTATGATTTTTATAGAGCATTTGTATATTTCATACAATGGTTCATAATCAAATTTAGTCCACCCCCTGCCCCAACCTCCCATCAGAACTCATGTCTTACATCATCCAAGTTAAAATCTATCTAGTCAAGATTTTGAACCCAGATATCCTTCTGTGAAAATTCATCCACTAAAGTCTAGTCACCACATCTAGAAATCCTAAGTAAGGCATCCTCTTCTGTACCCAGCAGTAATCAGTCTCCTATAATTCTCAATCTAGGGCCAGTGCCCCACCCATTTCTCTACTCCACTCTGAGACCTTGTCTGAGTCAGCATGGATCCCTTCTCTGAGGTCAAGATTGCCACAAGTTCACATGTGAAAGCTTCCAGCAGTCTGAAGGCCTCTGCTTCCCTACCTATGTTCATGCACCACTCCTGGCTCTCACAACCCTTCTGCCCCCTATTCCACAATGATCCCTGAGCCATGAGTGAGTGAGGTTTAAGATAGAAGTCCTGTCCAGGAACACAGCCTCTGGAGGCTCCCATTCCTGAAGCTTGGTCAGTTGTGGCCTTCTGTTTGCATGCTATTGTTTAAGGAAACTTCACTGGTGAGAATTGATGGATGCATTCCATTTCTCTCTGCCTCTCATTCTACAATGTTTCATGAGTCTTAGGTGTAGAGGCTCAGATGTAGATGTGTCTCCTAGAATTGGGCATCTCTCATATGTATATTTTCAGTGTCTGTCCAGTTGTGGGATTCTGCAGTAGCCTCCATCTGCTGCAAAGAGAAGCTTCTTTGATGAACAGTGTATGGTATGTTTCTCTGTAAATATGATTCCATATTTAGTTTATGATAAGGAATTTCATTTTTCTAGCGACACGACACCAATAGTGTTTTCTCTAAGATCTATGTCCACTCCAGTCATGTGCATTAGTTTGAGTTTAAATTGGTACTCATAGGTTCACTCCCAATGAGAGGGTTCCAATTCCAATTAGATAGCTGTTGATTATCCCCCAGATAACAGTGCCACTACTGCACCAATAGAGGTAGTTTGCTGTGCATGTCATTGTGTTTATTAGTCTTTAGGGTGGTTTGCCTTACTACTAGGTATTGAGTTTAATGAGCTACCACTTGTCAATTGTTGATCTTTTTTATTGCACAACTGCAAGAAAAAAATACTGCAAACAACTGTTTGATTTACAAAGTCTTTTCCTATGCTTATGTCTTGAAAGGACTTTCTTAATCAGGCATCAGCTGCTCAGTCATTAAGATCAACAATCAATAAATGGGAACTCATTAAACTACAAAGTCACTGTATATCAAAAGAAACAACCAAGGAAATGAAGAGGAAACCCACTGAGTGTGAGAAAATCTTTACTGGTTACACATCTGACAGAGGATTAATATCCAGAATATACAAAGAACTCAAAGAGGAAAAGAACAACTTGATTCTGCTACTCATGGGTCAGGGATAGAAGGTAATGCCTAACTGTGACCCCAATACAGTGGTGCAGATCTTCATCAAACATGTCTTACCAAAGTATAAGGTATATCCTGGATTAAAACTCTGCCTTAGAAGTCATATGGGATTGCTTTTACAGCCTCCCTCAGAATCAAGGACAAAATCAAAGGCCCTAGCTCAAGATAAGATGAATGCAGTGGATTCTGGTCTTTTGGAAAAAAAAAATAAGCACAAACTCCTACAGAATATATAAAATTATTTTTGTATATAAGTTTAACAAATATGAACAATCCAATAGAAGTCAAATTGCCCCAAAATATCTTCAAATTAGAAAAGAGTAAATAATTGTTATGTTAACTCTATTAATCTACTTCAATATTCTGAGATTATTGAGAAAATACTACATTATAAGTACTTTTTAAAAGTTCTAATGGGAACAATTATAAAGCGAGTTGACTCTTCTGAAAAGACACAATATGTAAAAGTGGAAAAAAATGAAATAATATCTAACCATGCTTTTCAGATAAGGAACAGCCTTNAGTTTGCTGTGCATGTCATTGTGTTTATTAGTCTTTAGGGTGGTTTGCCTTACTACTAGGTATTGAGTTTAATGAGCTACCACTTGTCAATTGTTGATCTTTTTTATTGCACAACTGCAAGAAAAAAATACTGCAAACAACTGTTTGATTTACAAAGTCTTTTCCTATGCTTATGTCTTGAAAGGACTTTCTTAATCAGGCATCAGCTGCTCAGTCATTAAGATCAACAATCAATAAATGGGAACTCATTAAACTACAAAGTCACGTATATCAAAAGAAACAACCAAGGAAATGAAGAGGAAACCCACTGAGTGTGAGAAAATCTTTACTGGTTACACATCTGACAGAGGATTAATATCCAGAATATACAAAGAACTCAAAGAGGAAAAGAACAACTTGATTCTGCTACTCATGGGTCAGGGATAGAAGGTAATGCCTAACTGTGACCCCAATACAGTGGTGCAGATCTTCATCAAACATGTCTTACCAAAGTATAAGGTATATCCTGGATTAAAACTCTGCCTTAGAAGTCATATGGGATTGCTTTTACAGCCTCCCTCAGAATCAAGGACAAAATCAAAGGCCCTAGCTCAAGATAAGATGAATGCAGTGGATTCTGGTCTTTTGGAAAAAAAAAATAAGCACAAACTCCTACAGAATATATAAAATTATTCTTGTATATAAGTTTAACAAATATGAACAATCCAATAGAAGTCAAATTGCCCCAAAATATCTTCAAATTAGAAAAGAGTAAATAATTGTTATGTTAACTCTATTAATCTACTTCAATATTCTGAGATTATTGAGAAAATACTACATTATAAGTACTTTTTAAAAGTTCTAATGGGAACAATTATAAAGCGAGTTGACTCTTCTGAAAAGACACAATATGTAAAAGTGGAAAAAAATGAAATAATATCTAACCATGCTTTTCAGATAAGGAACAGCCTTTGCACCTTTGACTTACTCTTTGGAATGAAGGTTGAACAGGTGTTAACAAGAGAGGACATGTGTTAGGTCATATTTCTTGGATTCGTGTTCTTCCTTTTACTAGAAATGTCTTATGCGTATGACTGTAGCAGGAGAATCTTTATTCAAGTAACATGGTTTTCCTCCACTATAAATGATAGATTCAAAGTGGACTCAACTTATTTGTTTTTCCTTTGACCCCCCCTCAGCAGAGGCCCCATATAATCAGAATCCATACATCACCACTTTGTCATCTCCAAATTTCTTGCCAACCAAATACATGTATACATTGTATTACTTTTTTTTCTATTAGATGTCAGTCATTTCCTCTATAATAATTGCAACTGGGAGTGTCTTTTGCTGGTTATGTGAGTTTTCACACTTTGTAGCTGACTCTTTTATTTTCTTAAGATGTTTTTTAATCATAACAAAGCCTAATTTTGTATCTTACTTTTTATGATTCATGTTTTTAGTGGATGTATATGATAAGTGCTTTTCTATTGCTTGCATGTGTGTCAGTGCACCCATGTTCTGCAATACACACTGACCTCAGAGGAGGGCATCAGATTCTCTGAAACTGGAGTTATGGACAGTTGTTAGCCATCATGTGAGTGCTGGAAATTGAACCTAGGTCCTCTGCAAGAGCAGCCAGTGCCTTTAACTGCTGAGCCATCTCTACAGCCCAACAGTAGTGGATTTTTTTATTATAGGTAAAAATTAATAACTCTGTACATGTATGGAAGAAATAGGATATGACAAATATTTGCTTTACAGAACAAGTTTCAAAATTTCACATTTTCAATAAAACCATTCATGACTAAACTTTGTAGCAGTTTGGAATTTATTTCCTATAAAAAGACTGTATGTGAAGTTTTTAGTATCACTTTATTAAACTAATATAACCAGATCTTTTTAAAAAATGTGCATTCTGGAAATTGTACTTTGTAAACCTATATATTTCCAAACAAAATTATGATAACAGTACAGATTAAATAAAAGATGAATACATACAATCAATAAAAGAACTCAAAAAATGAAGTAGTAATTAATAACCCAATAAAAGTTGGGTTATAGATTTGAACACAGAGATCTCAAGTGCAGAAATAAAAATGGCTAAGAAACACCTTAAAAAATTGTTCAACATCCTTAGTAATTCCAGAAATGCAGAAAAAAATACTTTTTAGATTCCATCTTACCCCAACAAGAGAATGTAGGGATACCAGATGCTGGGGAGGGTGTGAAGTAAGGGGTGCACTCATTCACTGTTGGTGGGAATGCAGCCACTATGGAAGGCAGGGTGGGGATCTCTCAAAAATCTAAAAAGAATCTACTTTATGACCCAGTTATACCACTCCTTGGCATATATCCAAAGGACTCATCAGACTGTAAAGATACCTGTACATCCAGGTTTGTTGCTGCGCTCTTCACAATAGCTAAGAAATGGAAACAACCTAAATGTCCCACAACTGATGAAGGGATAATGAAAATGTGGTACATGTCTACACAATGGATCACTACTCAGCAGTAAGAAAAGTTGAAATTATGAAATCCACAGGTAAATGGATGGAATTAGAGAATGTTATACTAAGCGAACTAGCACAAAGACAGAAAACCAAGTGATACATATTATTTGTCATTTGTAGATTGTAGCACACTTTCCCTATATGTGAGTATATATAGAAACATAACACCAGAAGCCAAGAAAGTGGAAAGGATACATGGAGGTAAAGCAAAAGAAAGAATTGGAAAGAGGGTGATAATAAGCAACAGATGTTACTGGGGGTTGGGGAAAGTGGGAATGTTGACTTTAGAGGGGAAGAGTTAGGGATGTACAAGGGTAAATGGTAGGGGGCTAGGAACTCAGGAGATGGAGAGGGTGAGAAAAATTGGGGGTCCTGGGGCTAGGGAAGGAGGAAGGACGTAGGAAAGGAAGAAAAAAGAATAGAGATTATTTTCTGATTTTTTAAGACAGCTAATATTATTACTACGATTTCAACTTAGGCTTATCTCTAATTTTATTATTTATTTTTTATTGATGCTTTGTGTATTTCATACATCATTTTCCAATTAAGTTCAGGCATATTTCCCTTTGCCTTCCCCCCACCCCACCCCACCCCATCCCAGATGATGCATTCTGCCATAACTGTCCTGCATCTTTCTCTCAGTTTTTTTTCATTTTTTAACAATAAGTGATAATTTATGAGCACAAGCATCCTCAATGTAAAACCAATTTTCAAGAAACTTATGCCCAAACTTATACAGCCAAGGCTCCCACCATCCAGCAGGGGGTGGGGGGCTTGTATGTCCAATCAAGTCGATCAAATGAGGTGTCCAGCTATATTTCTGTAGTTTCACCATTCACCCTAATCGCAAACCCCTTAATTCTACCATGCCCCCCTCTTCTGCAGATTGTTTTCCGGGCTTAGAAAAGGGGTACAGGGGGATGAGAAGCAAAGCAGTCTACTTTCTCTTGGAGCTGTTGTTTGGACTCTGCCTCCAATTCTGGCTGTTTCCTTTCATGGGCTGACAGTTGTGGGGCCAGTATAAGCCTTTCGATCCTACTAATTGGAAGCACAAGCCAATAGATATATAGGTATTTTAAACAGTACTAATTGTTATGGTAGGTATACTTTGGTATAGACACGATGTTTGGATGGCATGTTAACAAGCTTACATCCTCTAAAATAAATAATTTTTTAAAAATGACAGGGTCTTACTGTGGCTTATAACATCTCCTAACCATTAGAGGATGTAAGCTTGTGGCATCAGCCGTGGGTTACTCCTCCAAGGAGAGAGCTAATAGCCAGTTAGATTTGGGATATACAGACATATGGCTGCCACTGCTGCACAGTATTTCCAGGCAGGTGAGGTGTAGCTGGTGCTGACAGAGGAGTCTTGCTTGACACAGGGACTCATATTTGCTTTATTGGTTTAGTGGCCTTTGGTAACACTCTCTGGTAATGCAGAGACCATCTGTACACTTGCATGTGTGGTCTCAATACATCTTTCCCATGTTAACGTCAGGTCTTCTACAGCAGGGCCTTATCACCTCTCTTCTTGCAGGTATTGCAGTTTAGAGGCAAGGAGCTTTACCTTTTGTGGGGGCTTGGATCCCCTGGCCAACATCTCCTTGGTAGAGTAATCCATTGCTGATGTCAGAGCTCCTGTATTAATATATTTTGCTTAAGTACATAGCTTAAGGAGACTTTAGTATTATATTTGGTTCTGAATAGAGAATACTCCTTTTCACAGTTCCTATGTCTATTAGTCAATTAAAGAAGGGAATTTTACTGGTTTTATAAGAAATTACCTCTATAACAGTTGGCACCAATTTACAGTTGGAGAAATCATCATCATCATCATCATCATCATACTTCTCTTTGTTCTATGGGGGGGTAAGAAAGTCTTTCATATTAAAACCTTTGCGGCACCTAGAAGGTAACTTTTGTTAGGACTCATTATAAATAGTTGTTACAAGAAGGATCCACAGAGGGGTTTGATGTTCACAGCAATCTAAGACTTTTCTTTCTTTCAATGTTCAGACAGGCCAACCTTTCTGTTTGCAGGTAAATGGATGGAGCTAGAAGACATTATCTCTAATTTTAAATATTTTATTTTTATTTTTTGGAAATGTGACTGTCCTGCACGAGATTATGTGCATAACCTGTTGAGTGCCCTCAGAGGCCAGAGAGAGCATCAGATCCCCTAAAACTAAAGTTGCAGGTGGTTGTGAGCTGCCTGGTATGGATGCTGTGAACCAAACCTGGATCCTCTGTAAGACAGTACCTTCTCCTAAGTGCTGACTTTTTGGTCCAGCTCCTATCTATAATTTAAAGTTGACCACATTATGAAATAAATACAAAGTGAGAGGAAAGTAGTTACACTTTCGTTTTGTGTAATATGGCAATACAAGCTTATAATACATTCTGAAATTTCAAATTCAATCGAGAAGACAAAGCTATTGCAGTTGAAACATATTTTATACATTATAACAAAAAGCATAGAAATTGCAGGTCTGATGAAAGTACAAAAATCTGTGATAAGAGACAACAACATCTTCACTGCTTCGTTTCCAGTCATTCTTAACAAATTCCTGGTACACTGTGGAGATCAATTGATCAAAGGCACACCTAATACTAGTGAATCAATTCTTATAATTATATATAGAAGTTCTCATGGAGGTAAACGATCCCAAGATTGTAGCAAATAAAAGTTAAATGTCTTGCTGCCCTTGGTTTCAAAGTCTCCTTTTTACACATGAAGTACTTTAAAGAAGAACTTTCAGGTGAATGGGTATTTAAAAGGCACATCCACAATGCTATCTTAAACATTCAAAGGAAATTATTCACCCGACTTTTGTTGACAGGAAATCAAATGGGACTGATGTGTGTGTGTGTGTGTGTGTGTGTGTGTGTGTGTGTGTGTGTGTGTGTTTCAGTGGGGGGAGAACTTAAATAAAAATAAAAATTAATGGGAACAGTAGTGATAACATTTTTTTAATCCTTACCATCATTTCATGAAGCAAGCATTGTAACTTCTTTTAAGTAAAGAAAAAGTAATGAACTTGGATAAGCTCACAAAAATAAGCAGAAGATCCAGGATTTTTATGTAAGCTATACTGACTCAAAAATCTACACAGTTATCATTATTTAACATTTTTTTCACAATTTACGAGGAATAGTAAAAAACACAATATCAAGAATTAATTTGTAAGAACATAAGTATTGTCTCTTCATGCTTATGATTTTCTTTAATTATTTTCCCAGAATACTTATTAATAAAACATTTTAGAAACCCAAACATATAACCTTTGTTCTGAATTTAATGAACTTGCAGCAATGCTGACAGCACACACAAGACTCACGCCAACTCAATCAACAAAAACTCAGCATAGAATAAGGGAAAATATGCAACACGCCCCAACATTAGCCAAGGAACTATTGGCAAATTATTGCTGTGTGGTAAGGGAGAGTAGATCTTTAAGGGAGTGACTCTAGATAGGCTGATTAGACTCCAGTGGATGGAGTCTTGCACCGAGGGACACATGGATAAAAATGTTTGACTGGATAAGACTTAACATATATGCCAGAATAATTGAAATATGGAAGGGGGAGCATAAGGGTGGGTAGGAAAGAAGGGTATAAATTTGATTAATATGTATTATATGAAATCCACAAAAATTCAATAAAAATAAACCCAAGGAACATCTGAGGAAACTAACTTGACACAGTGGGCCTTCTCACAAAAGACAGAGTGTATGAATTCCAGTCGGGGGCTCTGAAAGGTTGCTAATGTGGAAGGGAGGTGATCAAGATCAATTGAAATGTTCTGTATGAAATACGAAAAAAATCAACAAAAATATTCTTAAAAATAAATTGAAATAAATAAGAAATGTTTATTTGAAGTGTAATTGTAGTCAAGCTCATAGGAAAAAATAGTCTTTCTTAAGTGAAAGTGGATGATAGTGGGAATTAACAGAACACAAATAGCCCTAACAGGGCATACAAAAAGGAAATAGAAAAGGATGGTAATCTACTTGGTTTTGGATATGAAACTGAGTTTGTAAGTTCTCCAATATTAATGATTTTGGTATCTATTTCAGTAGCCCCATCGTGTGTGTGTGTGTGTGTGTGTGTGTGTGTGTGTGTGTGTGTGTGTTAAAGCTACCAATTTATGCTTGGACCTTTGCATATACCCATTTCTCCAAGTCTATATCTAGATTTCCCTGTTTGCTGATTTCTTCCTCAGTTGTCTTCCTGGCAACATATTCTTCCCTGCAGCTTTGGTGACCATCTTTATAAAATAATGTCTAAGGTTATCCTTCCCATCAAGTGTGTTCTGTACTGACAATTGACTTACAAATTCAGATATTCACAAGAGACTTGGGAAGACAGCCTCTGGACCACAATCTTTGATGTTCAGAATCTCGGGGCTAATACATCTGCAATAAGCTACCTCCTTCTCCCTCTTCTCTACTTGTACCATTGAAACCTTGTGGAAGAAAATCCAAAAGAAGAAATGGGAATGCAGGAGTAAGAGAACAAGGAAACTACTAAATGCCTTCTGTATTCCTAGATCCAGATATATTATGTACTTTAATTTTACTGAACACTCACAAAGCTCTCAGATTCTCATTTTGTAATTTTCCTTTATTTTCAAAACTGACTTCAGTTATTTTAGCCACACGTACAAAAGACATAGGATGGCTTCTGATCAAAACAAGAAAGTGAAGTTTATGCCATTCCACTTCTACTGCAATCACAAAGCAATGATGGGCAAATTCAACAAGAAAATTGAAAGATGTAACTGAAATCAATCAAAAGATTAGTGTCTCAAAGAGTTTTCTATCTGCATTTCGCTAATTACCAAGGATTTTCTTAAGTGTTTCTTTGCCATTTTTATTTCTTCATTTGAGAACTTTTTCAGATCTGAGTGGGAATAATGAGGATGTTTGGACTGGGGATGAAGGAAGGAGGTTGGACTGGGGTGGCAAAGATGAATGGGAAACGGGTAACATGGGAAGATAGATGGAAATGCCTTGGCTTGGAAACCCCCTGAGAAATACACATACAGTGTCAGTACATATGTTTACCTGGGGGCTGTATGGCAAGGAGTACAGTGCCAGAAAGAAGAGAACTCCTTCTGAGTGGTTGGTCAGAGCAGTCCAAAAGACTACCAAAATAACACGGACTATTGCTGGAGCACTTGGTTATCATCCAGAATTTGAAAATAAGACCTTAATGCTGCAGACAGGACATAATTCAGTCACAGGATTTGGCCCAATAGAGCAGGAATTGATGTGGAAGCCTTTTCCCTGAAGACCAGCTTTAATAGTTCTAGAAGACACTATATAAGCTGCTAAGGGAGAAAAAATTGATAGTCCAACCTAGTCCTAAAGCTGAGTAACCATGATGACTGGTATAGTAAACCAATTCCATTAGTGCAGTAGTAGCAGTGTTATCTCGAGAGGGTGTGGGCAGGTAATCAAGAGACATCTAGTTTGACTTAAAACCCTCTTAATAGAAGTAACTCATTGGCAGCATTGTAACTATACCCAAATATACATGGCGTGAGAGGTAATAGATTGTAGAGAAAAAATATATCTGTATCATATCTCTGCCAAATTAAATTCTGTACCATATCCTAAATATGGATCCTTATATTTACAGACAAGTATTGTACACCACTCATCAAAGAAACTTCTTTTTGGTTGGTTACTGCAGAGTTCCACAACTGTAATATAAGACTGAGAGATACCCACTCCTAGGTGACATATCTACAGTGGAAACTCTACACCTAAGCCTCAGGGAACATAGTGAAATGGGGGTGGAGAGAATACTAGTGCATCCCTAAACTCTCACCAGTGAAGCTTTCTTATACAACTGAGTATGTTGCAAACAGAAGGCCACAATTGGCTTAGGTTTAGAGAGTAAGAGACTGCAGAGTGTGTCTTCTTGGATAGGACTCCTGTATTAAACTTCATCCACTCATGGCTCAGAGACCATTTTCCATTTCTGAATAGAGAAGAGAGGGCAGAATGATTTTAAGAGCTAGGTTGGTCCATGAACATAGGGAAACGGGCTTTCAGGGCACTGGAAGCTTGCTCATGTGAACTTGTCGCAATGGTGATGTCTAGCTTGTATAAGACACATGTCAACTCATCAAACAAGGGCCCAAAGTGAGTGGTGTGAGGGAAATGGGTGGCAGACTGGCCTAAGCCTGAGAAATGTTGGAAACTGATTACAGTTGGGTGAGGGTGCATGGACCCTCCTTAAAATCCCTAGGCAGATTGAATAGACTCCAATGGATGAACTTGAATCAGAGAGCATCTAGGTAAAACGCTTGACTGAATGGGACTTAGCATGTTTAGCAGAATGTATAAGGCTTGGTGGAGGTGGTGTCTGTGGGAATGATTTGGGGTGGGGACCTAAATTTGATTAAGAACTGTTATATGTAATGTATAAAGCTCAATAAAATATTTTAAAAGGTGAGTGTCTCTGTGGTCAAATTTTAGAACAGAAACACAATAAGGCCTGTATTGCTGCACAATTTTAGTATTCAGAAATGAACAAGATTTTCCATATTTTCTACTCCTAGCATGGCATCAGAATTGACCAACATCAATGAAACCATAAGTTTAAAGAAAAGGGAAGGAAAAAGAAAAAAATGAGCTAGAAGCCAGAACCTTTCTTCCAAATGCTAGCATGTGCTGTTTCCTCATGAGCTTCTCTGGTGTTTAAAACCAGCTATTTTCTGTGTCTCACTACTTCAGTGGCTTAACCTTCATGCTAATACTGCAATGGAAAAATTATCCAAAATATTAATAGAAGAATAATACTGCATAAAATGTTACACAGATGACTTATTCATCTGTGGGGGAGGGGGGAGAAATGCATATATTCACAAAAAATAGCAAACTTTATTATTCACAAGACTCAAATAATTTTTAAGATTGAACTTTATTTAAAACAATGAATCAGAAGCAAAATATGGGACATTAGTAAACAAAGTTATCTGTTTTGAAACAACAAATTCTTTTGTGATTAAAATAAATTAATGAAAAATAATTTTAAATAACAGTTATAAAGAGACTTCTTCTATAAAGTATGTCAAGTCCATTGAGGAGGTCTCATGTGTCTAAAAATATTATGCAACTCTAATATTTGTCAGAAAAAATTACATAAGCACATATATTGAAACTGCCAAGGTAATCACTGAATTTTATATTTCTTTTACAAGTCTTCATAAGGGAAAAGAAGAATAAAAAGCCATCAGTCTAGCAGAAAACATAGTATAACATTATGGTAATCATGACAAACAGGAAAACAAAGCAAAATGTGAAGTAAAACCAATATAAGTTACCAAACCAAACAAAAATTCTTACAGTCATCATTATTGCCAAAATATGTGGTGACATATAATTCACCTAAGTGCTACTTACTGTAGACCTTCCAGAAATATAAAAAAAATTGAAAATAAATGAGTGGGAAGAAAAATCCATATGAACACAAAGAAAGCTGGTATTGTAAAACCCACACTCCAGAAAATTGAATTTAAGGTAGAAAGAATTAATGCAGATAAGAAGAGATAATACATAATAATAATATGAGCAATTCATCAAATTGAGAGTTAAAGTTATACATATTAAACAAAGTATATTCAGAATCTAGGAGAAAAAATATGTTAGGATTACTGAGAGAAATTTCTAAGTCCATAATCATGATGCATTATTTTCCTTCAGAAGATGAGTCAAGCAGAGAAAATGAATAAGATACAGCAACTCTCTAAAGTAAAATTAATATGTATAATCAAATAGATAAATATAAAACATGTATCTGAGTAAACATAACATACAAATAACTTGTAAATACACTTGGAATATGACCTTGAATTATTTCATTAAAAAGTTAATAAACCTCAAAAGTTACAAATATATATTTCATACCTATTAAACTAAAGGGAGTATGATTCTTATGTATCTTTAAGTTTAATAAAGAGTCCATTAAACAGTACGTAGGTCAACCACTAATCCAAAAAAGCAGGTGTGTGTACATGCATGTACCCCAGCACTCAGAAGGTAGAGAAAGGAGAATCAGAAATCCAAGGCCATCCTTGGCTACATAGTGAGTTTGAGGTCATTATGGGGAATGGGAGACTCTGTCTCAAAACAAGCAAACAAAACATTAATCAAAAATGAAATTTTCCAAATTAATAACAGTGAACTAACATTCCATTAAAATTTGATAGAATGATTCTAATTTTTAAAGATGAATTTGGGCCCCATGTGGTGCAGTGGTTCTGTGTACATCTCTTCCAGTGAGTATATGAGGTTAACCTCCGCTTGGTGGTGAGAATCCCTAACTTTCTGGCAGCAGTGGTATTCCAGTCTCCCTACCAAATATCTGGGCAGCAACTGGGGTTCCTCCCTCAGCTCCAAGGTAGATGTTCCTGCCCCTGGACCAGATCCAGACATTTGCAGCCAGCCCAGGGGAGCTAGTGGGCAGACCCCATGTGGTGCAGTGTTGAAGCCTGCATAATTGTTACCTGTCTATGGCCTCTGGAGGAGCTCCTAGAACTGGCTGGGTGAGCTGTGGTTGGTCTCTCCAGTACAAAGTAAAAACTGAAAACTTGAAGCCTAGGCCAACCACCCTTGCATATATATATATATAAATGTGATATATAATATATATATATAGACATAATATATATAAGATGTATGGTGTAGAGGAGAGAAGAGGAGAACTATAATATATATATAGATAGAGAGAGAGAGAACATATAATTATATAATATATATATATACTTTTTTTTTTTTGAGAGAGAGAGATAGAGAGGAAGAAAAATAATTTAGAAAAAACCATCAAGAATTACAGTTTACTTTTTTTTTACATTTCTCATTTATGTTTTATTAATTTTTTTTGGGAGGTACATACATTGTGTTTTTTTATTGTTATTAAAAGGCTTTTTCGCATACATTTGTACACATTCATTTTCAATCAAGGATTGTAGAGTTCACTGTCCCTTTTCATGACGCCCCACCACCACCTGAGTTAGTGCACTCTGCATAACCAACGTATTCTTGTACACTTTCTTCTTAGTCCTTTCCAGAGTAGTTTTGTTGTTTGGTTTTTTTTCCAGTCGCTTGTGTTTTTTCTGCTCCAACTTATGTAATATGTATATCTATATATCTATATATATATATATGATATATATAGTTTATCAGTGACTTTAGGGATTTGTTTTCTTTTTTTTTTTTTCTTTTTTTTTTTGCTAATATGATGCCAT
>VZQC01006352.1:0-16266 GCA_009823505.1 Rhizomys pruinosus | reverse complement strand
TTATATAATATCATATATATATATATATGAAAGAAAAGGAAGGCAATCTGGAATAATAAAAGCAAAGCCAGTCTTTAATTGAAAAAGAAACATTTCAGCTTCATAACAGAATTGGAAACAACAACAAATCCAAGTACCAAAATCACAACAAAAAAACTCCAATAACATGAGAAACCCAAATAATAAGCCTCTGCCCAATACTACCAGTCCTGTAGAAGACTGCTATAATGAGGACTCCCTAGATATAACTCGAGACACAGATCTTAAAGGAACTATCAGAAATACGATGAAGGAATTCAAAGATTATAAAGAACACACAAACAAATTCAAAGAAATCAAAAAATAAAAATAAAAAAAAAAAAAAAAAAAAAAAAAAAAATGATTAGGGGCTGGAGAGATGGACCTAGAGGTCAAAAGCGCCTACTGCGTCTTGCAGAGGACCCGGGTTCGATCCCCACACCCACATGGCGGCTCGAGAACAGCTTTAACTCCAGTTCCAAGGAATCTGACACCCTTTCTGACCTCCGCAGCCATTGCACAACAGGGGTGCACAAACCGACATGCAGATATACATTCAGTACACAAATAAATAAAATTTTAAAAAAAGAAGATAATGATAAACTTCAAAATGAAGTCACAAAAGATAGAGAAACACTGAAGAAAACTCAGGCTGAAATAAAAAAAAAAAATAAAACGAAATACTCAATAAGCCTTTCCATCCCGGAAAGGATAGGAGAAAGTGTCAATAACTGAATGGATGAAGTATAAAATAGAATATCAAGACTAGAAGGTAAAATGGAAGAACTGAACCACTCAAGCAAAGATTATGAAAATAAAAAAAAAATGGAAAAACCAGGAATTGTGGTTCACCATGAAAAGACTAAACATACACATCATAGGTATAGAAGAAGGAGAAGAATCCCAGTATAATGTTATTTACCAGATCTTCAACAAGTTTGTAGAAGAAAATTTTCCCAAATTAAGGGAAGTCATGCCCATACAAATATAAGAACTATACAGAATGCCAAATAGAAATTTTCCACTCCATATCATAGTAAAAACACTAGATGTTTGAAACACAGAGAAACTATTAAAGTGATTTGCAAAAGAAACAAAATCACATATAAAGTAAAAAAACCGGTATGGCTGTTAGGGCAGAGTTCGGTCCTGCAGCTGGTATTAAAAGGTGGGCCATTGCTGCCACTGTGAAACTTGAGTGCAGAGAGCTTAGATCATGGATTTACCAGGACCACCTGAAGCACAGAGTGCTGGGGCCAGGCATACCCCTCCCCCAACTGAGGGGGAATTGCTGAGGGCAGTGTTCCAAGTGGGCTTTTTGGAGAAACTTCAGAAAAAAAAAAAAAAAAAAAAAAAAAAAAAAAAAAAAAAAAATAAATTAAAATTTGAAAGCCTGAAACCTAGACAAGTCAACAACTCCATAAACAATGCAGGGAAAAAACAGGTATTTGAAGGAGGCAAGCAAGTTTAGCCTTCAACACCAAGTTGAAGAGGCATTTGGGATTCACATCGAAATACAGTCAAAGATGGAAAGCCACATGCCAGGGACAAAGGAAGGGACAACATGGGAACTTTTCAGGAAAATCCACCCACACTAAGCTCTGCAAACCCTGTGAGAGATTCCTAGGAGTGGGATCCCCCTGTGGTTACCCAGGACACCAAATCTTGGAGGAACAATTGTAGACCTTTTCAGAGAAATCAAAGAATATAAAGAAAAACAAGTCCGGAGAAACTAAGGAGAAGAGAAATGAAAACTCAAGAAGTGCTAGAGGGAGACAATGACAAACTCCAGAAAGAAAACATAGAAGGAGAAAATGACAAACTCGAAGAAGTGGGAAACACTGAAAAGGAAGCCAAGCAGCGAAGCAAGGGCTACAGAAGAGATTGAGAAGCTCGAAAAGGAAACGGAAATATTAAAGAAGAGAAATCACAGAATGAAATGGAAAAGGAAATAAACACCATCCAGTCAAGGAGGAAAGGAATGGAAAAAACCTCAGAAATAAAATGGAGGAAGCAGAAGAACAAAGAATATCAAGACCTGGAAGATAAACAGAACAACTAAAAAAGCTCAAGTAAAGATATTAAAAATTTAAAAAATTTACACAAAAGTGGAAAAAACCAGGAAAATATGGGACACTATTGAAAAGATCAAACCTCCACATTTTAGGAATAGAGGAAGTGAGGAGAATCCCACGAGAATGGTATTTGATCAGATCTTCAACAGAATAATAAAAAAAGTTTCCCCAAACTAAAAAAAAAGAAAAAAAAAAAAAAAAAAAAAAAAAAAAAAAAAAAAAAAAAAAAAAAAAAAAAAAAAAAAAAAAAAAAAAAAACTCCCTATGCCATATCATAGTTAAAACCCAGACACCCAAAACAAAGACAAAATTCTGAAAGTCTCAAGAGAAAAACAACACATTACATATAAGGGGAAACCCATCAGTATTACAACTGACTTCTCAGGGCAAACTATGAAAGCAAGAAGAACGTGGAGCAAAGTATTCCCAGTATTAAAGGACTATAGATATTTTCGGAGGAGTCTTTGCCGAAAATATCAGCTACACCTCAACAGCCTGGAGATACAGTGCAACAGTGGCAGCCAAGTGTCTATATTATATCCCTAAACTATTTGGCTATTAACTCTCTTCCTTTGGAGGAATAACTCACAGCGATGCCACAAGCTATTGTCCTCTATTGGTTAGGCGATGTTATAAGCCACAATAAGAACTTATGCTTTATAGAGAAACCACAGTTTGTGGATCAGGACCATACCCATTTCCAAGCATCTTGTCTATGCTCACAGCTTAGGCTTGACACAATAAGTGGTACTGCTTAAATGCCCTGTATATCCAGAATAGCTTGAGCTTGTTAGTATGACTGAAAAAGGTATCACAGGGAAAGCTGTCAAATCCGTGAGAGAAAACAAACTGAAACAGACCAGAGTCCAAGAAATGGACAACTCCAAAGAAATTAGACTGTTTTCTTCT
Source organism: Rhizomys pruinosus (assembly GCA_009823505.1). Lineage (NCBI taxonomy): Eukaryota > Metazoa > Chordata > Mammalia > Rodentia > Spalacidae > Rhizomys > Rhizomys pruinosus. The sequence continues at coordinate 13,264 of VZQC01006352.1, read as the reverse complement.
CACCCATTTGGTGCCCCTTTCCCAAAAGCCTAGGGAACAAACTGCCAGAAAAGAGGAGCGTGGTAGATTGTAGGGCTGTGGAGAGATAGGGGTGGATCATGAGACTATAGGAATATAGTCTGGACACCTGATTAATCAACAGGCCTGTGCATACAAGCTTCTCAACTGGACATGGGAACCTTGGTGTTGTCAAAATTTGGACATAGATCTGCAAATGCACGAATTACTTAATTGTATGACATACTGAGAACATCATTGTGTGAATCTGCAAACAAACTGTGTCATTGTATGTAGAAGTCCCTTTAAAATAAAAATAAAAAATTAAGAAAAAAAGACCAAAATGAAAAAATAAAATAAATAAAAAAATAAAGGGACTATAATGCCAATTCAGGTTTACTATACCCAGCAAAATGTCTATTATAGTTGAACGGAGAGAGAAAAATCTTCCATCACATAAAAAAAGATGATAGAATACAAGTCTGGAAACCAACCATTCTTGAAAATAATACTTGAAGCAATTCAAAGAGGACAGAAAGCAGGAAAAAAGCAACTAGTCCCCAGACCAGCCAATAAGGAGGAAGAAATATACATAAAATTACAAAATAACTGCGAGAAGTATATATACCAAGACTTAAAAAATGAAAGAAGCAAATCGATAAAAAGTGGAAAAGGAAAGCAATAGGTGAACTTTCAATTATAAACCTAATGGTATTAAATGGACTAAACATCCTCAAAATCAAAAGACCGTAAGACGGGAGATTAGGATTAGGAAACACCACACCCACTCTCTTAGAAGCTGGGTCTGCAAGAAACCTAACTCACTCTCAAGGATAGGCAAAACCTTAATGCTGGTGTAAGGTTGAATCCAAGAGAAAAAAAATAATCCAAAGATATCTGATGGGTACCAAGGAAGTGCTAGCATGGTTGTTATTTTAATAACAGACAAAATAGACTTTGAAGTAAAAGGAATCAGAAGAAACAAAGAGTGCTTTCATTACATCCTTATCAAAGGAACAAGTAGGATCACCTGAAGATTCACCAATCTGAAAGATATCATTATGCACAACTCTGGTGCGACCAATACTTTATTAAAGAAATCCAATTCTCCAGGAAACTCAAGGGACACAAGAAGAGTCTAACCCACGCACACTCATTTAGGTTAGGAAGGGACTAAATCAAATACCCCACAGAACTAACCTCCTTTTGGACAGATCAAATGGAACAAAGAATAAATAGAAAGACATCTGAACTGAATGACACAATACACCAAATGTGGATAACTCTTACACAGACATCTACCTAATATTCCACCTAATACCAGAGAATACACTTCAGCACCCCATGGAACATTCTACCAAAACGACCCACATATTGGGACAAAGAAAAGCTTCAATAAATACAAAAAATGATTGAAATAAGTTCTTGCATTCTATCCAACCACAGTGCCAAATAAAGCGCAATATCAACACCAGGATGACCCTTACAACTACAAGAACCATTGGAGACTAAACAACCAACTGTTGCTGAATAATGAGTGGGACAAGGAAAAAATAAAGAAAAGAAATAAAAGCATTTCTGGAATGAATGACCAATGATAATACAGCACAACAAATCCTAGGGATACTTTAAAAAAAGCAGTCTAAAGAAGGAAGTTGCCCGTATAGCCAATTGTAGTGCACATTCAGAAAAACAAGATAGCCACGCGAAAGAGTGAACAAGTTCTAACATCATCGTGCAGGGCGCTGAAAACACTGTGAGAACAACAACAAATGAAACCTCAAACGGTCCAACTATGACCGAGAAGAAGAAATACACACCAAAAAATCCCAAGGGACAGATAGATCATGAGAAATAGAAATGAAGAAAAGCCACAGTTACTGTATAAAAATCAATGGATGGTAGTTCGTTTGAGAGGAATAGAAGCCAAGGGATAGACAGAAACATCTAAATCTGCTATGTAATCCATTAAAGAAAGAGCAACTCCCAAATTAATAGAATTTGTGATGAAAAGGAGAAACTTGTTTACAACCAACAATTTGAAAAATCCACACCAATCATAAGGGTGTGTTGGATTTACTTCAAAAACCGGTTAATCATATATAATCGAAATCTGGATAGTTGAAAACTAGAAGAATATATGTGGCAAAATATCTTTGAAATCCTGAATACCACCAAAGCTTAACGCGAGTAAAGAGATTGACACTTAAGCTGACCCATAAATATAATATAAAAGGTATAAATAAATATCTAGTAATCTCTTAAGGATAACCTCCCCACTACTGACAAAATATCCCAGCCCCAAGGATGGTTTCACGGCAGAATTCTATAAAACATTTCAAAAGACTTTGACTAATAGTCCATGAGTGATCTGCGGTGAGAGAGAGATTGTTTGTCTCACAAGAAATTCAGAGCACATGGGGGAATTCTCCTCAAAATCCCTTTCATATGGAAGCGCAACACAACGCAAAATTTCACTCTCCAATATTACAAAAACCAGGGAAAGATACAACCTAAAAGGAAAACTACAGACCCATTTAATTAATTAAAGAACACAGCGGGCATTGCAAAACCCAATTCTTCATACAGAAAATACTCTTTCCGCCAAATCCCTGTCATACACAACCTACATCAAAAGATCAGGCCACCGATCACCAAGTTGGATTCATTACCAGAGATGCAGGGATAGTTCAAAATACATAATCAAGCAATATCGGAAAACACATAAATGGACTGAAAATTAAAAAAAACCCACACAATCATTTTTAATTGATGCAGAAAAGACTTCAAACAAAATCTAGCATCCCTTTATGCATAAAGTCCTAGAAGGAACTGAACCTGAGGGAATATAACTCAACATAATTAAAAATAATAAAAAAAAAAAGCCATATACAGGAAAAACCCACAGCCAAAATGGTCACCTTAAATGGAGAAGAGACAGAAGCATTCCCCTAAAGGTTAGGAACTCAGGCAAGGCTGCTCATGTCACCCACTCCTCTTCAATATTAATGCTTTAAACACAATTGCTAGGAGCAATAAGGTTAAGAGAAAGGAAATTAAATTCCTAGTAATCTAACTTGGAAAAGAGGGAGAGGGTCAAGGCTATCCCCTTTTGCTGATGATATATTGTTTACCTAAGGTGTTGGCTAAACACTCCACCAGAAAGCTCCCTGAGAGGACATCTACATGTTTACAAATCACTTAAAAGATAAGCAAAAGGATTCAAAATAACTAACAAAATCGGTGAGTACCCTCTCTTAATATACCAACAACAAGCAACTTGAAGAAGAAATAACAAGGAACCTTCCCACTCACTGAAAGATCCCAGCTCAAAAAGACCAAAATAAAAAAAAAAAAAAAAAAAAAAAAAAAAAAAAAAAAAAAAAAAAAAAAAAAAAAAAAATAAAAATAAAATAAGATAAATAAATAGAAATAAATAAATAAATAAAGATTAAATGATAAATAGTTTAAAACTAAATAAAAATGAAAAAATAAAAAAAAAAAAAAAAAAAAAAAAAAAAAAAAAAACCATGCTCATGGATTGGGAAAAAAAAAAAAAAAAAAAAAAAAAAAAAAAAAAAATGTCCATTCTACCCCAAACTAATATACAGATTTTCCGCCCCAAAATAATGAAAAACATGGTCCCAAATAAAACCCCCAAGAGTTTCTTCACAGCTTGGGAAAAAAAGCACCCCCGACATGTCCTGCTCAAAGCAAACCTGAGTGAAAAGACCAATTGACAAGAAAGGGGGATCTCTTCTATACCAGACTTCAAACTATACTTATCTCAGTCAATATAGTCATTTAAAACAGCTTTGTTACCTGGCACAAAAAACAGGACCTGGTTACAAATGGAACAAAGAGCTGAAGTTAATCCAACCATACTAATTGAAAAAGTCCCATTTCTTCAGCCACCTTATATTTGACAAGGGGCCAAGAAGACACGATGGAGGAAAAACAGTACCTTCAGAAAATGGTGCTGACAAAACTGGAATACCATTTGTAGAAGAATAACGAGTTATACCCAATAACCCCTACCTCTCGCCCCTGTAACAATATAAGCCTCAAGCTGCCACCGTATGGACCATTAAGCTTTTCTCACTGTGTGAAACCCCCAAAATCTTCTTGAAGGTTTCAGACCTATGAAGAAAAAAGTTGGTCCAGCAGCCCATACAACGATATAGGCTTTAGGAAAAGCTGACTTTTCTAATCAGAAGCAGTGTCTGTCCTTCGAAGAAATTAAGATGGGAAGTCCGCGTATGATTGAAAAATGGGACCTCATTTAAACTCAAAAAGCTTCTGCGTTACATCAAATAGAAGTACAATCAAAGCCTAATCATGTGAGAGCTTAGAGACAAAACCGCAGAGTGCGGAGGGGAAGAACCAACACCGATAGGGCTAAACATTATGAAAACCAAAGCCATTGATTCCAGAAGTGGTTTATATAAACTACTCAAAAAAAAAAGCAGGTGAAAGAAAAGCAAGATGAAACATCAAAAGAGATGGAGTAAGGGCTGAACAGAGACTTTCACAAGTGAAGAATTAGAAGAGGGATTAGATGGCCAAGAAACATCTTTTAAAAAGTTTTTTTTCTTAAGGAAGTCTTTGAAGGCTCCTCCTTGGCAAGCCCAAACAACCATCAATCTTATCCTTGTGCTCCACACTGGAGTCTTTCCCTCCCATGGTCACCCAAATGAGGTCCAGTAAGCATGCTGAGTTTTCAATACAAATGGTGAAATCCAGAAGAGCTTGGACCAAAGTATTCCCAGTTGTAAATAACTATAGATGCCAACCCAGAATACTTTATCCAGAAAAAAAAATGTCTATTATAGTTGAGGGAAAAAGAAAAGTGTTTCATTACATAAATAGGCTGAAAGAATTCATGTCCAGAAACCCTGCCCATCAGAGAATACTTGAATCAATATAAAAAGTTGAAGGAAGGAATGAACATACCCAACCAGCAACAGAAAATACTCAAAGAATGTATAACTGTTGAACTACAAACCTAGAACAAGAAAGTACCAGAAACCAAAATGAAGGGAAGCAGTATATATCACTCAATAATAACTTTAATTATCAATGAACTGAACTCTCCAATCAAGAGTCATAGACTTGTAGAATAGATTAAGAAACAAAACTTATGTTTTTGTTGTCTACATGAAACCCATCTCACCTTCAAGGACTGGAATTTTCTTAAGGTGAAAGGATGGAAAAACAATTCCAAGTAAATGGTACTAAGAAACAAGCAGGAGTTGCTATTTTAATATTAGACAAAATAGACTTCAAACTAAAACTAATCAGAAGCAATGAAGAGGGTCACTTCATTCTTATCAAAGGAACAATTGACCAAGAAGATATCACAATCATAAATTCATATGGACCAAACTCTGGTGCACCACACTTCATAAACACAATTCTACAGGACTTTAATGCACAAATTAACTCCAACACACTAATAGTAGGGGCCTTCGATACTCACTGTTTCCATTAGGTTAAGCAAAGAATAAACAGAAATCTGAACTGAACAATATGATACACCAGATGGACCTAACAGACATCTACCAAGTATTCTATCCAAACACCAAAGAACATACTTTCTATTCAGCACACCATGGAACCATCTCCAAAACTGACCACATACTGGGGCACAGAACAAACCTCAACAAATACCAAAAAATTGAAATAATTCCATACACTCTATCAGACCTCAAGGCAATTAAAGATGAATTTATGTCCTCTGAATGAAATTATTCAAAATAAGAATTACTGAAGATAGAGAAACAAAAATACTGATTTCAAAATGAAGACATATTTCCTTCTTCGAGGTTTTTATAAAATTTTGTGCTAAGAATTTTGGTGTCATTTGCTTAGGTTTGATCCTAGGTATTCTTTGTTTTTGGAGGCTATTGTGAAGTGGGAAGTTCTCCTTGTATTCCTTTTTTTTTTTTTGCTTTTGTGTGAAGGTCTATTTTTTCTAGGTTAATTTTGTATATCCACTTTATTGAAACTTCTTATCGTATTTCTAGGAGTTTCCTGGTTGAGTTTTAGCATCCCTTAGTAGACAATCATATCATCGCCAAAAAGGGATAGCTTGACTTCCTCTTTTCCTATTTAGAACTCCTTTAATTCTTTTCTTTCCTTATTAGGCCCTTGCATAGGGATCAAGCACTATGTGAACAGGGGGCAGCCTTGCTGAGTTTCCCACCCTACGCGGAAATTTCTATCGTCCTTGCCTCCAAACTGGGGATGATCTGCAGAAAGAGAGGATACAGGCCCTGCTGTTGAAGACCTGATTGTAAACTGGAAAAGTCTATGTGAGACTGCACTGACAAGTATACAGCATAGTCTCTGGAATGCCAGAGACGTCTACCAAATGGCCACTAAACCAATAAAGCAAACTAAGGTCTCCTTTGAGTTCAGCAAGACCCTCTGTTCGCAACACAGCTCTACTTCCCACTCCGGCCGGAAACTGCGTCGTTGGTAGCAGGTGGAGCCAGATGTGTGATACCAAATCGTATTGGCGCGATTAGCTCGTCTCCTTGGAGGAATAACCTCACTGGCTGATTGCCACCAATCGCTTAATCTCCTAATTGGTTAGAGACTGTTATAAGACCACACGAAGACCCTGTCATACTAACAGAGAGAAAATGTAGGATCAGGACTGTTAACACTATCCACCAAAAATCTGTTGGCCTATCCAAAGGTAGAACCACTATACAATTTATACTGTTGAAATACCTATTCTCTAATTGTGGTCAGTGCTTCATGAGTAGGATCGAAAGGTTATGACCTGTACAGGCTGTCCAGCCCCATGAAAGAAAAAAAGCCAGAATTGACTAGAGACCAAGACACAACAGCTCGAGAAGAAAGTAGACTGTTGCTTCTCCTCCACTCTGTGCCCCTTTTTCTAAGGCTAGGGAAACAACTGTGGAAAGAGGTGTGGCGGTGGTAGAAGCGGTGCTTTGATCGAAGAATGTAAGGGGCTGCGATGGAGGCAATGGTGAAACTAAAACAATATGGAACTGGACACTCATGTGTGCTCAAATTGATTGAATATACAAGCCCCCCTGCTGGAGTGGCCGTGGGACGATGGGCGTGTGGGTTTGGGCATACTGTTGCAAATTGGTTTTACATGAAAATGCTTTGTACTCACAAGATTATGCAGGCTTAGCGAAAAAAAAAATGGACAACCAAAACAAAACAAAACAAAAAACCAAAAGATTTCAGAAAAGTTACGAGGCAGAATGCAGATCTGGGATGGTAGGGGTGGGGTGGGGGGAAGGGAAAGGGATATATGCATGAACTGAATTGGAAAATGATGTATGAAATACACAAAGCATCAATAAAAAATAAATAAAAATAAATAAAATAAAAAATAAAAATAAAAATAGAAGACATAGTGAAAGAAAGTGAAAAATAAGAAAATTTGTGCATGTGATAGTAGAAAAGAAATAATACATGAAATAAATGCTAACTTTCTGAAAGATAATGAAATTAACAGCCTATAATAAGATTAATAGATAAAAACTGAAAAATAATGAGCAATTGGTATTAGGACCAACACAAAACACATAAATACATACATATGTATTGTATGTATGTATATATTATATTTACATATGTATGTATATAATAATTGTTAAATATCATATGAAATTAGCACTATGGTTAGTTTGATAAAATAATTTACTTCCCAGGTGCTGGGAAGATGTCTCAATTGGTTAATTGTTTATCATTCAAGCATGAGGTCCTAAGTTTGTATCTCTTTTCACCTACATAAGAAGTTGGCCACAGTGGCATAACCCATATCCCCTTAGGACAATGGAAATAGGAGGATTACAGGAGCTTGTTGGCCAGCTAGTCCATTCAAATTATGAACTAACTCCAGGTACAGTGAAAGACCCAATCTCAAAACATAAGTTAGAGTGTAACAGAATAAGAGAGGTAGTGTCTAACTTTGGCATCCACATCTTTGCACTTCTGCAAACACATGCATCCACCTCCCCTCTCCTACGTACTTGCATATACACACACAAACTTTCTTATACATTGAAATTGCAAGAAAATTTTATTCTTCTAGAAAAATTTAATCATCAAAATTAACACTAAAAGTCTTTTTAATGAACAAATCGAATTGTCATGAATTGTCAAAGATCTTAGATATTATCCTTCCAGCCAGCTAATTAGTTTGCCTGCTATAGCTTCATAAGATATTGTCAAATTACTTAAAACTCCCAAGTCAGAGTCAAGGTTTAAGACAGCAGATTCTAGTAGCAATACCAATAGACTAAGCATCATTTTCTTATCCAGGTTCATTCTCAATGACCAGTTCTCACAGAGCATCTGAACAGAGCAAGCAATACCTGTGCATATAGTGAATGAAGCTAAATGAAGAAATCCTGACATAGTAAACCAGAATCTTATATAAATGGTACAATACAGGCCAACCCAGAGCAATGCAGAGAAAGGGTGGTGTTATTATCTTTGAATGTAAGCAAAAGGATGATGATTTGACCATATGCAGATATGGAGTAGCAAATAGAAAGTCCAATGAGGCAAAATTCTTCAAAAGCCAAATTCCCCAGTGAAGTATACAGCCTTCTCTTTATGACAAAGGAATGAAAAGACTGCAGTGTTAGTTGCCAGGGGAATTACACATTTGGAATCTACACATCTTTCTCAGAAACCACTTGGCAAGAATATTCCTGAATCTTCTCAGGATTTATCAACCAATCCTTCTGGCAGAGGTGTGACTATAATACAATTCAGGGTATCCAAGCTAAGGCTTTTGAAGTGCCAACCAACACAGCATGTTTAGTGAATGTTTTTGACATCAGCATGTAGAAAAAGTTGTCCCAGACAAGAAACTCTCTGCTAACTTCAAACATCAGGGGAATTTAAATGTCCCATAGGGAATAATGAAAACCTGTTTTGGAGGCCTTGCTACATGAACAAAAATTTGTGTTGCTACACAGACATTTATTAATTAGAAAATTTTAAACAACTACATATACTCTAGACAAATCTCAACAATCTGTAGTTGACTCAGTTAAAAATCACATTGTCTTAGATACCTGGGGCATCAGGCATAATCTTAAAGAATTGAACTAACATTTTACAGCTTTGACCTGTCAGTAAACCTGAGGAAATAATATGCTTCACATTCTAAGGTTGATAGTGCAGCACATGACAATAAAAACTGTGGACTGTCTTGTCTATAAAAATACTAAAAAATTTTAGAGTGGTATTCAGTATGGTGAACAACTTAATGTACATTCATCTTTTATATACGTGGACGTTTTGATGTAATGTGTCTTTATGATCTCTTCCTAGGAACCTCTCTTTAATCTGAGTTAGGGAATATGTTTCAGTTTTTCTTCCCATTGCTGTAACCAAATGCTTGACAAGAAGCAATTTAAGGAGAAAGGCTTTCTTCAGTCTTACAATCTGAGGTCATTCTATTATGACCTGTAATACTGCACAGCAGCAGGTACAGAAGGAATGATGACAGGAGTGAGGGGCTGTCTGGTTATGTTTCATCTCCACTTAGGAAGCAGAGGATAAACAGGAAGTGGAAAGGAATATAAAGCCTCAAGTCCACCTGCTTCCCCACTTCCTCCCATGAGGCTCCATTTCCTTATAGTTCTGCAACTTCCCAACAATGCCTCCAGCACATGACCAAGTATTCAAACACCTGAGCTTATGGTGGACATTTCATGTGCAAAACACAACAGTGTGAGCTCTTTTCCTTCAACGTAATTTTCATGTCACCTGTTTATTGACTCATTGTCCTCAGAGACTGCTCAGTTTCTGCCTGTGAGTCTGGTATCATACCCTTTATTGGGCATTTAATAAATTTCACATCACATTGTTTCCCATAATGAAATTATTCAAAAATTTACTACTCCACTGTGCTCTAAATACCCTTGTCTGCATACATATATGATCAACCATATATTTTTTTTTTTTTGGTCTTTTCGAGACAGGGTCTCCCTGTAGTCCCAGCTGTCCTGGAACTTACTCTGTAGACTAGGCTGCCTCTGCCTCCCAAGTGCTAGGATTAAAGGCGTGTGCCACCACGCCCGGCTAACAATAATTTTATTGTTCTACATTTATGGTACTCTATTACGTAAAATCATGCACATATTATGTCACTCATACGACAGTAGAGCAAAGGTGAGCCAATGTGCAGAACTAAGATTTAACTACTGACTCCAAGTTTATTACATTATCTCATTTGCCAATAACTTGTTATGTATACTGGGTTGACCAAAATCTCACAGAGATCCATGTGCCTTTGTGTCGTGGGTCCTGGGATTAAAGGCACAGGCATGTCCCACCATGCCCTGGCTTATTGCTCTTATTTTTAAAGAGGATTATAGTTTATAAATCTCTATTAACTCATTGGAAGTATATCACTATGCAGCTGTAAGACAAAACTGGAGCCATTTATTTAACAGTGAATTATGGAGGTCTCCTCTAAATATGAATAAATAACAGGATATGTATGTTGATGCTGAGCATTAGTTTATTTCCCCTAAGGACTCAGCTTTATATTATATAGATCAAAAGTTGTCAGTATTTGGAAGCCTGCACAAAAGCAACATTCCAAGAGAAAAAGCAAGACATGTGACCTTAATACAAAGAAATCAAGAGAACTTTACACAAAGAAACTTTACACTAACTCTCCTTCTCCTGGCAGCCATCAGTTGACAATATTACCTCAGTAGATTTGGGGTGTTTTATCTACTTCCCTATGTCTGTTCTGGGATTTTATTTGGCTTAAGCAGATGTGGGACTTGTCCATCCTGTCACCATCAATGAGTTCATACAAGTAACTGCACAAATGTCTGAAAAACTCTGTTCCTTTTTGGTCATCTACAACCTCTAGACCTTACAGTCTTTTCACTTCCTTTTATATAGTGATTCCAGAGTCTTGGGATCAGAAGTTTAATACAAGAGTCCTTTTTAGGAATAAACCATTGCTGCCACTTGTATTTTCAACATTGACCAGTTGTGGTTCGTAGTGTTAATCAATCACCATTTCCTGTATGGGGAAGCTTTCCTGGTGAGAGTTGAGAGATATAATAATCTATGGGTATAACAATAAGTCATAAGAAATCAGTTTAATATCATAATTATTTATCAGAATGGTTGTACTAAGCTTTCACCCACAGCCTATAGGCTGTCTAGCCTAAGGTTCTGAAGCCCGAGGTCAGTGTCAGGTATAGGATCCATTGTATGAAGCAGACCTTAAATCCAATTAGAAAGTGGTTGGTCACTCCCATAATATTCATGCTGCTATTCCAGCATTGGTCATATCTTTCCAAAGGTGTTATCTTGCAGTATTCATGCCTGGATAAATTTAATGATTAATAGTTTCTTCTTCTGGAATGCATACCACCTTCTAACACTATGAAAACTACCCAGTAAAGATGAGGTTTTGAAGTCAGTACCAACATGACTTCTTGTTTATGCAGTGTCTTTGATAAGAGAGTCATACTGTCAAGTTCTAAAAGGTAACCAAGAGCAGTGGTAATGGCCAGTATTATTTGTCTGTGGGATCCCTGGTCAGCAGCTTCAAAAGGAGTCCATTTTTGGCACTAGGACTTTTACTTTGTTGGCCCTATAGTATCTAGCAGGGGTCCTCTGTGATAGGGTAACTCCTTTTAAATTCTTTTTAGTATTTATTTATTTATTTATTTATTTATTTATTTATTTATTTATTTTTGTTTTCTGAGACAAGGTCTTTCTATATCCCCATCCGGCCTGGAACTCATTAGTAGAGTAGGCTGGCCTCAAAATCACAAAGATCTTCCTGTCTCTGCCTCCCAAGTACTGGATTAAAGTCATGGACCATAATGTCTGGCCTTAATCTCTTTTTATAATGTGTCTGTATATATTTTAAGAAGCTTCTATATTGGCACGTTTTCATATGGCATTTGATGAAGGCTTTTAGAGTTATTTATCCTCTCCCCATTCCCTCCTCTGCTCTGCCCTCCCTGTCCCCACCTCATTTAACCTTTCTTACTCCATTATTCCTCATTCCCTCTTTATATTGTCACAGTCTATCTACAGTCTCACAAAGCCTCTCTCTATCACCTGGCCAATTTTATGTTTCCTGACCTTTCTGGATTTTGAAATTGAAACATGCATACGTAAGAATTCAAAGTTAGCAATGGATTATGAGAGAGATTATGTTACATTACTCCTTCGGGGTCTGGATTATATCAGAATTATGGTTGCCTGAAATCAAATAAATCTGTTGTGGCCATCTTTCCTTTTTTCTCTCCCATATACAGGCCATCGCTACTATATTTTCACCCCCACTATTCTCTTTTCCATTTTCAAGACACATTGCTCTATTATCACTATTCGTTTTTTACCATTTTTTATTATTACCACTACTAAACTTTTTCCATAGGTCACACATCATTTCTTGATTGAATCTAGAGTCGCTTTCCCTTCCATGCCTCCCATCCCACCCAAGTCCCTGCACTCCGCCATACATGTCCTGCATCTCTCTCTGAGTCTCTCAAGTTTTTTATTTCAGTTCTTTTGTTGTTCTCTCCAACTTGTATTGCTACTATATATATATACATAAATATACACATACATACACATATCACTTGAATTGGAGGATTTTTTTCTTCCTTAAAAGATATCATGCTATCCTTAAGGAAGTTTTCCAAGCTTCCTCCTTGGCAACCCCAAACAACCATCAATCCTGCACTTTGGCTCCACGTTGGGGTCTTTCCCTCCCATGGTCCCCCAAAATGAAGTCCAGTAAGCACTCATCCTGTCTTGATTCCCATGCACTGGCCTCCTCTGTCCATTTTCATATCCATTCATCTTCTTGCAAATTTCTTTTTTTACATTTGAAGAAAATTTCAATGTGTAGCATATTTTGAGCATCAGTTCATCTATTGATGGACATTTAGGCAGGTTCCATTTGAAAGCAGAAGTGGGAACTATGATTGATAGTTCATCAGTGTTATATATCTGTATCACACTAGAGTCAACTGATATAAATATATGACCTCCACATTTAACCAGTAAGAATAATTATAGCAATCTATGCAGAACATAGTCAAAGATGAAAATGGTAAAGGCAGAGCCCTGGATCTTCGCTGTTTCATGCTTGTCACCTCCAGCAGCACCCCAGCTTCTGGCACCCAGGGAGCCCTGAATCTCAGACAGGGTCACTGCAGCACTTCCAGTGGTACCACAGCTTCTGGCCCGCACACCAGGTGAAGATCTGTGCACC
>VZQC01006351.1:0-10292 GCA_009823505.1 Rhizomys pruinosus | reverse complement strand
AAAAAAAAAAAAAAAATCACGATTTTTGGCTTTGCAACAAAAACTGGAAAACCTGCAGAGAATGCCAGGCTCCATCACCCAGGTGGGAGCAAAACCTCTGGAAACACAATGTAATCCCTCTGCACCTCAGCTGTGCTCCCCCGTGTCCTCCTCCCCACTGCCTGAGACAAAGGCTACAGGTGAGGGTCTGACCCTTACAGTAGGTAGCTGGGTTTCCTCTGGAAACTCACCTTTTCCTTCTATTCCTGGCCCAAACACTTTGATTCCACTGGTATCTATGGCGGGCTCCACCTTGACCCTGGTGGGGAAGTGTGGCACGAGCTCACCGCCATACTTCATGGTTAGCGTGTACATGCCTGCTGTCAGGGGCACATATGTTACTGCGTAGGTGCCATCTTTGTTGTTCTGGATAGAAACTTCAGCTTTTGCTCCAGAGTCTGAGATAGCTTCCAGTCCCAGGGTCCCAGGCCCTGCTTCTGAGCAGTCAATGCTAAGGAGTCCAGCTTCACCCACTTTCCCATGTTTGAGTCCTGGTCCTGATGCTACAACCTTAGAGGGATCAAATGGCATTTCAATGTCGGCTTTGAAGGGGGACCCGGGAATGTGGACTTCTTCAAAGAGAATGTTGACAAAATATTCCCCAGGTTTCGTGGGAAGGTAAGAGACGGAGCAGGTCCCATCACCATTGTCAGAGCATTCAATTTTGGCCTCGCACGGACCTTCCACAGTTAGGCCCAAACCTCCAGTTCCAGCTCCTTTGGTGTCAATGGTGAACTCGGCAGGCTTGCCAACAAGACCACCTTTAAGGCCAGGACCGTGGGCCTTCACCTATTTGAACAAAAAAATATGTTAAACCATCTGGAGCTGGTATTGCTGCCTCCACCCAGCCTGCTGGGTGACCTCAATCAACACTGAAGTACACCTTAGTTAAGTGGCTGTGACCTTGGGGCCACTGTCTCACATGCACACATACACAGACCACAACACAGTCAGGGCTGCAGGTACAGTCCAACTCCTCAAAGGAACAGGTGAAAGAAGCGTAGCTCTTAGGTCAGGAGCAGCAAGTGAAGTGGCGGGTCCACCCACCCTGACTATACTCTCTGCCCTGGCTCTTCTGAATCACAGGGCTGGATGTTGAGATCCAAAATCCTAACAGACACAGATGAGCTTGTTGCATTGAGTGCTTGAAAAAGAGCTGTCATGAACCTCAGAGCAGCTTGGGTTGTTCCTTATCTGTCAATAATTATGCATAATAATAAAAAACAAAACTTAAAATTTTTTAAATTATTATTTTGTGTGTATGAGTGTATTGCTTTCATGTGTGTAAGTGCACCTGTGTCATGCAGTCCCCTCGGAGGTCAGAAGGTGTCAAATTCCCTGGAATTAGATTTACAGAGGGTTGTAAGTTGCCATGTGGGTGCTGGGACTCAAACCTGGATCCTCTGAAGAGCAGTCAGCACTCGTAACTGCTAAACCATTTCTCCAGCCCCAACAAAACCGTTTTCAAAAGAGTGAGGACTTCATAACTGAGCCAACAAATCAGAAAAAATAATCTTACAGAATTCATAGTGCTCAGACTATTGAAAACAACCCAAAACATCTGAATTGGGGAGGTTAGGAATAACAAGGACTATATATACATATACACATATATATATAAAAAATATTTTTTGGGGGGGAGGGTCTTTTTGAGACAGGGTCTCTCTGTAGCCCAGCTGGCCTGGAACTTACTTTGTAGATCAGGCTGGCCTTGAACTCACAGAGATCCGCCTGCCTCTGCCCTCCAAGTGCTAGGATTAAAGGTGTGCACTGCCATGCCTGGCAAGGACATTCTATTTTTTATGTACTATATTACAACTTCCATACGGTGAATCTGGTCTGTGTAATGGACACTGGGCTGAGGCCTTCGCATTCTAGCCTCATCTCTGCAGGATGGCTAGTACCATTATTATACTAGCCAATGATGAAAGGGGCTCAGGGCAAGGAGTCTTTCAGCAAATTCTTGCAAACAGAGAGCAACAACAGTGTGTGTGTGTGTGTGTGTGTGTGTGTGTGTGTGTGTCTGTGTGTGTCTGTGTGGAAACTGTCCAGGGAACCCGCACACTGAATCACAGAACATCTGCTAACCTCTGAGAGCTCACTTTCACCACAGAATGGCTTTCATATGCCTTTCCTAGGCTGGAGCAGAGGACTCATATTGGATAGCAATGGGGCAACTTCTCAACCAAAACTGAACACTGACCTTAGTAGGATCTGGCGGCAGTGAGGCCTCCACAGTGTAGGGGCTCCCAGGAGCAGGGTGTCCATCATAGGTCACGTCGACAGCAAACAGCCCCTCTTCCCGAGGGATGAACTTGGCTATGCTGCTCTCCCTCCCAGACACTGGTGTTACCAGGCATGGCACGACTTTCCGAGAAGGGCTCAGGATTGTCACGTCCAGCTTCCCCTGGCCTCCTGCCCCCTTAGTATCAATGGCAAACTCCTGATCCTTGCCAACCTCAACTCCTGGGGAAAGGGAGGCAAGGTAAAGTGATGAGCTGCTCCTTTTCAATAGGCAGAATAACTGACAACAATGTAAGGACGGCTTTTTGGATATATGGATTTATCTCAGTTGCTGCAGTAAGTAATAGCTAACTTGGAGGACCAACCAGGCTACTACAATGGCATTTAAGCCTCAACCACCACTGACAAACACACACATCAACAGTCACAACAGTTGTTGACTATGCACAGTTTATAAGCTAGTCACAAATACAGCACGCTATCTCCTTCACTTTACCTGACAATACTATGGGTTATTTCTTCGTAACAAATGGCCTGAACAGATATGGAAACTGAGGCTCTGGGATGTTAAATAACTTGTCCAGGGCAACATACCTAGCACGCCACGCTAGGACACAATTCTAACTTTATCTAACACCACAATTTGCTTTGACAGATTATAGCCAGTGTATTATAATCTAGCACTGTCTGCTACTTTACTTCCTGTGGTGATAACCTTATACTAGTACACACCCACAAGTCAATGTTTTATTTACTCTTGAAAGAAAATTCAATCCTGTTGCCTCTCCCTGCAAGAAGGCACAAGTCACATAACTGGCAAGTTCTGATAACTGACTCTGAGGAGTTTTAAAAGGTCTCTGGAGTACATAGTAATCTCTTGCATATTTAAAAAAGGATGAAGGGGGGAAGAAGAGGGGAGGAATAGAAGGGGAAGGAGAGGGAGAGGTAACTCAGCAGTTAAGCGAATATACTACGAATGCAGGAGACCTGAGTTCACTTCCTTTTTTTTTTTTAAATAAGGTCTCCCTATAGCCCCAGCTGTCCTGGATTCACTCTGTAGACCAGGCTGGCCTTGAACTGACAGAGATCCACCTGCCTCTGCCTCCCAAGTGCTAGGATTAAAGGCATGTGCCACCATGCCCAGTTACTTCCTTGAACTATGTCGATTGGGCTGGCTTTGAACCTTAAGAACCTTAAGAGATTCACCTGCCTCTGCCTTCAGAGTGTTTGGGATTAAAGGCATGTGGCACCATGCCCAGACAAAAAGAAATCTTTTTAAAACATAAAAAAAAAAAAAAGGAGCTGGGTCTGGTTGCTCATGCCTCTAATCCCAGCACTCAGGAGGCAGAGGCAGGGAGATCTCTGAGAGTTCAAGGCTAGCCTGATCTACAGGCCAGCTGGGACTAAAGTGAGACCCTGTCTCAAAAAGACAAAAACAAAACAAAACAAAACAAAACAAAACAAAAAAAACAGGAGAAGAAAACCTCTTCCCAAAGCAATGCTGCAGGAAATGCAGTATTATTTTGACAGAAACAAGGAAAGGATTTCAACTAAAGAAAAGCATTGGAAACACAGGCCCTGCCACATCCCAGGCAAATGTTGACTTGGGCAGCACGGAGCCTGCCAAAATGATCACAGCCAAAAACGAGCGAGAGGTCCCAGAGCCCCATGTACTGATGGGCACCATGCTTTTCTTGCTCTGGAGTCAAAACTCACATAGCTTGGGGGAAAGGAAGAAGGGGACACATGAGGGGCTTGTAGTAACTGTTACACACTCAGAGCTAGCCATCTACAGGCACAGAGATGAATTCTGCAGCTTGCCTGGCCTCCTATACAAGTTGTGTATGTGGGGTGCAGCCAAAGAAGCACTGTTGAGACCCAGGGGAACTAGCACAGAGGGATACCCTGGGTGTACACCATGGCACACACACACCCTGCTGAGTTGCTGGCCCTGAGACCAGGTGATTGTGTGTCTCTTAGGGGCACCTACTGTGGGACCCCAAAGCAGTTAATACCAAAAAGGAATATCAGTTGTGAATATTTTCAAGATACACTGCCAAAGACTATAGGCAGAGCAGGACGACTTCAATGCAAAATAAACACCTTCACGTGTTTTCACCATGTGTAGATGCAGGAGGGTGGGGAAGAAATTGATAACTCTGGTTGCCCCAAGGAAGAAGGATCCGGTCTGGCCAACCTATGACTCGCAGGTTACATTCCACCACATTCTGCCAAGGGCAGCCATGAATGCATAAACTTAACACATTATGAAAATCAAACTTAAAACATTTTGAAAAAAATTGTTTCTGGTAACTCAATTTTGTAGTTCTCAAATGTGAACTTTGTAGATAACACTGCTTTGAAATGCCAAATGTTGGAAATGTCTATATATAACATTTTTTAAAATAAACCTTTTATTTTTTTATTATTTTTTATGTGTATGAGTGTACTGTCTGCATGTAGGTTGGCGCGCCCATGTTGTGCAATGCCTTGGAGGTCAGAAGAGGGCGTTGGATTTCCCTGGAACTGGAGTTAAAGATGGTTCTTAGCCACCATGTGGGTGCTGGGAATCGAACCCGGGTCCTCTGCAAGAGCAGTCGGCACTCTTAACCACTGAGCCATCTCTCCAGCCCCTATATATGACATTTTTTATAGATATTATTTCTATATCCATAAGAAATAATTTTAAGAGCACATTTAAGTGTATTGGCATTTAGACTCTTTATCTTGGTATATTTGAAATTTACCATGGAAAAAGTATTAAATCTTAGCACTCATGGGGGCTGGAGAGATGGCCTGCCGACTGCTCTTGCAGAGGACCCAGGTTCGATCCCCAGCACCCACATGGCGGCTGAGAACCATCTTTAACTCCAGTTCCAGGGGAATTCGATGCCCTCTTCTGACCTCCGTGGCATTGCACAAATGGATGCACAAACCTACATGCAGACAGTACATTCATAGACATTAAAAAAAAAACAACAAATTAGTTAAAAATTAAAAAATCTTATCACCCAGAAGCCAAAGCTATGTAGAACTCTGAGTTTGAGGTTAGCCTGGTCTACATAGCAAGTTCCAGGCCAGCCAGGGCTACATAATGAGACCTTGTCTGAAAAATAAATAAAAGTGTTCAGAATATAGATCAATGGTAGAGTGCTTGTTTAGC
This sequence comes from Rhizomys pruinosus, assembly GCA_009823505.1. Taxonomy (NCBI): domain Eukaryota; kingdom Metazoa; phylum Chordata; class Mammalia; order Rodentia; family Spalacidae; genus Rhizomys; species Rhizomys pruinosus. The sequence continues at coordinate 4,846 of VZQC01006351.1, read as the reverse complement.
AGACATAGAGCCCTGAGTTTTAGCATTGCATCACAAAAAGAAATATTTTACATTTTAACATGAATAAAATGAGGTTAGGTTTAATAATCTGTAATAAAGGAATACTGGAACAGGGACAGAGGGGAGGGCTATGGGTTCTGCATGCCAAAGAGCCGATTTCTACGCTTGACTATTGACCTTAATGTGACTCAGAATGCCAAAGGTGGTTGGCACAGGGAATCTCATCCAAAAGCAACATGCCCTAGCTCCTCTTTTAATGAAAACTTCCTGTGGTGACATCAGCAGTTACAGAGGGCTGACTACATGCCAGTTTCTGCACTATTAGCTCATTTAATTTTTACCATACTCCCATGAGTCTAAGTGTCCCTCACACTTAGTGGCATTGTGTGAGTGAGTGGGCCTGGGTGTACTGGAGTGGCGGGTGGTCCTGGCATGGTCCCTGTTTGCAGAAATGCTTTAAATTCTCTGAAAATCCTATCTTTTGAAGGAACTCTAATAACAGCAACCACAGTTGCCGGCCTTCAATGACCTCATCAGATACTTACTGTTTTCTAGGCCATTGATTTTGACCTTGCTCAGATCCAGTGGAGCAGCAACACCCACAGTGAAAGGACTTTTAGGAATTGGATCTCCACCGTAAGTCACCAGGACCTGCATGTTGCCCTGGAATGAGAGAAGAGAAAAAAAAAAAGTACATTTCTGGGTTGCAACACACTAACTTGCTGCCTGGAACCTTCGTTCCTCCCAGGAACATACTGAATTTTGACTAATCAGCTAATTAATCATTCTTGAGACAGGGCCTCATGTATCCCAGGATGGCCTTGAACTTGTTATACAGCAGAGTGTAACCTTTAACCTCTCTCCGGGATTCTAGCTACCACATCTGGTTAGTGCAGTGCTAGGGATCAAACCATGGCTTCATATAGATTAGGCAGTCACTCTACGAACTGTACTTTTTTTAGACAGGGTGTCACTGTGGACCCCTAACTGGCCTTGAGCTTGCTATGTAGATCAGGCTGGCCTCTAACTCAGATATTCTCACACCTCTGCTTCCTGAGTGCTGGGATTAAAAGGCATGTGTCACTATGGCCGGCCACAATGAGACTCTTGATGACTTCAGAAAACATCCCAAGCATGCTTTTTTAAGGTTCCTGAACTATGGCAAAATCAAGAGCAGCTACTAGCGACGATTTACTACTTGCCAAGCCCTGTGTGATAGATGTTTATGGGTTTTCTCAATTCAATTCCAAAATAGTCCTCATGGTTATTTTTTAGTGTCATCCCTAGTTTTTCCAGAAGAAACTATGGCTTAGGGAGGTAAAGTAACTTGCCCATCACACCCCTGTTGAATGTGTCTGCTAGACCTCATACTATGGCACCCAAACCTGTGTCTGCTCTGCTCTGCCACAGCACCTCTCCAAACCTGACACAAAGCCAACCCCCAGGCGGGGGTACAGACACTGAGCTGGGGCCTCTAAACCAACAGAACCAGTTCTTCAATGTCCTGGCAATCAGTTTTAGGACAGTAGGCCACACAAGGGATTTGCAATGCTTTACGCGGAGCTGTTCTTAGACCAGCAGAGACACTACCAATTCTGGAGAAGGAAAGAAAGCTTTCTCTCTCCACATTCAGCTGCATCCTCTCCCTCCAAGCCAAACTCCATGGAAGCCCACTGGGATCCCAGCAGATTAAGGTCTCCTTCGCCTCAATGCCCAGGAATAACAAAGTATGTGAAGGGGTGAGATGACTCCTCCGGAGAATCTAGCAGGGTCTCTGGCACACAGGCCCTTCGAAAAGCTGTCACTGCTCAAGTGTTGAAAGGGTGTAGCTTTTGGCTTACGTATATTTTCTCACATTTCTTAAAGAATGGGAAGAGAGCCAAGGAGGGGAAAATGGCTGTATCAATGAAGGGGAAGGGCTGATTCTTAAGAATCCAAGATTCTTAACACTATACAGAAACCAACAGTCCTTCCCTCACCCCCTGCCCCCAAACTCAGGGGGACAATATTTTATGCTGAAATGTGTACAGGTCAAATTCAGAGCTGGAAGCCAGCCAAGGGACAAGAAAGGTCTCCTCCAGTGCTTAAGGGAAACACCGATTTGTTACCACAGCCACAGCAGCTGTCCCCAAGCTTCCTAACTCCTTGAGGACTAGACCTGGGACCCTGGAAACAGCAACCCCCACCCCTGCCCCTACCCCAGCCAAAACATAGACACAGTGAGTCTTCGAGCCAGTTCTCCAACGTGCTAAAGAGAAAAAGAAAGGTCCCTCCCATTTAAGCCCACCCATCCCATAAAAGAAAGTATGCTCTCATTACCGGTCATAAAAGGAAAATGAAAACTCAGATAGGAAATTAACTCAGCCTCAAACACCCTTGCAAGGGGAAGAAAAGCCTCAGATACTTACACTTTCAACTCCTTTATAATTTTCAGTTTCTTCTGAGACCCAGCTAAGAACAAACTGGACTCTTCCCTCACAGGACTGCCTGAGCAGTGACCACCTTAGTATCCTACTAAGATGGGCTGCCAGTAAGAAAGCTGGGTTGTTTTCAGGATTTTTTGTTGTTGGTTTTTCTTAGAGACAGGGTCTCCCTGTAGCCCCAGTTGTCATGGAACTTGCTCTGTAGACCAGGCTGGCCTTGAACTCACAAAGATCCTCCTGCCTCTGCCTCCCAAGTGCTAGGATTAAAGGCTGTTTTCAGGATTTTTATTTTATACGTATGAATGCTTTTCCTGCTTGTATGTAAGTATACCATGTGTATGTAGTGTTTACAGAGGCCAGAGCAGAGTGTCAAATTCTCTGCAACTGGAGTAACAGACAGTTGTGAGCTGCCATGTGAATGCGGGGCATTGAACCCCGGTCCTCTGCGAGAATACTAAGTCCTTTTAACTGCTGAGTCCTATCTCCAGCCCCTGCAAGAGAGGTTTTTGCTTCTCCCATGCGCTTTGGAAACCCAACATGTTTTCTTCAAAACAAAGGTACCAAAGACGCTGATTTGAGAGCTCAGAGGACGGACTGAGGTACCTTTTCTCCAAAGGCCCAAGAGATACTATGACCATTGTGTAGAGAATTTCAACATGGGAACTGCTACCCTCTGAGGCGTGTGAACTCAGGGGCTTCCTGGTGCTATTATAGAAGTGGAAGTGCTGGAGCCTAGCGACTTCAGACACAGCACCTAATGGAGCTGCTGCTCCCAGCTGCTTAAATAATTCTGCACGGAGCGGTGTGGGGGAGAAATTTGAGCCACTTGAAGCCATGGACGAGCAAAGGCAAGGAAAGCAACATCCTCAGCAAACGCTAACCCGTCATGTCCTCACCTGCGGGAAGGTCCTCGAGCTCCACCTTCGTGCTCACTCCTCCACAAAAATTAGCTCTGGCCACCATGTCTTGACAGACACACCAACCATTCTTATCATTTGTCTATCACAGGTAAACACCTACAAACTATCACTCCGGGACTAGTAGGGAGCCTTGGTTCCTCAAGCATACAGCACTGTAGCTCCTCAGCAGTACAGACCACATTTTGAGGAGGGAGTGCCCAGGCCTCTCTGCATAAACTAAGTAGCCACCTTTCTGGAAAGTCTAGTCTGGTGTTCCCAAAAACTCATCATGAAAAGACATGCCCAAGCCAGGTGTGGTGGTGCACGCCTTTAATCCTAGCACTTGGNAGGGAGACCCTGTCTTGAAAAAAAAAAAAAAAAAAAAAAAGAAAAGACATGCCCATTAGTATCTGCCCCCAAACTGTGCCCTTTACTCCACACTGAGGAGAGCTCTCTGGCTAGCTGAGGACTCTTAACTGTAACCCAGAGCACAGCTCACAGGTACATTGTTTACCCAATCTGGAGTATTGGTTCCTCTGATGAATGAGAGTTCAAATGAGAACGAGGCTGTGTGTCCCAATTCCTACCAATAACATTCCTAGCCCACCGGGCTCATGACACGAGGCACCCTGTCATTTACACACTCACACAGCTGCTAATCTACATGGTGCCAGGCCGGGTGCTTGGGGCTGGGGATGGGATACAGGATATGCTATCCTATCCTTGGGGAGCTCATGACCCTGGAGGGGAGATGTCATCTGTTTTCTTTGCCACAGAGAAACAAAACTGTGAAACTATCGGCCTCCCTCTAAACAGCCAGCAGGAAGGACTCCACAGGCACTGTGCAAGACATTTACACTAGGCAGCAATTCCCGAGGCAAAGCCCAGTTAGCATTTGGATAAGCAGCCCAAGAGGCCTCTCAGCATGTCAACAGCCCTCAAACCTGCTTTTGCCAGAGAACTGGATGAACTTGACCTTGGGGTCACCCTGAAGTAAAGTGCTTCCCATTCTAGCATCACTTCAAAGATAAGAAAGCTGGAATTGAGCTCTTGACTTTCATCTTGACTGGCAGCTGGGGGTACAATGGAGTCCTCTTTGCTTTTAGGGGGTTCAAGTTAAATTTTGACTTCATCCTGGTACCCGTAATTTACTTTCTAATGGCTCATTCCAAAATATAAGAGATGGCATATAGATAGAAGACGAAGGTTCATTCTCAAAATGTTTACAGAAGCACCATGACCTTGTGATCCTGATCATGGCTTTCTGGTACCTTCTCCCAATGTGGAGAGTGGCAACAGAGATCATGTCGAGGCGGTGCTCGCAGTGTTAAGGTAGTGGTTCCTAGTGTTAAGGCCCCATCAGTCTTTAGAACCATTAGCAAAATAATTACCTATGGTTCACTGAGTGGTCCAACCAGAGAACTAGATATTCTATCAATAAATGTGCTTTTACTATTAACAAGGAAGCTTTCAGCAGGACTTTTTTTTTTTCTTTTTAGTGTTTTCCATTTTTTTTTTTTTTTG
>VZQC01006345.1:105833-194876 GCA_009823505.1 Rhizomys pruinosus | reverse complement strand
CCCCCCCCCCCAGCCTGCCCTCCCTATTACATGCATGCCTCCCTCTTAGAAATCTATGTAGTCATCTGTAGAGCCTAGTGACAGATCACACTGGCCTCTTGGGCTCAGTGTTATTTGTGAATCCTAAAAGTGAGCAAACTAAATTTTCTAGATATGCCTTGGATTCATTTTTACACTATTTCTTTGCTTTCAGTTATAGAAAATGTCATTTTTTAAATATTTTATTGGTGTTTTGTGTACTTCATACATCATTTCCCATTCCAATTTAGACTCATTTCCCTTTCCATGCCCCCACCCCGCCTGAGTTCATGCATTCTGCCATACATGTCTCGTATATTTCCCTGAGTCTTTTTTTTTTTATTATTTCTGTATGTGTATGAATGTACTGTCTGCATGCAGGTTTGTGCACCCGTGTCGTGCAATGCCGCGGAGGTCAGAAGAGGGTGTCGGATTCCCCTGGAACTGGCGTTCTCCTGGAATTGGAGTTTCAGACGGTTCTCGGCCACCATGTGGGTGCTGGGGATCGAACCCGGGTCCTCTGTAAGAGCAGTCGGCGCTCTTAACCACTAGGCCATCTCTCCAGCCCCTCTCTTAGTCTTTTTAAAGTGTCTCAAAGCAGAGGATTATTGTTTGGGGAGAAAACTTTACTGTTTCAGTCGGATCTTTGTCCCATTTCTTTTGTTGTTGTTCCCTCCAATTTGCATTGCTTCAACCTATGTGAATATGTGCGTGTGTCACACCTATACTACCATTATGTCATCTGAAAATAAGCTGTATGTTATTTCCAAATCATATTTCAGGATTCGCATTTTTCCCTTTTAATTTTATAATCCTCTAAAATATGCATGCATACCCTCCATCCATATTCCAAAATTACAAAGTCTGAAAATAAGTGATATGTTAGTTCTAGAGCCCGTTAAATGATTCACATTATAAGAGTGCAGTTGCTTTCAGATAAAGAGAAATATAACATTAACATTGTTCAATTTGCCTTACAACTAGGTACTTGGTGCTAGCATCCACAAATGAGGGATACCATTTGGCGTTTGTTTTTCTGGGGCTGTGTTACTGCACTTAGCATAATATTTTCTCATTCCATCCATTTACCTGCAAGGTTGATGATGTCATCTTTCTTTACTGCTGCATAGAACTCCATTGTATAGATGTACCACATTTTCCTTATCCATTCATCAGTTGAGGGGCACTTGGGCTGGTTCCAGCTCTTCACTAGTGTGAAGAGAGCTGTAATAAACATGGATGTGCATGTATCTCTGTGGAATGAGTCTTGTGGGTATATACCCAGAAGTGGTATGACTGGATCAGGTGGTAGGCTCATTTTGAGTCTTTTCAAGGTTCTCCACACTACTTTCCAAGTGGTTGTACGAGTTTACATTCCCACCAGCAGTGGATGAGTGTTCTCCTTTCCCCACAACCTCTCCAGCATTTGGTATCATTTGTTTTCTTGATCCTACCCAGTCTTATTGGAGTGAGATGATATCTTAAAGTGGTTTTAATTTGCATTTCCTTAATTATTAGTGATGTTTAACCCTTTTTTAATTTTTTTAAATTTATTTTGTATGTATATGAATGTACTGTCTACATATAGGTTTGTGCACCCGTGTCATGCAAAGCCATGGAAGTCACAAGAGGGTGTCAGATTCCCCTGGAACTGGAGTCAAAGACAGTTCTCAGCCACCATGTGGGAGCTGGGGATCGAACCTGGGTCCTCTGCAAGAGCAGTCAGTGCTCTTAACCGCTAGGCCATCTCTCCAGCCCCGAGATGTTGAACCCTTTTTTTTTTAATTATTTTTTCTCAGCCATCTTTATTTCCTCACTTGTGAAGTCTCTGTTCAGCTCTTTACTCCATATTTTGAGTGAGTCATTTGTTTTCTTGTTTTTTGAGTAGTTTATATATTATAGAAATTAATGCTCTATCATATTGGCAGTGAAGTTTCCTCCCACTCTGTGGGTTTTCTCTTCACTAAATTAATTGTTTCTTTCACTGTACAGAAGCTTTTGAGTTTAATGAGGTCCCATTTGTCAATTGTCAACCTTAGTTCCTGTGCAGCTGCTGTCTGATTTAGAAAGTCTTTTCCTAAGCTGGGCATGGTGGTGCATGCCTTTAATCCTCCTAGCACTTGGGAGGCACAGGCAGGTGGATCTTTGTGAGTTCAAGGCCAGCCTGGTCTACAGAGCGAATTCCAGGACAGCTGGGGCTACAGGGAGATCCTGTCTCAAAAAGACCAAANCTTCAGAGTATAGACTGCCATTGTTGGACTACCCAGGCTATATCGCGGAGCCCAGTACAGGAAGATCAAGACAGGATGCAGTGCTTACTGGACCTCATTTGGTGACCATGAGAAGGGAAAACCCCAGTGTGGAGCACAAGGGCAGGACTGATGGTTGTTTGGGCTTGCCAAGGGGGAGCCTTCAAACACTTCCTTAAGGAAAACATGACATCTTTCAGCCTAATAAAAAAAATATTAATAAAAAAGAAACCATAAACTGAAGATGCTAAAACCTATGATGTCATAATATTGATATATGTATGGCATGCATATATGCATATTTTGGAGCGATGCAAGTTGGAAGGAACAACAACCTCAACAACAACAAAAGACTGGGTCAAAGAACTGATTGAAATGGTGAACTTCTGCCCGAAACAGTAAACTTAAAAGAGACTGAGAAAAAGATGAAAAACATGTTTGGCAGAACGCGTGAGCTCTGGTGGGGTGGGGGGGAAGAAAGCAAAGGCTACAGGTCTAGATTCGATCGGGAAATTGTGTATGAAATGCACAAAGCTTCAATAAAAATTGGCTTTGAAAGAAAAAAAATCACATCTCAACTTCTTTCAATGATATTATCAAGAAATCAATTCGTTTCTTGAGAAATGTAAAAGGGACTTAGGCCAAGGCTCCCGGCGCTTTATGAATGTCCCCTGAATCAAGACATTGGCTGGCCTTCCAGTAGTCCGGAAAGGAGTTTAGAGAAGACTTGGAAACGTAGCTCAGTCAAAGGGTGGCCCTGAGAGCCTGGAGGCTCCTCGGGGAAGCAGGGGACAGGTCGCAGGTCATCATTTCTCCTCGTGGATACAGGCAAAGGAAAATGGTTTTCCTTTGCAGTCTCCTTTGTTAGCATCAGGACAGAGGCTCACCAGGCTTTAGCTGTGAGCTCAGAGCCTATGGCTTTCTGTCGGCTCATCAGAACTCGCTCAGGGGAGGCATAGCCCTGAGCCACCCTCTGCTAATTCCATTTGACCTCCCTGACGGTGCTTATTGCTCTCCTCCACTCCCATTCACCCAATTGTTTAGCGCAACTGAATCAAGCTGACATTTTGGTAATAAACTCCAGGCTGAGCCAAGTTTTCAAATTTAGTCTCTCTTTTCCTAATGCAGTTTCCATTGATTCCAAGAGTCGCTGGAACACTGGTGTATCTTTTACAGTCCCTGGGCAAGAACATAGACTCCTAGGTGGTGTGCAGGAACATGCTGTCTCTGTACAGGCATGGCTAGGATGTCTCCAGTTTCCTTTCTTTATCAGTGCAGGCAGCAGGAAGGAACAGGCTGGGGGATGGGGCATGTGTCAATGGGAATGTTTGGTAATTTCGAAACAAAAACATATCCTTCAGGATGGCTCTATTTTCTGTGGCGACATAGTCCTGGGCATAATACCTTCTCTTCCTTAACCCGTGTCTGTAGCCTTTCACATTACTTTGACTCTAGCAGAAAATAGGATTTCTCACCTACAGAAGGAGAAAAGAGGCTGGCTTAAACATTAGGTAGAAATTGCTTGTCAAGTTTGATCAATTCAGAGAAAATCCGAATCCCCTTTGAAGAGGCAAAATTGATGCTGGGAGATTAGCTGGGTTGTCCTAAAATAGCCATTGTGTAGCTCAATTGTCTGCATATGCAGCCTGTTTGCTAAATGAATGATACATTTGCATCTAAATAGCCCATAAATAATTTGATTCTGCTCTAGAAAGTGCACCCAGAAGCCCCCTCCTCCTGTCGGGCGTGGGAGATGTGTGAGTTGGACTCCTCTGTGATTGCGTTGAGGGTGCTATTATCTGACAAGGCTCTGGGGAAGGAGTACAGCAATCTATTAGCGAGAACCCATCCATCAGGAGCTGAAATTTGAGTGAGGGGGCAGAGAGATCTCTCCTGATGTACGTGATGTACAGCTTTTGGCTTCAAGTCTCAGAGCCAAGCTTAAAAAAGCTGAAGCTAGTACAGGGAGTCTATCCCCCACCCTGTGCAGCTATCACAGATCTCAGCAGGTTTGCTTTGCATGTTGGGGACAGTGTGAGGTGTTTAATCACCGGTGCCAGCTGTTTTCAGTAAGGGCATTGATTAACTCTTCCTCCCATCCAATACTGAAGTGTGTGGGTGTACATAACACACATGCATGCCAGAATGGCTGGATGCTGGATATTTGTTACAGAACATGACCAGGTTTAGGACCACACAGCTCACTCTGCCTGTAACCAATCTGGTAAATTCCAGTTCTCGGTCTGGAAATGTGAACTGAAATTCCCAGTAAAAAAGAAACATCATTGTAAAACATTCTACGATAAGGCTGACTGATTAAAACATGAGCGATGTGGAGAGCTAGACTATTACAGATCAGAAGCCAACTTAAAGAAACTAAAGCCTAAGCTGTCTTTAGTTTCTAAATAGCCATTCATTGTCTATGTCTGTGTATGATGTAACATCCTTGTGACTATGAGGTAAATTGTGTTAGAATATACAAACAGGTTGGTAGCTTCTACTAACCCAAAAGTGAAGAATGCCATGTGTATTGGTCACTTTTCTGTTGCTGTGATAAAACACCATGACCAAGGAACTTATAAAAGGAAGAGTTTATTTGAGCTTACAATTGACGGTTCCAGGGAATTAGAGTCCATTGTGGGGGGGAGGCATGGCGGCTGGAGACTGGAGCAGCAAACCGAGGGTCACATCCCGCAAAGAGCGCAGGAAGCAGAGAGAGCAACTAGAGACCACGAGGCTTGTTAAACTCACTAAGCCTGCCCCCAATAACGTACTTCCTCTAGCATGCCACACCTTCTAAGACCTCCAAAAACAGTGCCACCAACTGAAGACAAATGTCTGAATACTTACAGCCTATGGGGGACACTCATTCAAACCACCACACCATGCGATAGCATCTGAGGCTTTTAGCAGAGATCTTACTTTGCTGAAACCTACCTATCTGCTGTTTCCACCAATGTCTTTTTAAAGGGTTTTGATTTATGATTTAATTTATTCTGTTACTATAAAAACTTGAAACGGTTACCAGGTTGGAATATGGTATCTGGGGCAATCTGAATCTGTCTTCTCGGACCGCGGTCATTCACATTTGGCTCCAGGTTAAACTATCTCTTATTCCCTTTGAGGTGAGAGCTGTGCCTTTTGCATCCACAGAAAGTAGGAATGGAATGATGGCATTGCTAGCTGCCCCTGTTATTTGTACCTTTCTCATGCCAGTTACCTCAAAGCTCTGACTTTTTATGGTCTCCTTTCATGAGATTTGTGATGTTCCATTCTTTTAAAGGCCCCAATGGGATGATATGCCTTGCTTTAAGAAAGTTCGGTATATTAAATCCAGTTTCAATGAAAGAAATATGGAAGGGAAGTCATTCACTCTGTGAAAGGACTCACAGCTAGATGTTTAAACTGATAAATATTGTATGTGGTACTTAGTGTGTGATTTAGTTCATTGTTTCAGGAATGTATCTATAGGCAAAATGCTGTACACTTAATGGTTCTTGGTGCTTCTGTTCAGATCACTCAGCCTTGGCTTCCCAGCTCACAGGGACCTGGGGATAGGGGAGCACTTTGGCATGTACTTCCATGAAATCTGCTCTCTAAGAGTTGTTCCTGGAGCTCTCAGTGTCTTGTTCTTTATTGTAGCACTATATTAGTTACTTTTCTTGTCATTGTGACAAAATAGTTGACAGAACAAGTAAGGGAGGAAAGGCTGCCTGTGGCTCACAGTTTCAAGCACAGGGTCCATCATGGTGGGAAGACATTGCAGCTGGGGCAGCTCTATCCATAGCAGAGGGAGTGTGAGGTGGGAACTCTTCCCGTCTGGCACACGAGGAAACAGAGCTCAGGCAGCACTAGGAGTAGACATAATCTCCAGTGACTCACTTCTGCTAACAAGGTCACATGTCCTGAAGGTCCTACAACTTCCCCAAATAGCACTACCAGCTGGGAAACAAGTGTTCAGACACATGGGGCCCATGGGGAATATGTCAGACTCCAACCAAAACAAGCACAGAGTGTAAACTGGCCCATAGCATAAAATGCCCCGCAGTGTGAACTGTCCCACAGTGTAACCTGGCTAATCTGGAGTCCGTTCTCCTCTTAGTTTGCCTTCTGAACCAGTGATGGAAAGTGTGGTGGTTTGGATGTGAATGTCCCCCATAGGCTTTAAGTATTCAGACATTTTGTCCCCAGTTGGTGGCACTGTTCTGGGATATCTTAGAAGGTGTGGCCATGCTGGAGGAAGCATGTGGCTGGGGGCTAGCTTAGTGAGTAACAAGCCTTGCCAGTCTCCAGTCTCTCTCTTAACTTCCTGTGCTCATTGGAAGATGGGAACTTCAGCTTTCTGCTCCAGCCCTGGCCACCAGGCTTCCCCACCACATTGGACTCTTAATTCCTTGGAACCATCAATTGTAAGCTCAAATAAACTCTTCCTTTTATAAGTTCCCTTGGTCATGGTGGTTTTATCACAGCAACAGGAAAGTGACTAATACAGAAAGCAAAGGCCTACTTTTCCTGGTTTCCCTGGGAATTAGCACTCCTCATGTAATGGGGGGATTTAATCTTTTGGAAGGCATGATAGCAGGGATGGCTTGCCCTCCTGGGGTATCTGGGGCAGAACATCTGAACCCAGGGACCAATCCCTAAGGGCAACAGTGGCAGAGCTCTGCTCTGTCTCCTACAGCAGCCTGAAGAGTTCCATTAATCTTTTAGGGACCTTAAGTAAAATGGCATTGTCAGCATCAGCTCAGAAAAGAATTTCAGGACAAGCCAGTAAGAAGCAGAGTTGGAATTATTAAAAGTAGAAGTAAAGAAAGTTGGAGAAATGGCTCAGCAGTTAAGAGCACTTGCTATTCTTGTAGAGACCCCAGGTTCTCTTCCCAGCACCTACATAGCAGCTAACAACCGTAACTCCAGTTCCAGGAGATCTGATGCCCTCTTCTAGACTCTATGGGCATTGCACGTACACAGACAAAGCACTCATATACATTAAATAAAAATAAGTCAATTAAAATTTTAAGTAGAAAGGTGCTCATGGAAAGAGAAAGATTCACCCAAGAATGGGTGTGGGATTCTCAGGGGAGCATCACCATCAAGTGTCCTAGAATTGGCCATATATAGCATTTTGGTGGCTCTCAAGTTACATCTCAAAGTGCTTAAGAGTTTGTTGTTTTGTTTTGTTTTTCATTTTTCCTTCTTTTTTGTAAGTGGGGTTATAGGGTGGCTGCAGAGGTGCCTTGGATGGAATTATCTGATAAAGTAAAACCAGGAGCCACTTGGGTTGCAATGGAATGGGGTTTCTGATGAGAGTCCTAGAAAGCTGTAGGTTTACAGCTGAGAAGGGAGAAAGGCCTCAGATCGAATGTTGTTGATTGTGTTATAGTTCTTCCTTCTTAGTTGGCCAGTGGCTTCAACCAGACTCCAGGTGAGAGACTCCTTTCCCTTTTGTATGCCATAATTTTCATCATCTTTCATTCCTGTATTATACACCATCAAGGTGCTTACCACAGAAGGCAACAGCCATGGTGCTCTGTTAAAGAGTTGTGTGCCATAGGTGGGTAGTTTTCAGCTGTTTCATCCTTGGCAGTACGCCTCCCTAAAGGTCCTGTAAATTACCTAGTGTTGTTTGCTATGGTTTTCCTGCTTTGTTTTCAGACAGGGCCTCCCTCAGATGCCAGGTTAGCTTGGAATCACATTGTAGCCCAGGCTGTCCTTGAACTCACAACCCTCCTTTCTTGGCCTCTCGAGCACTAGAACTACAAGGATGCCCCAACCTACCTGACCTTAATATTGATTTCTGATTCAGTTAGCTAAAATTGATTTTGTTGTTGGAACCAAAAGCCTTGACTGGTGCATCTTCCTATTCTTGCATGTTCTGGAGACACACAGCTCAAGATGGCTCTATTGTTAGTGCACTGCACAACTCAGAAGACAGCATTCACACAGGCTGAACAGCTCCTCCTGATGGATCTCTGTGCTCTTGAAAGGCTGCTGTCTGTCTGTTTGTCTGTCTTGAAGCTCTGCTGTTCCCACTGCCTCAGTTTACACCTCACCCCACTTGGCTAGCCAATTATAAAGGAAGAATTTCCTATAAAGATCGCAACTCCTTCTACCTATAGGACCTCCCTACAAGCTTTTAGGTTATATTTTCTTGTGCATGGATACAGGAATTTCCACAGGAAGGGTTGATTTAGTTGCATGTGGTAGATAGCTTCAGTTGTGAACTTGACACACCTGGGAAGAAGGAGCATTAATTGAGGCAGTTCCTCTGTTGAACTGGCCTGTGGCCAGGTCTATGAGGCATTTTCTTAATTGCTAATTGATGTGAGAGGGCTCAGCCCACTGTGGGTGGTGTATGCCTGCCTGAGTGGGCCTGGGCTGCAGAGGAAAGCAGGCTGAACATGTGCCAGAGGGAGCAAACTGGTAAGCAATGGTCCCACATAGTCTATGCTTCAGTCCCTGCCTCCAGGTTCCCAACCAGAGTTCTTACCCTGACTTCCCCCAGAGATGCATGCTGTCCTTGAAGTGTAAGTTGTAACAAACCTTTTCCTCCCCAAGTTACTTTGCATATCTCTGGTGACTCACATGTAGGCAAAACATTCATGCACATAAGATAAAATTCAAAAAATTAAAGCCAATTGTCTCTATGATATCGTATCATTCCTGATTTAAAAAAAAAAAAAACAACTCCTGCATGCATCTTAAAACATGGTTCAGTTCCCAGCACCCACATGGTGGCTAACAACCATCTGTAACTCCAGTTCCATTTGGCCTCTGCTGGCACTGAACACATGCGATGCACTTATACTTGCAAAATACTCATACACATAAAAATAACAAATAATAAATAAAATATTAAAAACATGGGAAAGATCCTGGAGCAGTGTCATGTAGTGTCATTGTCCAGACTATATCTCTTGCCGTAAACTGAATTTCCCACCACAGAGCCCTATGGGTCTGACCACCATCTGCCTTAGGGAATGCACTCGAAGGACTTTCCACCAGTAGGTTCCCCTCATTAAAAAGAAGACTTTTGCCGGGCATGGTGGTGTACACCTTTAACCCCGGAACTCAGGAGGCAGAGGCAGGCGGATCTCTGTGAGTTCAAGGACAGCCTGGTCTACAGAGTGAGCTCAGGACAGCTGGGGCTATAGGGAGACCCTGTCTCAAAAATACCAAAAAGAAAAACAAAAAGACAACTTTCGGTGTTAGGAACACAGGCCATCAGACTAAATGTCTCCTTTACCAGCTCCAAGTTCTTTCTTGATGAAAAATTCTACCACCATGCTCCTCTTCAAAGCACATGAGCTGAATGAGCCATCCATTGTGAAATGCTGCCTGTCATTGTTGGGAAGGACCTGTCTGTGGGTCTTTCATTGTTCTACTTGTTTGGGCATGAATGGCTAATTGCCCCAAAGTGTCCTTGATTTTTTAAAGGTGTTATTTATTTATATGTATGTGATGTATGCATGTATAAACACATGTGTATATGGAAGCATGTGTCCATGTGTATACATACAGACAGCAGTTGTAGATATAAGGTGTCTTTCTCTGTCAGTGGTCTAGTTTGCTTCTCCGCTGCTGTGACAAAACACTCTAACCAATACCAATTTGGGGAGGAAAGGGTTTATTCAGCTTACATCTCCTGGGTCACAGTTCATCACTTAGGGAGCCCAAGGTAGGAACTCAGGGCAGGAACCTGGAGGCAGAAGCTGGCGCACAGGCCATGGAGGAATGCTGCTTACTGGCTTGCTCCTCTGGACCAGGCTCAGCCTGCTTGCATATAAATACACAACAACATGCCCAGGGGTGGCACCACCCACAGTGGGCTGTGCCCTCCAACATCACTCACTCAAGAGAATACCCCACAGACATGGCCACAGGCCAGTCTAATGGAGAAAATTACTGGATGGAGGCTCCTTCAACACAGGTGTGTCAAGTTGACACTAAAGCTATCCAGCACAGCCAGTCTCCACCTTATTACTTGGAACAAAGTCTCCCATTGAACCTGGAGCTCAGATTTCGGCTAACCAGAGTAGCCAGCAAGGCCCCAGGACCCAGCTGTGTCTGCACCCCGGCACTGGGATGGCAGGTCCACACTGCCACACCCGGCTTTTCTGTGGGCGCTGAACTCAGGTCCTCATACTTGTGTAGTAGCATTTTACCCATTAAGTCATCTCCTTGGGCCCTTAGCATTTTCTTTTCAGAAATGTGGATGTAAGCACGGTGACAGTGACTCCCTCTGGACCAGATTAATTTATAATCTGGGTAAGCAAAGACAGTTGGCTCCTCAGAAGGATTTGCTTAAGTTCCAGGGTAATCACATTTTTTTTCTCTCTTCTCCAGAAGAGTGAATGGGCGGTTTGCTTATAGCCCATATAAAATCAGAGTTCTTCTCCCACGGCTGATGCCACAAGCTTACATCCTCTAATGGTCAGGAGATGTTATAAGCCACAGTAAGACCCTGTCATATTTAACAGAAAAAAAAATGTAATTCATGGATTAACATACCATCCAAACAGCTGTGTCTATACCAAAGTAACCTACCATAACAATTAGTACTGTTTAAATACCTATATATCTAATTGCTTGTGCTTCATTAGTAAGATCGAAAGGTTATTCCTGNATAGAAACACAGGACTGATACTCAAAGATGTCCTCTGACCTCCCCATACATGCTGTGGCACGTGTATGACTGCGCTAACCCACACAAACATGCACACTCATGCATCTCACACATTCACATACACACATAAACACAAAGAAATAGCCAGGCATGGTGGTGCACGCCTTTAATCCCAACACTCCAGAGGCAGAGGCATGTGGATCTCTGTGAGTTCAAGGCCAGCCTAGTCTACCTAGTGAGTTCCAGGACAGCTGGGACTACAGGAAGACCCTGTCTCAAAAAGATCAAACAAACAACAAACAAGCAAAGACATACTGGTAGTATTAAGACACAGAGACCAATAAGACTGGCTAGGATCAAGAAAACTAAGGGTACCAGATGCTAGAGAGGTTGTGGGGAAAGGGGAACACTCCTCATCCGCTGTTGGTGGGAATGTAAACTCATACAACTACTGTGGAAAGCAGTATGGAGAAGAACCCTTAAAAGACTCAAAATGAGCCTACCACCTGACCCAGTCATACCACTCCTGGGTATATACCCACAAGACTCATCCTACTGCTGAGATTTGTGCGCAGCTATGTTTGTCACAGCTCTCTTCACAATAGTGAAGAGCTGGAACCAACCCAAGTGCCCCTCAACCAACGAGTGGATAGAGAAAATGTGGTACATCTACACAGTGGAGTTCTATGAAGCAGTAGAAAGATGGCATTGGGGCTGGAGAGATGGCCTAGCAGTTAAGAGCACTGACTGCTCTTGCAGAGGACCCGGGTTCGAATCCCAGCACCCACATGGTGGCTGAGAACCATCTTTAACTCCAGTTCCAGGGGAATCCGACACCTTCTTCTCACCTCTGCGGCATTGCATGACACAGGTGTACAAACCTACATGCGAACAGTACATTCATACACATACAAAATTAAAGAAAAAAGAAAGATGGCATCATGAACTTTGCAGGTAAATGAATGGAACTAGAAGATATTATGTTAAGTGAGGTAACAAAGTCCCAGAAAAACAAAAGATAAATGGTATCCCTCATTTGTGTATGCTAGTACCAAGTACCTAGTTGTAAGGCAAACTGAGCAACGTTAATGTTATATTCTTCTTTTTCTGAAAGCAACTGTGCTCTTATAATGTGAATCCCTTAACAGGCTCTAGAATTAACCTACCACTTATTTTCAGACTTTGTAATCTTGGTACATGGGTGGAGGGTATGTAGGCATATTTCAGAGTAATACAAATTTAAAAGGGAAAAATGTGAATCCTGAAATATGATTTAGAAATAACATATAATTTTCAGATGACATAATTTTAGTATAGGTGTGACATATATATACATATGTATATATATATATATATTCACATGTTGAAGCAATACAAATTGGAGGGAACAACAACAAAAGAACTGGGACAAAGAACTGACTGAAACAGTAATTCTCCCAAAAACAATAATCCTCTGTTTTGAAAAACTTTAAAAAGGCTCAGAAAAAGATACAAGGCAGGTATGGCAGAAGGCATGAACTTGGGTGGGGTGGGGTTCATGGAAAGGGAAATGAATCTAAATTGGACTGAGAAATGATGTATGAAATGCACAAAACTTCAATAAAAATATTTTTAAAAAAAGACACAGAGACAAGCTCTACCGCTTTACCCAACAATGTGTTCCATGATTTTACGGCTTTTGAGCCAGAGGTACATAATAAAAAAGACATTTTTTTCAGTATTGGAAATCAAACTCAGGGTGTCACGCATGCAACTATGTGGATACTCTACCACTGAGCTACAGCCCTGGCCTGAAAGAAAAGGAACTTTATTAGATGACCTCTGCCCTCCTACATTTTCTAGGTTCAACAAATAAAAAATATAGGACACCCAGCTAAACTGGATTTTCAGGTAAGCATTGAATTCTATTTTAGTATAATTATATCCCCAATACTGCATGGGATATAGTAAAAATTGTTGTTTTTAAATTTCGACTGGGTTTCCTATGAGCAGTCCCATCCCTTTCTTTCTCCTTTAACACTTTCCTCAACTCAGCTACATCCTCAGGCTGCAGTCAGATATCTTTAAATGGCCTCTAGTGGATGATGGTTTGTTTACTGTTTTCTGTTGAGCCTCTTTCCTGAACTGGGGAAGCCATGGTGTAGGACAGTCCAGGAATACACACGGTCTCAGGAGACCTTTACTGTTCTGTATTGAGTGGCTTAGACTTTGTCACTCTTTGCTGAAAGCCTGGTGATGGGGCAGATGGTGGGTGTGTTTGAAGTGTTCAGAGGCCCTTGATTTCTGATTTGACTGTGTTTTAGTCTATTTATTTATTTATTTATTTATTTAAATGTACTGTCTGCATGTAGGTTTGTGCACCCGTGTCGTGCAATGCTGTGGAGGTCAGAAGAGGGTCTCGGATTCTCCTGGAACTGGAGTTAAAGATGGTTCTCATCTGCCATGTGGTTGCTGGGGATCAAACCCGGGTCCTCTGTAAGAGCAGTCAGCGCTCTTAACTGCTAGGCCATCTCTCCAGCCCTGTNCCACTAAACCAATAAAGCAAATATAGGTCTCCTTGAGTCAAGCAAGACTCCTCCGTCAGCACCAGCTACACCTCATCTGCCTGGAAATACTGTGCAGCAGTGGCAGCCATATGCCTGTATATGACAAATCTCATTGGTTATTGGCTCTCTCCTTGGCGGAATAACCCACGGCTGATGCCACAAGCTTACATCCTCTAATGGTTAAAAGATGTTATATGCCACAGTAAGACCCTGTCATATTTTACAGAAAAAATGTAATTCATGGATTAACATACCATCCAAACATCTGTGTCTATACCAAAGTAACCTACCATAACTATTAGTACTGTTGAAATACCTATATATCTAATTGCTTGTGCTTCATTAGTAGGATCAAAAGTGTATTCCTGGACAAACTGTCAGCCCCTGAAAGGAAACAGCCAAAATTGACCAGAGTCCAAGACAACAGCTCCAGAGAAAGTAGCCTGTTTTGCTTCTCATCCATCTGGGCCCCTTTTATAAGCCTAAGGAACAATCTGCGGAAGAGGCAGCGTGGTAGAATGTAAGGGCTGCAATTGGGGGTGAATGGTGAAACTACAGCAATATAGTCTGGACACTCATTTGATCATCTTGATTGAACATACAAGCCCCCCCACCCCGCACTGGATGGTGAGACCCATGAGCTGTGTGGGTTTGGGCACAACTGCCTGCAAGTTGGTTTTACGTGAAGGATGATTGTACTCATAAATTATCACTTATTGCTAAAAAATGAAAAAAAATCCTAGAGAAAGATGCAGGATAGTTATGGCAGAATGCATGATCTGGGATGGGGTGGGGTGGGGTGGGGGGAAGGGACAGGGAAATATACCTGAACTGAATTGGAAAATGATGAATGAAATACAAAATGCATCAATAAAAAAAAAAGAAACCTCCAAAAAACTGGCATTTGTGGGAGACAGGAAGAAGCCTCAAGAACCAGGTCAGAATATCAAAGATGGAGAGCCTAGTGAAGGGGAGGCATCCCTTGCTGACAGAGAAGTGTCACAATCTGGGTCACCCTCTTTCCACCATATGTATGACAGACATTTCAGTAAGAAGTCCAACTCCTTGGGGCTGGAGAGATGGCCTAGCGGTTAAGAGCACCGACTGCTCTTGCAGAGGACCTGGGTTTGATCCACAGCACCCACATGGCGGCTGAGAACCGTCTGTAACTCTAATTCCAGGAGAACTCCAGTTCCAGGGGAATCTGACGCCCTCTTCTGACCTCTGCGGCATTGCACGACACGAGTGCACAGACCTACACCCAGACAATACATTCATACACATAAATATAGAAATTAAAAAAAAAAGAATTCCAACTCCCTAGCCACCAGGTTGAGTTCAGCCCCAAGCAGACTGCCAGCCAAAAGGCATCCCAGCAAGATGAGAGATCTTTCTGTTGCTCACTTTGTGAAAAGGTGCCTCTGGACTGAGCTGTCATTGGTATGCTCATCTGAATTACAGGGCCATTCATGACATTTGTATGGAAAGGAATTCCTGGATTGGTCTGAGGTCAAATGCCGCCAGAAGATACACCAACCCCTTTGCAAACCCCCCAAATAACCCCCCAAACAACAACAATAACAAAAAACAGCCAGTGGTTGCAAATAAGGGCACTACTGAGAAGAACCCAGTCACAACAGGAATCCCAACCCCCAGCCTCAGATTCCAGCAGCCCACCCAAAGTTCTGTGGATGTGAATTACAGACCAATGGCCAGGAACAAGGCACATAAAACGACAGCCTCTTCCTTGGATAACAGAGCCAACCATCCTCTGGTGCAGTGCCCAGGGCACAAGGTGTTCTCCAGTTCACTTTGTCCCTTGACTTTTAGCAAGAACACCTATCTCTCCAGTCACGAGAAGGTCCACCTCACAGAGCAATCCAAACACTGCTTCTACTCTGGTGAGTGTTTCAGGTCATCCTCCATCCTGGACCACCACCAGCAGATCCAGTGGAAGATCTATTGCTGCCCCATCTGTGACATATGCTTTGAAGGGAAGGAAACCCTTCTGAGTCACTTGAAGAATAGAAGGAAGGCACAGGATGTAGACAAGTACCATGAATGCTGGGAAATATTGGGTTACTTGCTTGGCTCTTTTTCTGATTCCGTGACCCTGGAAAAGGCTGGAAATGTGGAAGAATCCTCAAAGGAGGGAAAGAATGGGAAAAAAGTACTCTAAGAAAAGAAGGTAAACATCACAGGACAAATCTGACTACTGATTTCTACACTCAAACACACACAACAACAACAACAACAACACCAACAATAACAGACACAGACACACACAAAATGCAAGTTTTAAAGGAGGCCCTGAGGTCTTTGTATTTGTTTTTATGAGAACTGACCCCTAGGGTCAGGATACTTGAGTAAAGAGGTGTGTTCATGAAGGAAAAACACAAGGTAAGGAAAAGTATGCACATAGAGACTTTTATTATTAATTAGCACCCAATTTGTTTGTGTCCAATAGACCATCAAGTGGTAATTGTTGAATAAAACAGTGCACACTGATAGGAATGCAGTTAGGAGAGGCAGCAGAAGAAGACATGGATGTAGAAATGGAAGGGAAACCAACATTTTGCCTGGTTCTCACCCCTTCCCACCATAGGCTCCCAATGAAATAGGGCACTCTGGCAGGCATTCTGTTGATCCACTTCCAGGTTTTGGTTGGAGATCCCCATGCTCTTCAGCTCACTTAGCTTCCACTATGCTGTGGCCCTGGTTGTCCTTGTCTTTCAAGCCTCCACACCTGTTCTGCCCAGTCAGGGCAGGAGTCTTAGAAGAAACATCCATCTTGTGCAGGAGTTTTATACTGTAATATGTAATGAGGTCTTGGGTCTCTTGTTCATGGGTGAGACCTTCTGGTAAGTGGTGTCTTATGATTGAAATGAGACAACTTGGCCTTAGCCACAGAAGGCTTCCCGCTGAGAGAAAGAGAGACAGAAGTAAAAAGACATGGGAGGCAATACCTGGGAGAAGAAGGAAGAAGCTGTGAAAAGAAAGATCTGGACAAATCAATTGTTTGAAAGTCAGTGTTTCTGGAAACGTGTTTTGGCATTTGTCCATTGTGAAGAGGCCAGTGAAAGACCTCTCCAGGGACATGGGTCTTATGACTCTTGGCTTGATAAAAAAAATACCTTCTCCAAAGCTTACTAAGATATCTTAAATTTTATACTTTAAAATAACATGTTTAGATTAACTGTTCCATGTTTATACACAAAGGTAATTTGCTAAAATTTCTATGGTGATAATAAGACACCCTATACAAGTAATAAGTGTCTTAAAAGGTTTGTTATGATAAATAATAGTTAAAGCTATATAAACAAAATTGATTTCTCTAAGGTCATAGGTCAGTCAAGTATTATAAAAACCAAAATGTATGTCTGGTCAAGGTTTATTTAAAATGATTTTTTTCCCCAAGCTTTGTCTGCACATTATATGGTATTTAAAGGTTTAATTAAAATTAAAATGCCTGTATTAAATAAAATTGACTAAAATAGTTTCAATATAAAACTGGTAACACACTTAACTAATTAAAAATACAAATTGCTATTAATATGTGTTTTATTCTTAATTTGTACTAATTTTCCAATGACAACTTTGGGAATAAATATATATACATGTTCTCTATATTTTTCTGTATTGTAAAAATGTTACCTGTAACATTTCTTTTGTCTACAAAAATAATTTGGCTTGAAATAGACTAGGGTAAGCCTCCTTGAATCAACAGTGTACAGTCCAATAGAAAAAATTTGAATAGTCTTAGTGGGCCTTTGCAAATTGGTTCCTGTCTATGGATATGTAACTTAACTTCTACATTTAAAAAATATTTACACATCAAAATATAAGAGTTTTAAAACAATAAAAATTGTTCTATTCATGGTGTTAATACAAAAAGCGGAAGAGAATATGACTTCCTCTGCGATGCAGTTTACAGAGCACTCTCTACTAAGTCTTTTTGTCAACTTTTCAATTTTAAATGTAATATAACAACTACAATCCATGAATATTGGAGCCCTCTATTAGGCCATGATTAATGCCGTTGGAGCTATGGCAGAGTAAAATATTAGGGCAAGGGAAAAAATCCACTACTCACCATGGGAAAAGGGTTTGCTTGTATGTTTCCACCGTCAGAGCCATGACCAACTTGGGTGTCTGTGAGATGTATTTGTTCTTGGAATATAAAGATGAGACATCAGCAGAAAGATTGGCCCATCTAAACATCAAAAAATAAATGAGAGAAGTCTGAGAAAAGACCAATTCTCAGGGAACCAACCCACAGGGTGTCACATAAGCATTCCTACTGGTATGTCTTTGGGTTAAGAGTCAATTATCTTGGCATTGAATCCTTATGCGACCTGCTTAATTGCTTCCTTTGGTTAACAGGCATGAGATATGTTGGGGAGAGATTGTTTATCCCCCCGAAATCATTAAAGAATGTACAAAAGCGAGGTCCTGTGCTAAAGAGCATTTAAATGGCTTTGGAGCCTGGAAAACAGTTCGCAAAAGGTGTACAAAAAATAAGAACTCTTAAGGGTAGGGTATGAAAGCCCACATCTTAAACAGAGTAGCTTTCTTTGCTAAGAAAAGTCTTGCTGGGTGTGGGAGGAGTTTGCCTAGCTGTGGTCTTGCCCATCAGCTAAATGGTGTTAGAAAAAAAGTAGGTGTTTTGAATGCAGCTATGTATCAATGCCAAGGCTTGCCAGACTCAGCTAATCAGCAAATACAGCCAAAGGCAAGGGAAGAAACATCCCTCCTGGGCCCTTTGCAGATTGAGTCAGGGCCAATGAGTCTACCAAGGCTAGAGAAATATACGGAGGCCATAGGTGAGAACCCCTGGATATCTGATGGGTTCAAGAGGATGACTACAAGTGCTAAAAATTAGCTCAATAGCTAAATTATTGCCCCTCACTCATGCTCTTGTGCAACAATTGTTACAAATAAATACAATTTTCTTTTGCTCTCTTGGTACTGGTTTATATGTAATATTTAATAATGATATCTGATGATATCTGAGTGTTTTACAGAGGTAAAACCAGTTGGAGACATGCCCACACACCTGAAGGGCAAAGACAGGAAATAAATTCAGTAAGGAGGGGTACCAGGGGCAGGTATAATAATAAAATCTTTAGAAACTTAATGGTTAAATAAAACATATTAGTGAAGGAATACTTTGGAACCAGTAGGGGAGTTTATTTATTTATACAGTCAGAAAGTATGGTGACATGGACATTTGTGCCTGTCCCTTTGGATAAATGTCCTACCTCTAGATTTTGCTTTATTGTCAGTTGAGATAAATGGATGGATAAAAGCTTATGGTACCAGTTACGGAATACTTTTAACAAGGGCTGTTGGCTAGGGGGTCTTAAAATCCCCCCAAATAAAGTCTATTTGCCTATAATGTTGGATATGTGTAAAAAAGAGGTGGTAGGACCCCACTGACAAAGAAAACATAGTGTTAGCATAAAAATGAAACACACACACACACATATATATAAATATGAGAGAGAGAGAGAGAGAGAGAGAGAGAGAGAGAGAGAGAGAGAGAGACCTTACCCTGCAAATGGACAGTTAATTTTCATGGTGCCAGAGAGCACTGTGCAAATCACTGGAAAAAATGGTTTCCTGAGTCAAGCAACACTTCTCAGCTACATTTCTTGCTATTGTGTTTTATCAGTAGAATTAAGAAACGGACTCCTAGATGAGCTGCCAACCCGTGGAAAGCAAAGTTTGGACAGACCTGAGTCCAATGTGTCACTTCAAAGAAAAATGGACTGTTTCACTTCTCACCCTCTCTCGTGCCTTTCCCCAAGTCTTAGGGATCACTTGTGGAAAAGGGAGCACAGCAAAGTGTAAGGGCTGAGGAGATGGGGGTACATTGTGAGATCACAGCAAACACAGACTGGACATTCATTTGGTCAGCATAAGTGTATGTGCAGGCCTTTCCAGCTGGACTTGAGCCCTTGGGGTACAACCAAATTCCCTAGCTGTGTGAAATTGAAAACATGTTTTCTAATTCAGTTTGTGTGAATGTTACTTTTATTTACTGGTTTGTTTGCTCTATATTAGCTTTTTTATTTGGGCACTAATTAATCTTAGTATTTTTACAATGCAGTCTTGGCCATTTGGGTCAGACTAAGGTAATTGATGACCATTTCTATTTTATATCTGAGCTCTTGGAAGCTAATACACAAAGGGGGAGATGTAGACATATCTGGTTTGAGCTTTGGTATGCATGGGATAGCATATTCAGCTTCCCCCCGACCCCCCGAGGCATAAGTGAGAGTCACAGGATCTCTCTGGTTATACCCACTAGTTGGGATGTAATGATACAATGATCTGGGACTGGTCCCTTGGAGATGATGTCACACTGCATATATAAAGATCTGTAACCTTTGAATGAGGCACCATTTCATATTTAGATTCATACCCTGCCATGTATCTGTGTGCTGTACTTTCTCATGCATGTTTTTTCCATGGCTTGGTCCACCATGGAAAGGACCTGGACTTACCTCAGGGTATATTCACTTTTCATAATGGAAGGGAGGGCAGGCTTCAGAGGTTTAACTTTCAATATGTATGTGTAGGAATCTGAAAGTTATTGTGGGTGTGAAGGGATGTTTTCTTCAGCAGTGCATCTCCTAGCAATTTCTCATAAATGTTACTCAAATTAAAAGTAATTGGTTGACCAAGTTAGACTCTGGTAGAATAATTTCTTTTGTTTATAGTTGGCACTAAGTTTGAGAGGAAGAGATGTTTGCTCATCTCTCCAGAAAAAGTTTACACAGCCCTATATGACTCTGAGGTTTTCACCATTATAAATGCTAGGGTGATGAATACTCTTGCACATAACATATAGGCTTCTCTGAATATTTATTTATGGTAAATTAAAGGTGCTAGATATTTTTTTCTTTTAAAAGGTGCTAGAGTTAGGGGAAAATACATATAAAACAATTTGTTTTACAAAGGCTCAAATCAAGTGATTCAATCATCAATACTGCATGTAAGTCAAGTCTCAGTATTATTATTTAATATGCATCAAATGATTTTTGGATGAAACTGTCATTAGTTATATTTATGAAATGTATCTTTCATTAAAAAATACCTTATAAATCCAAACCCTTCAACTCACATACTGCTGTATTGAGAGTCAGTTTGATTGACTGAGCTATTTTCAAATTCTGATCTATGAAAATCCACTTCTGACTTAAATTTGCCTATTCATATATGCATGTATTCATAAATCCTTATTTAGTCCTTAAATTATGACAAGCTTCACTGTAAACCCAAAACCTAGTACTGAACACATATTTCTCCCTGCTCTCATGGAGATCAACTCCTGTGGTGAAAATAACTGAAAATTAAACAGAAAATATCACCGACATATGAAATAGTTCACCACATTGTAATAGCTGTTAAAGGAAGCACTAGCTCCTTGCCCTTATGTATAGTCCAGGAGCACAGAAATTTTCAATATTTTGCTGATATTGTTCCTAAAACATATAATGGTATCTGGAACATAGAAGTTACATAGTAAGCATTTAGTTAAGAATTCCTAGTGTATTTTTGTTCAAGATTCTCTAGAAAAAAGAACCAAGAGAATATATTACAAAGAGGATTTACTAGCTTGGCTTACACAGTGCATGCTATATAATGGCACACAGAAGAGGCTCAGAACCTGGTCCGTGAGGCTGGATGATTCAGGAGTCCCAGTCTGGCACAGAAGGCTTCAATGAATATTAGAGAGCCACTGATGTTCAGTCCATATTGGAATGTAAAAGATTCTGGGTTCTTTTGTCAGCCACATATGTAACAAAGTAGATATACATACTAGCAGAAAAAGAAATCAGGATGACAAACTGTCCCTGCTTTTCTTTCAGACCTTTATATTGAGCTCCACTTGGCATGTGCTAAGTCACTGGGTGAATATACTCACTCACATCTTGTTTTTTCCTCTCAGGAAAAACTTTCCTTAGAGACTCACTCATTGAATAGTCTTATTTGATCCCAGATACAATCAAGTTAAAAACCAAGAGTAACCATCACAGGTTGTATGTAACCACTCTTTATAAGATGGTCAGAGGGAGATTCTGTGCTTCTCTGTCAACAGACTTAGCTTCTAACAGAACCAGGAGCATATGGATGCTGCTGATCCAGGCGGGAATGGAATATACATTTCAATGGAAAACAGAGAGATGGGACCATTTAAAGTCTGGTATTTGGTCTTTTTAAGAAATTTAGAACATTATTTCATTTTTTAAATTTTTGATAATTTTATACTAGTACTATATTTATATCCCCCCCTTCTTCTACTCCAGACATCTCTTTCCACATATCTCCTCCATTACTCTCAATTTTGTGACTCTCTACTTTATTATTGCATATAATTATATATGCAAATTATATACTATATATAATTTGCTGAGCCCACCTTGGGGTGCATATAGGTACATGTATTTAGGGCTGACCACTTGAGATTAGATAACTTATCAGGGAATTTTCCCCTGGAAAAAATTGTTTACCTTCCCTCAGAAAGGGTATCTTCTTCATTTTCTCTTTTCAGTGTCTTAAAATTTTCATTGTATAAACCTTTCACTTCCTTAACTCTGTTGTGAATGAGATTGTTTTCCTGATTTTTTTTCCTCAATAGATTTGTCACTATATATGGGAAAGCTACTGATTTGCTATATTAGTTTCATGTACCATTATTTTTTTAGTGTATTTATCAGCTTTGATTTCTGGCGCAGTCTTTTGGATATTTTATGTGTAGAATCATATAATCTGAAAATAAAGATATTCTTTTTTTTTTTCTAGTCTGCATTGCTTTTATCACCTTCATTTGTCCTATAGATCTAGCTAAGAGTCCAAGCACTATGTTGAACAAGAATGGAAGAGAGTGGATATCCCTATCCTGTTCTTGATTTTTTAAGTGGAAATGCTTCAAGTTTTCTTCATGTTGCATTATGAACCCTGTTGACACATCACCTCTATTATCACTATACTCAGTTTTATCCTCTGTATTTCTATATTCTCCAGAACTTTTGTCATGAATGTATGTTGGATTTTGTCAAATTTTCTGCATTTAATGAGATGATCACGTGGATTCTGTCCTTGAGTGTATTTATGTGGGGATTACAGGCATTGATTTACATATGCTGAGGAATCCTTAGATCCCTGGGAAGAAGTTTATTTATTCATAGGTAATACTTTTTATGTGGAAATCATTGTGGGACTTTCTTAAAAAACTAGAAATATATCTACCAGATGACCCAATTGTACCCCTGTGGTGATACAGATAAAAACATTCACTATAAGCTCAAGTGTTTGAACACTTTTCCACAGTTGGTTGTGCTTTTTAGGACATCATGGCACCTTTAAGGGGTTCAGCTTTACTGATGAAGCATATCAATGCTGGTAGTCTTTGAGAGTTCATAGTTTACCCTTACTTGCAGTTCTCCTCTCTCTCTCTCTCTCTCTCTCTCTCTCTCTCTCTCTCTCTCTCTCTCTCCTTTATCTTTGCAGATGATTATTTGATGCACTGGCTTTCTACTCCTTCTGCCATGCCTCCTCACAGTGATAGACTTTTAATCCTCTAGAACCAGAAGCCAAAATTAACTGTTGTTTAACTTGCCTTCATCATTATTTTATCACAACAACAGAAAAGTAACTAATACATCCACTCTCAGATATATTCTCAAAGGACTATATTCCATATTACAGACACATACTCATCCGTTTTGAGTGCTGCTCTATTCACAATATCCAGGACACAGAAATAGTCTGTATGTCCATTAACTGATGAATGGATTTTGAAATATGAGATAATATTAATGGAATTCTACTCAGTCATAAAGAAATAAGAAATTATGAGATTTGCAGGTTAATAGGTAGAGCTAGAAAATTTTGAGGTGACCAGACTGAACGATAAATCAATGTACATGTTCTTACTCATTTGTGGATATTAGCCTTGAAGCTTTATAATTTTTGTGCTCAATTTGAAATACCTGCAGAATCCAAGAAACTAGAAAGGGAACATTGGTAGGGAAGGGGAAGAGGATCTTAGGAATAAGATCATAGTAGAACACAGATAATATCAATGGGAAAAAAGATTTTTGGAGAGAGGTTTAATTAAGTAGGGAGAGGGATGGGAGAGAAGAACAGAGGATGGACTTTGGAGAAGGTAAAACTAACTATAAGGATGTTTTGAAAAAACATAGGGAAACTTACTTTTTTTAATTTTAATTTTTTTATTTTTTAATAATATGACATAAGTAATGAATACAGGCATCCTTCATATAAAGCCAATTTGCAAGTAGTTATGCCCAAACTTATACAGACTGAGGCCTCCATCGTCTAGTTGGGGGAGCTTATATGTACTATCATGTTGATCAAATAAGAGTCCAGTCTATGTTTCTGTAGTTTTGAAGTTCACACCAATCACAGCCCTTGCATTCTACCATGTGCCCTTTTCTGCAGATTGTTCCCTAGGCTTTAGAAAAGGGAAACAAGTAGGCAAGAAGCCAAACAGTCTACTTTCTCTGGAGATGTCGTTTTGGACTCTGAACAGTTCAGGCTGTTTCCTTTCGTGGGTTAGCAGTTTATCCAGGAGTAACCTTTTACTCCTACTGATGAAGCACAAGCAGTTAGATATACAAGCATATAAACAGTACTAATTATTATGGTAGGTTACATTGGTATAGACATAGATGATTGGATGGTATGCTAATCCATGGACTATAGCTTTTCTGTAAAAGCTGACAAGATCTTACTGTGGCTTATAACACTTCCTAAACACTAGAGGACTTAAGCTTGTGGCATCAGCCCTGAATTATTCCTCCAAGGAGAGAGCTAATAGTCAATTAGACTTGGGATATACAGACATTTGGCCACAACTACTGCACAGTATTTCCAGACGGGTGACGTGTAGCTGATGCTGACAGAGGAGTCTTGCTTGAATCGAGGAGACCAATATTTGCTTGTTTTATTTAGTGGCCTTTGTTAATATTCTCTGGCATTCCGAGGCCAACTGTATACTTGTAAGTGTGGTCTTGATATATCTTTCCCATGCTTACAACAGGTCTTCGACAACAGGGACTTACTGCCTCTCTTCTTGCAGGTATCCCAGTTTTCTGGCAAAAAGCCTTTATCTTTTGGGAGCTTGGATCCCCTAGCCAACATCTCCTTGGCTGAATAATCTATTTCTGATAACAGAGCTCTCCTTTATTAATATATTTTGCTCAATTATCCAGCTTATATAGACTTTAGTATTATATTTGGCTCTGAATAGAGAATTATCCTTTCACAGTTCCTATGACCATCAATCAATTAAAGAAGGCAACTATATCACTTTTATAAGAGATTACCTCTATAAGATTCAGCTCTAATTTACAGTTAGGGAATGACTTCATTACCATCATGTTTTTCTTAGTTCTATGACAAGGAGATAAGGAAGTCTCTTATATTAAAACTTTTTGGCACCTGAAAGGTAAAGTTCATTAGGACACATTGTGAATAATTGTTAAAGTTAGGATCCACAGAGATTTTTGATGCCTGTAGTAGTCTTAGGCTTTTCTTCCTTTTAATGCTTGGCTGGGCCAACTTTTTTTGCATTAAATTTACTCAAGCTATTTATCATTACCTGTATGTTGTTAATTTGGGAAGGTAACTTAATTAATTTAGTTAAATTATCCTACAGGTAAAAGAAAATGTTGCAAGCTGATACTATATAACACAAACATTGTAGAGAATATTTATATCCATTAACCCCAAAGTTGTTGTTAATCAAATTATAAATGAAGCAGATGTGGACTACAATTTATATGTCCAATTATCTTAAATGTATTACCTTTTCTATTAAAACATTTTAGCCAATGTTGTTTAATATAGACCTTCTTTCTTTTAATAAGATCTAGAATACCATATAAAATGTAGACAAAGTTTGGGCAAATTTGGATATCTGTTAAACTCACATCAATTAACTATACCTTAATCTAATCTTAATCTAAGACCCGTGGCCCCCTCCCAACCCTCCCACCCAACCAGATTCACCGTTTCAGTCAGTTCTTGTTGCAGTCTTTTCTGTTGTTGTTCTTTCCAATTTGCATCACTCCCCACACGGAATATTTTCAACTGGGTTATTGGGTGCTAGCATCCACAGATGAGGGATACCATTCGTCGTTTGTTTTTCAGGGACTGCATTACTTCACTTAAGATAATTTCTTCCAGTTCCATCCATTTACCTGAAAATTTCATGATGTCATCTTTCTTTACTGCTGCATAGAACTCCATTATGTAAATGTACCACATTTTCTCTATCCTCTCGTCAGTTGAGGGGCATTTTGGTTGGTTCCAGCTCTTTGCTATTGTGAAGAGAGCTGCAATGAACATGGCTGTACATGTATCTCTGTGGTATGAAGAGTCTGGTGGATATGGCTGGGTCAGATGGTAGGCTAATTTTGAGTCTTTTAAGGGTTCTCCATATTGCTTTCCATAGTGGTTGTACAAGTTTGGGTTCCCACCAGCAGTGGATGAGTGTTCCCCTTTCCCCAGATCCTCTCCAGCATTTAGTATCATTTGTTTTCTTGATCCTAGCCAGTCTTATTGGAGTAAAATGATATCTTGGGCTGGACAGATGGCCTAGCGGTTAAGAGCACTGACTGCTCTTACGGAGGACCTGGGTTTGATCCCCAGCACCCACATGGCGGTCGAGAGCTGCCTGAAACTCCAATTCCAGGAGAACTCCAGTTTCAGGGGAATCCAAAACCCTCTTCTGACCTCCGCGGCATTGTAAGACACGGGTGCACAAACTTGCATGCAGACAGTACATTGATACACATACAGAAATAAATAAATGCTGGGCATGGTGGTGCACGCCTTTAATCTTAGCACTTGGGAGGCAGAGGCATGTGGATCTCTGTGAGTTCGAGGCCAGCCTGGTCTTCAGAGTGAGTTCCAGGACAGCCAGAGCTACAGAGCTTTTTTGTCTCAAAAAAGACCAAAAAAAAAAAAAAAAAGATGATATCTTAAATTGGTTTTGATTTGCATTTCCTTAATGATTAGTGATGTTGGACACTTCTTAAGATGTTTCTCAGCCATCTCTAATTCCTTACTTGTGAGTCTCTCTGTTCAGGTCTTTGATCCATCTATTGAATGGGTCATTTGGCTTTCTTTCTTCTTTGTTTTTTTGATAGTTTATAATGTTCTGGAATCACAATGCTTTGTCAGATGTTTTCTGTGGTGAAGGTTTCCAAGTTTCCTCCCACCTGTGGTTTTTCTCTTCACTTCCCTCGCTGTTTCTTTTTGCTGTACAGAAACTTTTAGTTTAAAGTGTTATTAGTCCTTTCTGTTGCTGTGATAAAGCACCATGACCAGGAACTTATAAAAGGAGAGAGTTTATTTGAGCTTATGATTTGGCGGGTTCCAGGGAATTAATCCATTGTGGCGGGAGGTGTGGCGGCTGGATCTGGAGCAGCAAACCGAGGGTCACATCTCACAAAGAGCACAGGAAACAGAGAGAGCAACTGTAGACCACAGAGGCTTGTTAAAATTCACTAAGCCTGCCCCCAGTAACACACTTCCCCCAGCATGGCCACACCTTCTAAGACCTCCAAAAACAGCGCCACCAACTGGAGACAAATGTCTGAATACTTACAGCCTATGGGGGACACTCATGCAAACCACCACAATAAGGTCCCACTTGTCAATTGTCGGCCTTATTTCATGAGCAGCTGCTGTCTGATTTAGAAAGTCTTTTCCTACACCTATGTCTTGTAAGTTGCTGTGAACCTTGTCTTTTATCACTTGTAGAGTTTTGGGTTTCACATCGAGGTCTTTGATCCATTTGGAGTTGATTTTTGTACATGGTAAGGGTTTAAATTTATTTTTCTACAAGTGGTGATCCAATTTTGCCAACATCATTTGCTGAAGATGCTGTCTTTCCTCCACTGAGTCTTTTTGGCCCCCTTGTCAAATATGAGATGGCTGAAATTGTATGTGCTCAAATTGGACCTTCAGTTTTGTTCCATTGTTCTACCAGTCTGTTTTTGTGCCAGTAACAGGCTGTTTTTATGACTATAGCCCTGTAATGTAGTTTGATGTCTGGTATAGAAATCCCCCCTGTTTTGCTCTTTTCTCAGGGTTGCTTTGGCTATTTGGGGTCTTTTGTTGTTCCATATGAATTTAAGAATTTTTTTTCCAAGCCTGTGATGAATGTTCTTGGGATTTTAATTGGGATTGCATTGAATCTGTATATTAATTTGGGTAAAATGGACATTTTTACTAAATTAATTTTTCCAATCCATGAGCATGGGAGGTCTTTCCATCTTCTGATGGAAAGCTAAAAACCTTCAATCTCCTTCTTCAGGCGCATATAATTTTTGTTGTAGAGATCTTTAGTGGTTTTGGTTAGGTTTATTCCTAGGTATTTTGTTGTTTTTGAAGCTATTGTGAGTGGGAAGGACTCCTTGTATTCCTTCTTCAGTTGCTTGCTGTTGGTGTAGAGAAAAGCTACTCATTTTTTATGTTAATTTTGTAACCCGCTACTTTACTGAAACTTTTAATCATTTCTAGGAGCTTTCTTGTGGAGTTTTTAGCATCCCTTAGGTAAACTATCATATCGTCTGCAAAAGGGGATAGTTTTACTACCTCTTTTCCAATTAGTATTCCTTTAATTGCCTTTTCTTGCCTTATTGCCCTAGCCAGTGTTTCAAGCACTATACTGAAGAGGAATGGTGACAGAGGGCAGCCTTGTTGGGTTCCTAACTTTACAGGGAATCCTTCTAACTTTTCTCCATTTAGGATGATGCTGGCTGTGGGTTTCTTATATATGGCTTTGATTATGTTGAGGAAAGATCCTTCCAGTCCAATTCCCTCTAAGACTGTAATCATGAAGGGATGCTGGATTTTGTCAAAGGCCTTTTCTGCATCGATTGAGATGATGGTGTGGTTTTTGTCCTTCAGTCCATTTACATGTTTTATTATATGTACTGATTTTCATATGTTGAACCATCCCTGCATCTCTGGTGTGAATCCAACTTGATCATGGTGAATGATCTTTTTGATGTGGGTCTGTATATAGATTGCAAGTATTTTGTTGAGAATTTTTGCATCTGAGTTGATTAATGAGATGGGTCTGTAGTTCTCTTTTTTTGTTGCATCCTTGCCTGGTTTTAGTATTAGAGTGATGTTAGCTTCATAGAAAGAATTTGGTAGATTTCCCTCTATTTGTATCCTTCTGAACAGTTTTAATAATAATGGTCGTAAGTCCTCTTTGAATGTTTTATAGAATTCTGCTGTGAAACCATCTGGACCTAGACCTAGGCTTTTTTTAGTTGGGAGGTCTCTTATTACATTTTCAATTTATTCATATGTTATGGGTCTGTTTAAGCTGTCAATCTCCTCTTGGTGTAGCTTTGGTGATTCCCTGGATTGCAGATATTCATCCTTTTCTCTTAGGTATGATTGTCTGGATCTTTTCACTGTCTGTAGTGATATTTCCCCTTTCCACCTGAATTCTATTGATTAGAAGTTGCTCTTTCTTTCTTTTGGTGAATTGGGCTAGGGGGTCTGTCTATCTTGTATATTTTCTCAAAGAACCAACTTTTGGATTCGTTGATTTTTTGTATTGTTTTCTTTGTTTCTATTTCATTGATTTCTGCTCTGATTTTTGTTAGTTCTTCCTGTCTGTTGCATTTAGGGTTTATTTGTTGTTGTCTTTGCAGTGTTTTTAGCTTCAGTGTTAGTTTATTTATGTGTGCTCTTTCTGTTTTTTTAATATAGGCACCCAGGGCTATAAACTTCCCTCTTAGCACTGCTTTTAAAGTGTCCCATAGGTTTGTTGTGTTGTACTGTCATTGTCATTTGGTTTCAGGAATGCTTTTATTTCTTTCTTTATTTTCTCCTTGACCCATTCATTATTCAGGAGTGTGTTGTTTAGTCTCCATGTGTTCATGTAGGTAGCATGACTTACCCTGGTGTTGATATTGAGCTGTATTGCACTATAGTCTGATAGAATGCATGAAGTTATTTCAATTTTTTGTATTTGTTGAGGTTTTTTTCTGTGTCCAAGTATCTGGTCAATTTTGGAGAATGTTCCATGGGGTGCTGAGTAGAAAGTATATTCTCTGGTGTTTGGGTGGAATACTGGGAAGATGTCTGTGAGGTCCATTTCCTTTATTGAACTGTTCAGTTCAGATGTCTCTCTGTTTATTCTTTGTCCAGTTGTTCTGTCCAATGGACTTAGTGGGGTATTAAAGTCCCCTACTATGAGTGTGTTGGGGTTAATCTGTGCCTTGAGGTCCTATAGAGTTGTATTTACAAAGCTTGGTGCACCGGAGTTTGGTGCATATATATTCATGATTGTGAAGTCTTCATGGTTAATTTTACCTTTGATAAGGATATAGTGGCCCTCCTTGTCTCTTCTAATTGCTTCTACTTTGAAGTCTATTTTGTCTGATATTAGGATAGCAACTCCTGCTTTCTTTTTAGTACCATTTGCTTGGAATTTTTTTTCCATCCTTTCACTTTAAGTTGATGCCTATCCTTAAGGGTGAGATAGATTTCTTGTAGACAGCCTATTGATGGGTTCTGTTTCCTAATCCATTCTCCCAGTCTATGTCTTTTAATTGGGTATTTAGCCCGTTGATATTTAAGGTTATAATTGACAGGTATATGTTGCTTCCTTTCATTTTAATATACAATTGCATTATTTAATGTAGGTTTCTACCTCTGCATTTCTGCTTTTATTAAAATTTTTTGTTTCAAGGTGCCTGAGGATAGTTGTTCCTCTCCTCTGTCCTTTGAATTATTTCAAGCATTCTCTGGAGGGTTGGTTTTCCAAGCATGTATTCTTTCATCTTGTTTATGTCATGGAAGATTTTTCTCTTTCCTTCAACTAGAATCGATAGTTTTGCGGGATGTAGTAACCTGGGTTGGCATCCATAGTCCTTTAGCACTGGGAATGCTTTGGTCCACGTTCTTCTTGCTTTCATGGTCTGTGTTGAAAAGTCAGCTGTGGTTCTGATAGGTTTCCCCTTGTATGTAACTTGTTGTTTTTCTCTTGTGGCTTTCAGAATTTTGTCTTTGTTTTGGGTATCTAGTATTTTAACTAGGATATGGTGGGGGAGTTTCTTTTCTGGTCTAGTCTATTTGGTGTTCTACTTGCTTCTTGTATTTGCATGGGTTTGACGTTTTTTTTAGTTTAGGGAAATTTTCCTCGATTATTTTGTTGACAATCTGGTCAGTACAATTTTCTTTGGATTCTTCTCCTTCTTCTATCCCTATGATGCAGAGGTTTGATCTTTTATAGTGTCTCACTTCTTGGTTGTTCCACTCTTGTGTATTTTACAATTTTTCATATTCTTTACTTGAGCTTTTTAGTTGTTCTGTGTTGTCTTCTGGGTCTGATATTCTTTTCTCTGCTTCCTCCATTCTCTTCTGAGGCTTTTTCCCATTCTCTCCTCTTGATTGGATGACTGTTCAATTTCCTTTTTTTTGTTGTTTTTCTTCCTGTGTTTTCCTTACAATTTCCATTTTCTTTTGGAGCTTCTCAAACTTTTCTTGTAGCTCATTGGTTTCCTTTTTCATTTCAGCATGGGATCTTTTCAGTGTTTCCACTTACTTCTGGTGTTTGTCATTTTTTCCCTCTAGCTCTTTCTGGAATCTGTCATTTTTCTCCTTTTAGCTCTTTCCTAAGTTTGTCCTTGTCTCCCTCTAGGTCCTTTCTGAGTTTTTCATTCTCTCCCCTTAGTTTTATGATTTCTTTGAATATATCTGTGATTGTTATTTTGGGATCTGTGTCCTGGGTTACCTCTATGGAGATCTCATTGTAGGGTCCTTCACTGGCTCTGTAGAGTTTGGTGTGGAGTTGTTCTGTGCTTTTCCCATATTGTTCTTTCATTGGTTCTCAGCATGTGGTTAGATTTTTGCCTGTATTCTGATGCGAATTTTGAATGCCTCTTCACTTTGTTGAAGGATTGCTTTCCTTGATTCCTTTGGGTGTCTTTGTTATATCCTCCTTATGAATGGAATGTTGACTTGTTTAAGTTTTAGGCTTTCAATTTTGGTTATATATTGGAAGGTATATTTCACTTTTCCCTTTCTGTTCTGCAGGAGCTGGGTGGGTAGCAACCTGGGTGACACCTTCTGGATACTGTATTTCTTCTGCTGTCAGCCACTTTCTCCTGAGTTCCAGTTGGGGGTTCCAGTTGGCAGCGGGGGCGGGGGAGGGGTTCGTGTTGCTGTCTGTGTTCGAGCCTCAGCTCCTAGCTCTCAAGGCCTTCTGGGACACCTTTCCCAGTCAGGTGGACCCGCTGGTCCCCTCAGACTCTGCCCCTATCTGGAGCACCAGCAGCAAGTAAACCGCCACTGAATACTTGCCTGAGCCCAGTACTTGCCTGAACTCTGGGTTCAGGCCACGGCTTCTAGTTCCCAAGGTGAAACTTACTTTTTATAAGCCTTCTAAATATGTATATATGCAGTTTAATTGCAGTTACTATGCATAGGGAATTACATACATCCTAAAACCCACAGGTTGACCAATGAAAAGCTCAGGCCTAGGCCTGGGATGTCATCACTTGAGTTGTTGTTCAGAGGTGTTCTAGAGACCCATATCAGTAGAGGCTATTACCACTGCTCTTCATAAACCTTCTGTTGCTGAAGACATCATAGGAAATGGAGAAATGAAGTTGGCACTGACCATAATGGAAGTTTTAATACTAGAAATGATATGTAGCCTGTTGGAAGGAGAAAGTTTTCAAGACTGTTCACACAAAAGAGAGCACTATGAACTATAATGAATGGCCTGGTGAGATATTCCCATGGGTGTAATAGTGACATGACTATTACGGGGGTACGGGGGTATTTAACCACTTTGGATTGGATTGACAGCCTATTCCTTCCAGGTGGGGGGGAAACTCTTGCTGATACTCCAAATATGGCCAAGAACTCATGGTTGGAGCACTCACAGATCCCAGGGCTAAACCTTGTACTCTTATTTTGCTAAATGGACATAGTATCATACTATCATCCTACCCTGTAAATTCTTATGATTTGTGCAGCTCTCAGACCTCATCAAAGAGTTTCTTGATACAGTATACAGTCGTTAAACCAGAAATTCGCAAGTAGTCAAGATGCAGATAATTGGATGTTGGTTGCTCAACTACAAATAGGGAATTTATATCATATCCTCCCCAACGTTCAGGGTCTATGATGGACAAGGGGGTGGAAAGATTGTTAAGGCCAGAGTTTGGGGAGAACCAGCAAAAATACTGTCTCTGGAAATGACAGAACCACTGCACTCAGACTCACAATAGCTGTGAT
Source organism: Rhizomys pruinosus (assembly GCA_009823505.1). Lineage (NCBI taxonomy): Eukaryota > Metazoa > Chordata > Mammalia > Rodentia > Spalacidae > Rhizomys > Rhizomys pruinosus. The sequence goes on along the minus strand of VZQC01006345.1, from coordinate 162,126 downwards.
TGCCTGCACAAGCCCTGCACAAAATAATTTAGTAACCATTTTACATGGATTGGAAAGAGGTTCCTAATCCTCCATCTTAACTGGGGAGCTATGGAGAGTTTATGTCTTCTGAGGGAGGGAGTATAAGTTTTCTTTAAGGGTGTGGTTTCTGGTAGCTCAAGCATACTCCAGTGGATGGTGCTCACCCAAAAGTATATGGACAGCACAAACTGGAGTCCATAGGTTATTGAAATAAAATGTTGGCATGAAATTCAAGGGTATGGGAGATTTAGGTGGATCTGGAAACAGTTAATGGGAGGAGTTGATAGTGAGTATGATCAAAATACATTGTGAGAAATTCTTAAAACATTAATAAAATATTTATTCAAAAAATTAAGAACATAAAATGTCTTAAAATGCACATAAAACTCTTCACTATAGGTGGATAGTCTGTAAAATCTCCAAGTCCATTTATTGTTATACATGTCATGTATTACATGTCCTGGAGAAATCCCATCTTATTAGAAATTCATCAAGAAGGAGCACTGTCTTGAGGGCCTCTAATAGTCCTGATTGTCAACTCAATGGGGTCAAATTGACAGAAACAAACCACTGTGCCTGTCTGTGCAAGATTTTCTGTTAGTTTAATTGAGCCCAGAAGACCCACCCTTACTGTGGGCAACACTAGTCTCTAGTTTGTTTTCTGAGAATGAATAAAAAGATGAAAACAAGCTGAACAAGTGCCTACAAGGCTCACATTTCTTGGCTGTAGATGAGAAATGACCAGAAACTTCAGGCTTCCGCTGCCATGACTTTCTAGTCATGCTGGACCCTTTGATGATGGGATGAAAGAAACCCTTCCTTCATTAAGTTGCTTTGTATGGGACATTTGTCACAACAAGAAAAGTAATTAATACAAGGTCTGAAAATTTAGTGTCATAAATGCAGAGAGAAATACTAGAGAATTTGCAAGAGAAAACAGAATGGATATACAACCTAGAGTTAAAGTAGGGCAGGTATCTTAGTCTCTGTATTGCCTTAAGAAAAATAATAGACTGAATATCTTAAGAACAAAAGAAATTCACTTCTCATGGTTCAATGCTAAATTAATGGTCAGTGCACAAGTAATTTTTGGAGAATATAGGTGGCACAGTTTCATTTTGTCTCCACCTATAGTAGAGAACAGGGGATTTATTTGTGGTATCCTTCATGAAGGAACTATTTCATTTGTGAGAGATGTAAACATTCAGACTGCTGTAGTAAAGACACCTGATCTACTAACTTAGTTCCTGAGGACACTCAGATATACTTGTCTACATCCAATAAAAATTTCCTTTATGAGGGCTGGTATGAGATCTCTGAGTTGCTTCTGCTAATTTGAACTTGTATTTTGTCTACTGACTGGAAAATGCTCTAATATGCCAATTATATTGCTTTTCAATGTTGAAAATATACATATGAATAATTTCAATTATCATAAAATGTTGCAGGCAACTGAAACTGATTCTATGGTTATCTTTAGGCCTCAAAATAACTGCAGTTATTTTTATATATTTTATCCTAGGCCAATAATTTGTGATCCCCTTGTAAAATATTCAAAAGAATCTTTATACTGTCTTACAAATGTAGAATAGGTCAGGGTCTCAGCACATGTGCAACTTCATCATGGTATTTTAGGTCTTCCTCTGGTTACCTGATCACTAAGAACCCTTGTAAAAAAGAATCAGAGCATTGGAAATCATTTTCAGATATTTTATGGACACATGGGAGAATAAGAACTGTGGTAGGGAAGATGAGACTTCCAAAGCTGAGGTAATAGTCAAGCTCAATAAACAAAATCTTTTTATGATATTGATTACAACCCCACTCTCTTTTCTAGACAGTCATACAACAAATTATTATCCAAGTAATTTAAACATTTTCAAAGACAAAATGAATTTCAGTTTGAGAAAATGTACCCACAAATAATTCAAATGCTTGCATGGTCATCCTGTTTTGTGGTTCTCATCAAAGAATGTTCTCTAATTTTTCTCTATTAATAAAGAATCCCCAAGGAACATAAACTCAGGAAATCCCCCACAGCATCATAAATTTTGTAGTGACACAGTTAACCCAGCTTCCTCTGTTAGAGCTGATGTAATAACAAACAACTCCTCTGATTTCCCAGAACACACACCTTTATTGAGTTTCAAAATGACCATGTTCAGGCTGTTGGAACACAGAACAAAGCTCTCCTTATACCACTGGCCCATTGAAGGCCACTTTGATTCTTCCATCAACACTGGGAACTGCCAGAAACATTTCGATTTTTTTTCCTGTGCCTCTTGGCTGAAGGAAAGAGATTCTAATGAATCCATTGTCAGCAACCAAGGCTTTCTTGGATGGAGGAAAACTAAATGACACATCAGTTGCTCTTGGAGTTTATGGATGTGAATATGTCAGTGTTCTTCCTCTCCTGAAACCCCGCCAATCAGGAAGCAGATTCTCCCATCCTGTATTTCAAAGCCTTATTCATGAATTGACTTTAGTGTTACAATTTCAGTAATGGACCCTAAAAAAAGCATTACAGCAAAACGGTTCTAATTTCAATTATGAGTGGCATCCTATAGAATGAATGTGCAGACAGATGCTTCAGACTCCAACTAAATACACTAGGTCTAATTGCCTTGCAATCTTTCAATTCCAATCAAGGGAACACTTCAACCCTGTTGCTTCAGTCTCTCTGAGAAGGTAAAGACCAGGCTTTAATCGACTGTGCTAATAATAACTACTCAAAGCTATTAAACAAAACTCCAATTCTTTTCAAGGCTGGCAATGAAAAGAAAGTTCTAAAAGGAAGGAATGTAAGAATCTGAGATTAGTGTTGAGTTTTAAAAGTTTGGGGAACTTTTACAGCCTACTTAATGGTAAATCAAAAACCCATGTGAAATGAGTATTCTATTATAAACTCTAATATGATAGTCAAAGAGTACATATTTTACTCCTTTCCATTTCCAGGTCTTGTTCAATGAATGGTACACACTGATTCAGAAAACTTCATTAAAACCTGTTTTCTGTAAATGGCTGCTATTTTTGAATCTGCAAGAGTATAATTATAAAAATACATTTCCACAACTCTACCTCTTCTTCCAGTTCTAAATATGAATCAAAACTAGTTTTTTTTTTTTTTCAAAAAGCAGTTGGCAACAGAAAACAGGGCACAGCATGTGGCTGGTTATACAGCGGTAATACTTTGCTTTCTGGGAATTCTAGGTGAGAAATGAGGAAAGATACTGAGTGGTTAGGAGAAGAATTCCAGTTAGCAGCAGACTGGTTAGAAACATAGTGATTCCTGTTATTTTGAAATGTTTAATTTGATGAGCAAATGGAATATATTCTGCCTATAAAACATTTAGGAACTTGATAAATGTTTGCTGAATGCATTTGTGAAATGAAAATGAAAAGTGCAGAATTCATTACTTTACGATTATACATTCATCAGTCGATATATGTTTACAAAATGTTCCCCAATCTTACTCTTCATTTTAGAGCAAAAGAAATAGAATTAGATTATCATTATACATAATGACTCTTAGCTGAATACACAGCTTATCCATATTTATTTCACTGTGGGATCTTAAATGCCTTGTATGCTCCATTCTAAACCATGCTGGAAACAGTGCTTATTCCCTGGAGACCCAGGTTGTGACCATCTTACCTTATCATTTTGCCTTTTCACAAGCTCTAATAATTATCTACAGAAGGTTCACGTGAGCATGATTTGAGTACATCTATTTCTGGGATCCCACCATGAGGTATGATTTTGAAATCTAGTCACTTACTATACAGAACCTTCAAATGGTTTAATTTTCCAACTTTCATTACTTAAAAAATTCCTACTGAAAATTTCAAGTTGCAGCTTCAGAAAAAAAATGAAATGAACAATTTAGATCTAAAACTCCCCATTTATACTTGGATCAAGGAACACTAATTTTACCTCCAATTCTCTAATTTAGAGAAGTGCAGATTATGAATTTATCCTTTCTTTCTGAAGATTTGGAAATACCCAATATTTGTGGTGTGTGTGTGTGTGTGTGTGTGTGTGTGTGTGTGGTGTGTGGGGGTGTTTATGTCTGTGTATGTATATGCAGAGCCCATAGGAAGTTGTCTGCTTTCTTCTTTTGTCACTGTCCACTTTATTCCCTTTAGACAGAGTTTATATCTGAACCAGAAGCTTCTCATTTCTCATTTTGTCTAGGCTATTTGGCAATGGAGTTTCATTGGCTTCAGCACCCAATGCTGAGGTTAAAACCATGTATGGCCATGCCTGGTCTTATGTTGTACTGAGGATTTAAAGTCAAGTCTTCATGCTTGCACAGCAAGCACTGTTAACTCCTTTACCCATCTCTCCAGTCCCAAATTATTTAACTTTACAAATAAAATATGAAGTTAACAAAAACTTTTTATGTTCCTTAAGAAATATAATGTTTGAGAATTCTGGATTGATACATTTTCAACAAATTATAAGCATCATTTGATTATCACAGAGTAAACACCTATTCTAAAAAGACATTTTAACAAAAATAGTAACATGAAATCACTGAGTTGTATTGTATATTAAGAATGGTAGTTTTAATCACTGGGATTTGTGTTTGGGGTCTATATTTCTAGGTAATTTCAATTAATTATTTCATCATCAAAACCAAGCTCTTATATTAAACAATACTACCATTGGGAAAATGAAACCCATAGTATTTAAGAAAAATGGTTGCAGATAGGTCAGCACATGCTGGCATAGTGTTTATTGTCAGAAAAATTTAATATAGAGCTTCCACCAATTTAAGCAATTTACTGAACCTTGGCAAACACCATTCTGATTTCCTCTTCTATAAATGAGAAGGGGGCTAAAAATAGTACCTGTCTCATAAGGTTTGAGAAATAAAAAGAATGAGATATCTTTGTATGTAACTGTACATAGAGCTCAAACTTTTTAATTCATGGATTTTGTTATAACTCTGAACTACAAGGAATAGACTATTATTAGGCTAACATTTTCTCTGGTTTGTGCAAGAATTAGATGATTTCAACAGAGAAAAATTTGACTTTCAAGTTGAAGAGGATGAATTCTCACAATGATTAGTAGGCTCAAGTGAAGCTATTCAACTTAGAGTAACCACTTTTCCTTTTGCCCTTTAAGTGTGCAGGTTTTTTTTTCCCCCTCAGAGGTGTCTAAGATCAAACAAGACTATGTAAAATGATGACTGTTCATGGCTGTAGCCCTAAAAATATGTTTCACACATGGAATCTAATTCAGAGGATAATGTTATTTAAACAAAATTTTATTTCTAGAAAGATAAATTCAAGACACTGGTTTTGTCTTCACAAAATGAGATTTCTTCTCCTGGATTCATTTTCATTATTATATTTTTATTATATTTTCTGGCATTCTCTATATGGATACTGGATTCACTCATGGGGTATTTATGAAGGTACATCTTGGGAGAACATTTAGCAGCATCCTCACTATAAATTGTCTATTATATACAGATCTGTAGATTTTAATTACTTTTTAACCTCTATTAAATATTTTGAAAAGAAACTCTCATAAAATTATATTAATATTTTGCCAACAAAGAAGAAAGATGTAAAGCAACCCCCCTCCCTTTAAATACAGTCACACATCTAACATGGAAGAAGAACCTTCTGGCACTTAAGATGGCCATGATTCCCCCTAACAGAAAGTGGTTTTGACCACAAGAATCTTTCAAAGATGTCATTTTGTCAACAGATCCATCTAGAAATGGAGCTGTATCCTCAATTCTGGTCAAACTCACAGATGTGTGGGCTTGATGCCAGTTGTCTCTTCTCTCTGAGATGGGCATTGGGCTTTGTTACCTATCATAAAATGGGTGAAAAACAAATATTCCCTTTGTTGATTGATTTCCATATAGAAAGATGAGGCTCTTAAGACATTTCTCATCTCACAGCCTCTCTGGGTGAAAGCACCTGCCATGTTACATCCAAGTGTGAATGAAAAGAGAGATTTTAATCAAAGAAAGGGAAGTCAAAGCATTTGAGAAACTTCCATCCAGTCCATCATTTCTGATAAGAAGAAAAATTCTAAATGTTTTAAATTATAATAAAATAAAATTCCATTCCTTTCTGTCTCCACCATCATGTCATCTCTCTTGAAATGAAGAAGTACCAGATTTTCATATTGAGTCTGACCCAGTGGCAGGCATATGACTTACAACTAGTCACCTACAACTAATACTTCCAGGTGTGGCAGTGCAATCCCAACACTGAAGCAGGCCACCTTGATTACATATCAAACTTCATCCCATGACTGCCTGAAATACATTTGGAGACTCTTTGAAAACAACTACAGCAACACATAATGAAAAGAAACAAAAGAACAACAAAGCTAATAGGCGACACCTGCTTCCATGTAGGGCTGTTAGTAAATCTATTCAGGACATCAGAGTTTTAAACTATTTGAAATCTGAGCAGCAGGGTGAAGTATATGAATGAAGGTCAGTGTTGCACAAGGGGAAACAGGCCAACCATCATCTGAGGGGAGTCACCTTCTTTTGAACTGTTAAGAACAATGACGAAGTAAACTTTATGCTTCAACCTCAGTTCCTAGGATTCCATAATAGATTCTTTTCACTTATCTATAGTTTCTTATATAAAATACACAACATAATTGGCAATGCTAGTGTGTGTAACTGGTTTTCTTAGTTTTATCCATCACAGCACAGTAAAACCATGGTCTCTTCTGAATTCCTACTTGGGACAGCTAACACACCATAGGTGATACTTCTAATTTGCTTTCATGTATACTATAAATTAAAAGTGTACTGAGAAGACAATATGAAAATAATGAATTAAGTACTTATTACTTATCTGATATGTAGTAAATTTAATTGGTTAAAATAGGATAATTATTTACCAACTTGAATTTTCACATTTATAGTTTGCTAATATTCTGAAAATGGAGCACTTATTTAGTCCCATGTCTCATAACATAATAATCTGTTCTTTGAAGTGAAACAAATAGGTTATAAGTATGCTCATGATTTTATACTGAAACTATCTGCTGCGTTTTTACTGGTGTTTAGTGATTGACATCAGGGTACAAGAGACAAAGGAGAGAGAGAGAGAGAGAGAGAGAGAGAGAGAGAGAGAGAGAGAGATAGAGAGGACCTGAGAAGGACACATACAGAATCACCAATCAAAAAAGACGAAGTGGTAAAAACCACAACACAAGTAGATAGCTGCTTGGGGCTGGAGAGATGGCTCAGCGGTTAAGAGCTCCGACTGCTCTTGCAGAGGACCCGGGTTCGATTTCCAGCACCCACATAGCAGTTAAGAATCGTCTTTAACTCCAGTTCCAGGGGAATCCGATACCCTCTTCTGACTTCTGACAGCATTGCACGACATGGGAGCACCTACTTACATGCAGAAAGTACACTCATACACATAAAATAATGAATGAAAAATAAAATAAATAAATAAATAAATAAATAAATAAATAAATAAATGAAGATAGCTGTTTGAAGAGTACTGTGTGTCATAACAGGAGCACTTACCTTAACTTGTTCAATGTTACATTCCCTATATTCACTCCTTTTTTAGAGACAGTGTCTCCCTGTTGCCCAGTTGGCCTGGAACTTGCTTTGTAGACCAGGCTGGCCTTGAACACATAAAGATTCACCTGTCTCTGCTTCTTGAGTGCTGGGATTAAAGGCACTTGCTTCTATGCCCACCCCTTTGTATTCACTCTTTATATCAGCCAGTCATACATTTTAATGTAGAAAACAATCTTGCACAAAGTTGAGGTTGGGCATGGCACTTAAGCTATCATAGAGTCTTAACAGAATAATATTGCTTAATGTCTTCCTTTTGCCTCCTATTGCTACTATATTGTGCACTGTGCATGCACAATATAGGAACCAACAGATATTCTGTTGGCCTAGTTTGTCTTCCATTGCTGTGACAAAACACTCTGACTGACACCAACTTGGGGAGGAAAGGTTTATTCAGCTCACATCTCCTGGGTCACAGTTCAGCACTCAGGGCGACCAAGGCAGGAACTCAGGTGGGAACTGGAGGCAGGGCTGAAGCACAGCCATGGAGGAATGCTGTTCACTGGCTTGCTTCCCCTCGCTCATGCCCAGCCTGCCTTCTTTACAGTACACAACACCTGCTCAGGTGGGCACCACTATTGTGGGCCGGGCCCTTCCACACGCTGGACAATCAATACAATACTCCACAAATGTGGCACAGGCGCAATCCAAAGGAGACAATCCCCAATTGAGGTCCCTCAATCCTAGTGTGTCAGTTGACTAAAGCTATCCAGCACAATTGACCCCTGTCAACTGACACACAAAACACATCTCTATTAAACCACCACCTTTCCAGTTCTTATGCACAAAGTATGATGTTAACATAATCACAACTTAAGACCGTACAACCTTAAAGCCCCACACTCCTTAAAATGTTCAAACACTTAAAGTTCAGTCTATTAAAAGTCTAAATGTGGGCGTGCTCTAAATCCAAAACAAGTCTGTCTCATTTCAAAGGGAGAATCAGACTTCAAAAAAACCTAAGTCCGCAAGTAGCTCAGATGACATGGGATTCACTCATGATTTTCCCAATTTCACCCTACTCTTCTCCTCCACCAGACAATACAATCCAACATACAACACATCTCCTATTCATTTAATTTCTGGCTCCAAAGGATTCGGCAGCTCCACTTCTCCACTCTGCTCCGTGTCACACACAGCTCATCTCAAAAGCCCAGGATAACTCCATTCTCACACCTGCTGCCGTTGGTTGTCATCCCATGGTCCTGGCATCTCCAAAAAGCTGGGATCCATGAAACGAGGCAGCACTTCCCCAATGGTCTCTTCTGACCCCTCCTTGTGCAAAGCCTCAGCTTCTCTCCATGACCCCTGCAATCCTGGGGTCTCCTGCAACTGAGGTGCACTTCCCCCAATGGTCTTTCTGACCTCTCACAGTGGCCAATCCTCAGCTGCTCTCTGTGACCCCCTCAAATTCAACACGTGGAACCATAAGGAGACTCTTACACTTACCAAGTTTGGCTTCTGGCTCAGATGGAGGCTCAGGCCCTTCTGAATCACAGTCTTTTTATGTTGCTGACCCTGAAGAAATTTTCCCGAAGATTTCACCATCAGAGATGCTGGTCTCTTGTTTACAGCTGATTTTTCAGCCCATCTAACCAGCATCAATTGTCCAGCCAACAACAAAAATTTCACTTCAGGTTCTGGTCTCTTGTTATTACAGCTGATTCTTCAAGCCCAGCTGACCAGAACCCCACAGATTTAACAGTCCTGATGATCTATGTTCCCCTTTGAAACTAGAACTTTCACAAGCCAGGCCCATCTTCTACAATCTTTCAGCAAAAATGTTCAAGTTCCATCCCACGATGCTTTAGGCATTCAAGTGATCTTCCCAGCCCAAAGTTCCAAACGCCTCCACCAATCCTTCCCCAAAACACCAAGGTCAGGTCTGTCATAGCAATAACCCACTCTTCTGGTACCAATTTCTGTCCTAGTTTGTCTTCCTTTGCTGTGAAAAAACACTCTGACTAACACCAACTTGGGGAGGAAAGGGTTTATTCAGCTCACATCTCCTGGGTTGCAGTTAATCACTCAGGGAGCCCAACATAGGACAGTAACCTGGAGGCAGGAGCTGAACCACAGGCCGTGGAGGAACTGTTACTGGAGGGCTGTAGCCAATGGTTTGACTGGATGGTCAGGAACTTGGAAGGAGCATGACTGGAAATTGGTGAGAAAAAATATTTGGGAAAGAGGTATGTGGATAGAGCTCTTGAATGGTCAAAGGATGTGAAGATATATTGTGTCTCATGTAAATGCTCATCAAAAGGTGATCTCGGCAGAGGATGAGTTTAATAATCAGTAGATGCATGACCCTTCTGTGCATAGTCAGCCTCTTTCTCCACCTATCCCTGTTTTTGCTCAATGGGACCATGAACAAAGTGGTCATGGTGGCAGAGATGTGAGGTTATGCATGGGCTCGCACATTTACACAAGGCTGATTTGGCTACAGCTGCTGCCAAGTTGCCAGATTTTTCCAACAGCAGAGACCAACATGAGTACCCGCTATGGTGCTATTCCCCGGGTGACCAGCCAGCAACCGTGTGGCAGGTTTGACTACAACTTCCATCATGGAGGGGACAGCGTTTTGTCCTTACAGGAATACTTATTCTGGTTATGGGTTTGCCTTTCCTGCAACGTAATGCTTCTGCAAAACTAGATCCAGGGACTTACACAATCCTTACCACCATCATGGTATTCCACAGAATACTTCTGAGCCAAGGAACTCATTCACAAAAGAAGTGTGACAGTGGGCCCATGGTCATGGTATCCACTGGTATTACCATGTTTACCACCATCCAGAAGCAGCTGCTTGATAGAATGAATGGAATGGCCTCTTGTAGATAACAGTTACAGTGCCAATAGGTAGCAATACCCTGAGGGCTGGGCAAGGTTCTCCAACATGCAGTCATATGCTTTGAAACAGCGTCCCACTATATGGTACATTTCTCCTATAGCCAGAATTCATGGGTCCCAGAACACCAAAGGGGGGTGGAAGTGCGATGATTCCACTCACATAATCATCCTAGTGACCCAGAGAAATTTTTGCTTCTTGTACTCATACCTTGCATTCTGCTGGTCTAGATGTTTGGCTCCAAAGAGGGAAGTGCTTTTGCCAGGAGAACAAAGCAAACGAGTATCAACATATGAACTGGAGATAAGACTTCCCCTGGCCACTTTGGGCTTCTACTATTAAGCTTCATAAATCTACTACTGCCTATAAGGAAGGAAGGTAAACAGTAGTAGGACGGAGGAGTAATGATCCAGACTACCAGGGGGAAAGTTAGGACTATTTTCTCCACAAGGGTGCCAAGGGAAGATTACATGTTTGGACGGCAGGAGATACTGTAGGGCCGCTTTCTGGTGCTACTAGTCTATTATTAAGGTCATGGAAAATTCAACAACCCAAACTAGACAAGACTATAAATCGGCCCAGACTACTTCAGGGATAAGGTATGGCGTCACTCCTCCAGTGAAAGAGCCAAGACCTGCAAGGTGCTTGCTGATGGGGAGGGAAATACAGAAATGAGGGTAGTAGAGAATGGTAGTCATAAATATCGCTGAGGCCACGGGACCAGTTGCAGAAACATGGATTATAATAACTATTAACTTTTGTCCTATTTGGTTAAGAATGTGCTGCTATATATATCTATATAATATATTTTATTTATATTTTTTATATATATATATATAGGCAGATTACTTGTGTTGTTCCCTTTTGGAATGTGATGCAACGAGAATTAGAGTGTTTTAAGTGTTGCTCTAGATTTAGTTATTAGATCTGAAGGACAAGTGTTCCTCAAGGACCTGACCACCTACTCTAAGATATAATGCTTTGCTATTGCACATGAGACACTTATAACATGTTAGGTGGAATTATGACCTTGCCATTGATGACCTTGCCATTGTTTGCAATTGACATTTAAGCATAACATAAGGAGAGGCTATTTATTGGGTGTCAACTTGACTGGACTAAGGAACAAATAAGAGAAAAAGGATCTATGGATTGGACCACCTCAACCCGGATGGCCCACCCCAAATGTGGGCATTACCTTCTGCCGGCAGGCAGTATTAAAGGCCATGGCAAAGGGAGCTGGTCCCTTTTTTCCTGCGGCTTGCCTCTCTCTCACTGGTGAGCTTGTCTTGCTGCTGTGATCAGCCCTACGGATCCCAGAGTGTACTGAGACCGACAGATCTGCTGGAATCCATCGGGCCTTCAGCACCAGATTGGGACTACTGAGACATCCAGTCTTGCGGACTGAGCAGTTCCTTGGATTCTCAGCCTCTCCAGTGTGACACGTCTACTGTTGGACTCCTTGAACTCTGTGACATGAGCAAATCAATAAATTGTATATAGCTATATATTCGTCCTATTCTGTTTCTTTAGAGAACTCTAATACAATAGTTTTATCATTATTTTGTATTGTTTTATTTCTGACATATTTTAATTTTATGTTTCTGTGAATATATTCTGAATTTAACATTGGATAATCTGACATATCAATGTCAATATAGTTATGGAAATCAAACATATAAAATAATAAAACTGAAGCAAAACATGATTTTAAATCAATACCTCTGATTGCAAGATTCCTTCACTTCCTTGGGCTCTTGAACCACCTCATACAATGTAAAAAAGTAGACAGAATGTTGCAGTCAGAGGTATTTTTTGGTCACTATCATTAAACTCTACTTAATTTGATGACAGTCATTGACAGTCATGTGTTTGTGATTGTATAGATGAGTGTGTATGCCTGTTCATGTGTGCATAGATCCATGTGTTTGTGTGATGCATATTCATATGTGTGTATGTTGAACCCAAAGATCAAGAGGTCAACCCAGGTATCATTCCTCAGAAGCCATCAACCTTGTTTTATGAGACAGGTTCTTTCACTTGGACCTGGGATTCATAGATCAGGTTAGGCGGTTAACCACCAGGCCCAAGGAATTACCTACCTCTGGCTTACTGCTGGGATTTGAAGTGCTGTGCCACCACACCTGGATTTTTATTTATTTAAGTTTTTAAAATTTATTTTTGTATGTGTATGAATGTACTGTCTGCATGTAGATTTGTGCACCCATGTCGTGCAATGCTGCGGGGGTTAGAAGAGGGTGTTGGATTCCCCTGGAACTGGAGTTAAGATGGTTCTCAGCCACCATGTGGGTGCTGGGGATTGAATCCGGGTCCTCTGTAAGAGTGGTTGGTGCTCTCAACTGCTAGCCCATCTCTCCAGCCCGACACCTGGATTTTTATATGAGTACTGAGGAACAAGCAAAAAACACTCAGATCCCCATACTGATGAAGCAATCACTTTACTACCCGAGCTAACTCCATCACTTAACACTATTTCAATGAAATTCATTTTCTTTTCTTTTTTGAAATTCATTTTCAGAAGAATTATTGAGGAAGCAAAAGCAGCAGCATTGTGATACAGAAACACAGATTGTTAACTATGTGGAAACAGCATGAATAGAGAAGCAAACTAAGGAAAACATAAAATTCAGAAAACTAGGTTTCTCAGGGCCTGTATCGTAATTGTGAACCAGACTGTGAAAAGCAGGGTCAAAGGCTCCTTAGGTTGTTTCAAAGAAAAATCATAGAAATGAATTCTGAAAGCAGATGTGAAGATTTAAGGACCTGCCTAGGTTCCTAGGACACTCCTTTTTGAAATTTGAAAGAAAGAGTTTTTGTGGAATTTTCAGAAAACACACCATGGACAGAGAGAATATCTTTTTTTTTCTTAATTTTTGTGCATGTCATAGACTATTTCTTAATCAGGTTTATGCCCATTTCCCCATCCATGCCCTCTACCCAGAATTAATGCATTCAAGCATACATGGTAAGTCCTGTCATACATCTTTTTCTTAGTCTTTTTTTAACTTTTTCAATGCAGAATTTTATTGTTTTGGTAAATTCTCTGAGCAAGTATGTTTTTCTTGTTGTTGTTGTTGTTGTTCCCTTTAACTTTATATTAGTCCAAAATATGCATACATACATTCCACACATATACCAAGATTACAAATTCTGAAAATAAACTATAGGCTAATTCCAGAGCACACATAGGGATTCACATTTGAACAGTAAAGTTGCATGCAAGTAAAAACAAATATAATGTTACAGTCCTAAAATACATAGCAATTTGATGTATATTTTCCCCATTAATTTTATAGTACTTCAAAATATACATCTATGGGCTGGAGAGATGGCCTAGCAGTTAAGAGCACCGACCGCTCTTACAGAGGACCCGGGTTTGATCCCCAGCACCCACGTGGTGGCTGAGAACTGTCTGAAACTCCAATCCAGGAGAACTCCAGTTCCGGGGAATCCGACACCCTCTTCTGACCTCTGCAGCATTGCACGACATGGGTGCACAGACCTGCATGCAGACAGTACATTCATACACATAAAGAAATAAATAAAATTAAAAAAAATTATAAAAATCCAAAATATACATCCATATACTTCACACAAATACCAGGCTTGAAATGTCTGAAAATAAACTATAGGTTAATTCCAAAACACATTTATGGATTCACAGTTTAATGGTAAGCTTGCATGCAGGTGAAAATGCATTTAACTTTATATTCCTAAATTACATAGCATGTTGATGCTTTGATATACTCTTATAAAAGAGCTTTATAATTTTTAGAGCAATATAAAATTAAAAGGGAAAAAAGTGAATTCTGAAATATGATTTGGAAATAACATACAGTTTATTTTCAGATGACATCATTTTAGTACATATATGACATATGTAAATGCATATGTTGAAACAATATGGATTAGAGGGCACAAAAACAACAAACGAACTGGGACAGGGAACTGACTGAAGCAGTAGAGTACTTCCTCCCCTTCCTCCCCAAATAATCCTCTGTTTTGAAAATCTTTGAAAAGACTCAAAAGGGGCTGGGGTGGGGGGAATGAGTCTGGATTGAACTGAGAAGTGATGTATTAAATGTACAAAACTTCAATAAAATATTAAAAAAGAGCTTTATTCTTTATCATAAACCTTAACAGAATTCTGCAAGACATTAAGACATTAATACCAACACACTAATACGGGGACTTCAATACCACACTGTGTCCATTAGACAGGTCAACCAGACAAAGAATAAACAGAGAGACATCTGAACTGAACAATATGATACACCAAATGGACCTAAGAGACATCTACTGACTATTCCGCCCAAGTACCAAAGAATATACTTCCTATTCAGCACTCCATAGAATGTTCTCCAAAATCGACCACGTGCTGGTACACAAAACCTCAACAAATACAAATAATTGAAATAATTCCATGCATTCTATCAGACCACAATACAATAAAGCAATACAATGTCGATATTAATATAGACACAAGAAGAAACCCTAGAAACTACACGAAGTTATGGAGATTAAACAAGACACTCCTGAATAATGAATGAGTCAAATGAGAAATTAATAAAGAAATAAAAGTATTCCTAGAATTAAAAAAAGGACAATACAACACAACAAAACCTATGAGACATTTTAAAAGCAGTAGTAAAAGGGAAATTTATAGCTCTAAGTGCCTACATTAAACAAACAGAAAGAGCACAAATGCCCTAACAAGGAAACTAAAAATACTTGAGAGACAAGAACAAATAAATCCAAAACCCAACAGACAAGAAGAAATAAAAAAGAAGTCAGAGCGGAGACTAATGAAATAGAAACAAAGGAAACAATACAAAGGTTAATGAGTCCAAGAGCTGGTTCTTTGAAAAGATAAACAAGATAGATAGACCTTTAGCCCAGTTAACCAAAAGAAAGAGCAATTCCCAATCAACAAAATTAGAGATGAAAGGGGACAGACACATCATAGCAAGATAACAAAAAGATCCAGAGCATCATACAAGAATGTTTTAAAACTTATATTCTAATAAATTTGAAATCTAAGGGAAATGGATGAGCATCTCAAATCATGGGAATCACCAAAGCTAAACCAAGAACAGATAGACAGCTTAAACTGAACCATAACATATAAGGAATTGAAAGAGTAATACCAAAACTGCCAATGGAAAAAAGCCCAGGTCTAGATGGGTTTACATCAAAATTCTACCAGATATTTAAAGAAGACCTACAACCATTATTACTCAAGTTATTCAAAAGGAAAGAGACAGTGGAATTCTCCCAAATTCCTCCTATGAAGCCAATACCACTCTAATACCAAAAGTAGGCAAAGATACAACCAAGAAAGAAAACTATAGGCCCATAAGCTCAATGAATATAGAGGTAAAAATTCTCAACAAAATACTTGCAAACCACATACAGGCACAATCAAAATGATGATCCACCATGATCAAGTCAGATTTATTCCAGAGATTCAGGGATGGTTCAACATACATATATCAATAAATGTCATAAAGCACAGACTGAGACAGAAACTACATGGTCATCCCAATTGATGCAGTTCTTCAACATAATTAAACCCACACCAAACCCAAGGCCAACATCATTCTAAATGGAGAAGAATTTGAAGCATTCTCCTTAAAGTCAGGAACCCAGCAAGGCTGCCCCCTATCTCTACTTCTTTTCAATATAGTGCTTGAAATTCTTATAAGTATATAAGAGAAGAAAACTAAAAGAGTACTAGTTGGAAAAGAGAAAGTCAAACTATCCCTTTTTGCAGATGACATGATAGTATACCTAAGGGATGCCAAAAAGTCCACCAGGAACTTCTAAAAACAATTCACAATTTCAGTAAAAAGATAACAGACATTATCTTTTAAAATTTTCTGTGATTACTGGGATGTTTTAGAGGACTTGATTTTTAAGCCTGGTTGTCAACTTGTCACAATGGGTTCATTCAGGAGATAAGTTGGTGGGCACACCAGTGGGAAATTTTCTTGACCAGGCTACTGGAAGTGGGAAGACTCCCTAAATATCGGGGGCATGTTTCATTGGAAGCCCAGATAAAAGGAAATCCAAGAGAAAACTCTTTTTCAGGTGTCTTCACTGGTTGCAGCTGAGTTCAACTCTCCTGTTGATGCTGCTTCTGTTACTACATTAGTTCACTGATATCATTGTGAACTGAAGTCCAGTGGCTCTTCAGAATTCCTTTAGACCTTCAGTGTCAGGTTAAGACTGCTGAGATACTGAGCCTCCCCCATGTTCAGACACCCATTGATGAGCTACCCAGTACATCTCATATAATCCATTACAACCTTCTTTTAATATTTTAATATATATTCATTCTATTGGTTCTGTTCCTCTGGAGAACACTAACTAATATCAGGATTACTGACATCTTGGACAGATAAGTACAAAAATAAGCATAATCAAGCTGTATATAATTGGGCTAGAATGGAGATTAGTTGCCAGTTACCCATATTTGAGCATAAATCATTAATTATAAATTCCAAGTGTTTAAATCTAATGCTGATAAAAGTAAAAAGGCTCCAAGTTTTTATATTTCCTTAGAATGTTCAGGAGCCATGGACAGGGAAATGGATTACTTGTTACTAGTCTTTAATGGGGGCGGTGAGTCGTGAACCCCTTTTCTCTTTCATAAATAAGAATCGACAACCCCAGTCTTGTGAGATAAGCACAACTGCAGTGAGTTCATGAGTATATTGGTTGTGTAATTACCAGAATATACTGCTTCAGAATACTTTTCACCAACCTTCAGCTCTTCTATTCTTTCAATGTCTCTTCTGCAATACTTCCAGGGTCTTGGGGGAGGGGTCATAGTGATATACATATCCCTTTTACAGCCCATCATCATATTGTTATCTGAAAATTAAAAAGTTGTGAGTGTGTGCATTAATTAGTATTTACAGGAAAAGAATCTTCTCTGA
The DNA here is from genome assembly GCA_009823505.1 of Rhizomys pruinosus. Classification (NCBI taxonomy): domain Eukaryota; kingdom Metazoa; phylum Chordata; class Mammalia; order Rodentia; family Spalacidae; genus Rhizomys; species Rhizomys pruinosus. The sequence goes on along the minus strand of VZQC01006345.1, from coordinate 144,709 downwards.
TGATAGCCACAGTTGTACAACATTCTATGACTATAAACGTAAGTATTTAGAAGGCAGTTCTAAATACCATGGTCATTTAACAAAATAGTAGTAGCAGATCCTCCATTAGGTTCTATGACCTCCCCAGCCATTGCTTCTTGTAAGATTTATGTTATCGGGTATGAGTTCCTTGCTGTGGAATGGACCATAATTCTATCAGAAAATGGTTGGTTACCACCATAACATTCATGCCACTATTGTGACAATAGTCACATCCTGCCATGCTGAACATTGTTGTAGTTCATAGGGTTTATAGATGACTAAGAACATTGATGACTACATTTGAAAATTCATAACACAAAAGGAAAATACTTATAGAAAAAAATTACCCAATCACTCTATTCCACATAATATATTCACTGGTGCTTTGATTTAATATCATCCTAAATTTACCTAATTTACATTATAGTTGCAAAAACTATGTAACACCAATGGAGATTTTTTACTTGTCTGAATACTTCATCATTACAAAATAATTTGTCTCTATTTCTTCCCCATTTTAATATTATGAAAACAAGAAGAAAGCTTGTTTTTTGCATGTTTTCAAAACATTTTACTTCTTTTGAATTTTTCCCTTAGACTGAATGCCTTGGAATTGAACTAGCAATAAAAATTCCATATTTATGGGACTGGAGAGATGGCCTAGCTGTTAAGAGTGCTGACTGCTCTTGCAGAGGACCTGGGTTCAATCCCCAGCACCCACATGGCAGCTGAGAACTACCTTTGACTCCAGTTCCAGGGGAATCTGACACCCTCTTCTGACCTCTGTGGCATTGTACAACACGGGTGCACCAACCTACATGCAGACAGTACACTCATACATACTAAAAAATAAAAAAAATCCATACTTATTTGGTTGTTTCTTACTCTAGTTGGCTATGTAGGTCTTATATACATAGTTGTCAATATATTTATACATATGTAGATTTTGTAAGGATTTTTAAATTCGAAGTATGCTAATAAGGTAAATGAAAATATTAATTAAAGCTCCTCATAGTTTTCATTAGTGATCATAAAATGAAGGCAATTTCTACTGATTAGTTAAGTGCATTTTAACTTTCTTTTAAATTTGTCTACATATTAGCAGTAGTTTTGGTAACTTTCCCTAAAATCTATTTTCATTCACCTTCCTGCTCCTGATCCCTGATTAAACTCTTCCATCCCAAGTAGTCACCTTCCAGTTTCATATGACATATGTTCCATTAGTATCTCACCTCTCTCCATTAAAATCTCTTTTTCCTTCACTCATGGGTACCTTTCTTCTTTTCTGGTCTCTATACATGCTCAATCCTACACAAATATTAGAAAAGATTAGCATGAACATGTGAGGGAGAACATATAGTGATTATTCTCAGTCTGCATTGCCTCAATATATATTCAAGCTCCACATGCAAATGCCATTTTCCTTTACAGCTGATTATTCAATATAATTAATTAATTAGTTAATTAATTGAATGCTATTATTTACATTGTGTATATGTTCCACATTTTGCCTTCACCAGTCTTGATGTATACCAAAACTAGGCTGGTTTCATATTCTTATTACTGTGAATAGGGCATTAATAAACATTGATATGCAAAAACTCTATTGTAAGATATGAGGTCCTCTAGGTATATGTCCAGAAGTGGTATAATTGGGTCATATGGTAATTCTTTGTACTTTTTTCACAAGCTTCCCCACTGATATCTATGGTGGCTGTACCACTTTATCTACCCACCAGCAGTAAATAATTATTCCTTTTTCCTCATGTACTTGCCAGCGCTTGTTATTTGTTTTCTTGGAGATAGCCATTCAAACTGGGATTTAATGGAATCTCAAGGTAACTTCAAATTTTAATTTCCTGAAGGCTATGAATACTGAGCACATCAAAATTTTTATTGGACCTTTGTATTTCTCCTTTGGATAATGCTTTTTTGTTCCTTAGCTCTTTTATTGCATTTTTTTTTGTTTTCTTATTGTTTATATTTTTAGTTCTTTGTGTATTCTAAATATTAATCTTGTCAGATATATAGCTGGTAAATATTTTTCTCTCAATAGGAAATGATTAAACAAGTATACATATAAGAATGTGTATAATAGAGACATTATTGACACTCCCTTTCTAAACCCAGTGCTATGGCCAAGAACCTGTTTCAGAATTAGACAGGCCCAAGTCAAAGTCCAGAGTTGTGTACTTATGTGATTATTTACTTCATCCTTGTAAAAACAAAATACACCTTTCACCTCAAAAAAGAATTATAAATAGTTAATTCTGGAATCAAATGTGAATATTCATGACCCAGGAATACAGATTCAGGTTACTCCAAATTCCATATCTCAACATGGCAGCAGTTTCATTACATTTTTATAATAATGGAACAAGTGAATTAATAAACCAATGTATTTTATAAACACATTGGAGAAACATCACATAATTCTGTTTTTTTTTTTTTTTTTTTTTTTTTTACATAATTCTGTTATAGCAAGGTGAGGAAACCTCTGCTGTAAGGATTAGATGCTATTTGAGGACATGTTAGCCTTTTGTTTGGTAGATGTTGAAGGTCTGTCCCTTCCAAAGGATTTATTTAATGATAACAAAGGTACTAGGGCACATTAAAAGGACAATAAATTGTTATTAAGGGGCTAAAGATAGTTAAGGAGACTAAAGGAAGCTTAAGATAATTTGACACTAGACTGTCAACATCCCAAGCTCTATACATCACTGAAGTTCTAGGATTCAGAAATCCATTTTTAGATCCTCTGTGAAAATAGAGTGCAATAACATGCAATTCTATGATTGCCAAAAGAGTAGAATGAACTGAGCTGAAAATAACTGATGGTCAATCCCGACCTGGAGAAAGAATGCAATAAACCTAAATAAATCATTTCTCCAGAAAATCAACACTTCCTTATTTAGCATTAGTCTTAAATGTAGTGTGAGTCGGTACCTGGGATTATAAAGTGCTTAGCTGCCATGTATTTTATAGAGACTAAGCATGCTCAAATTAGGTGAATGATAGTTTGATTATGTAAAGGTTACCGATTCCTGATTTATTTTTTAGAAGACAGAAGCCATTGTATTCATTCTTATTTTCACTGTATTCACATGTGGTTTTCCACATCTTGCTTTTTTACTTTGTTTGTTTACTTGTTTGTTTGAATTTTTTTTTTGTTTGAGACATGGTCTCCCTGTATCTCTAGCTATCCCTGTACTCACTATTTAGACCAGGCTGGCCTTGATCTCACAGAGATCCCTGAGCTCTGCCTTCTCAGTACTAGTTTTAAAGGCATCCACCACTATACCTGGCTGATTTTCCCAATCTTTAAAATAGCTTAAACTATATAATTAGAACTAATCTCTTCTGGGAAAATATTGGGATTCCCTCACAATATATTTCCTAATCCTTTGAAGAAATCTTGAGTTTTATAATGTCTAGGGCACTTGAGGAGAACATTTACTTTGTTTTTCATAAAAATCATAATGTAAAAAGATTTCATATTTTTCTTCATTAAAAATGTAGGCTCTATGCACATAAAACAATGGAATTAGGGTTGGCAGAAATTCTAAAATGATCCATGTTGCTTTACCATTGAACGACACTTGTGCTTTCCTTAGTTCTCACCACTGCTTGTACATTTCTTATCCCTTTGTTTCATTGGGAACTTCTAAAAAGAAACACCATACTATCGAGACATATTCTGCAAAGAAACTACTACAGAAACAGCAGCACCCCAATATTCATTTACATCAACAGATTTCAATACAAAGAAACCAAGACTGAATATAGGCTTTGTTTAGTGGTGGAGGTTTTTTTCTTCTAAATGCTAGAAATGCAGACAATTAAATGCCTTGATATGACTTAGATTCAAGAAATGTCTATGATTTTTATAAACCTAACTTTTCATTTTGAACAACTGAGGGCACTCATTTACAAGTTGTTGAATATGTCTTACAGAGAGAAATTGGAAGAATGAGAAGAAAGAAAAGTTGAAAAACATGACTCACATTTTGTTTTCTGTTCTTAGTACTTTTTTCTATTTTTAAACAAATTTCCTGGAGTACCCCCTGCCCACATGATAGATAAGGTTTTAGAAAATATACTCTTACCTCATCAATACAATGGAGTACTATTCAGCAATAAAGAAAGATGACATTTTGAACTTTGCAGGTAAATGGATGGAGCTTGAAGCCATTAAACTAAGTGAAGTAACACAGTCCCCGAAAAACAAACAGCAAATGGTTTCCCTCATTTGTGGATAACACCAAATCCCCAGATGAAAGGCAAGCTGAACAACATTGTTATATTTCTGTTTATCTGAAAGCAACTATGTTGTTATAATGTAAATCTCTTGAAGAGCTCTAGAATCCGCCCACCAATTATTTTCAGACTGTAATTAATGTATATGGGTGGAGAGTATGTATCCACATTTTAGAGTAATATATAATTAATGGAGGAAAATGTGAATTCCTAAACATAAAAATGACTGAGGGAAAAATGCAAGACAGATATGGTAGAATGCATGATCTAGGGCAGTGTGGAGGGAAGGGAAAAGGGAATATGCCTAAACTGAACTGGAAAATGATGTCTGAAATATACAAAACATCAATAAAATCATTAAAAAAGAAAAGGATACTTTTACTTCAATCTAAGAAATAATTTTGTATTTCTCAAGTAACACTTCACAAATCAGTTTTTCCTCTACATATGTCTAAAAGATTGACTAAATTTTATTGAGATATGTAGTCACCTATTTGGAAGGTTTTTTTTCTTTTTTCTTTTTTAGTATTTCCATATTATTTTTTGTTCTGTACACATAGTGTTTTGATTATTTTATGACATGGAGAGTTTTGTTTCTGGTTTTCTCTATTTGGTGTTCAAATTACCATTTGTATCTTGGTAGGTATAACTCCCCTTAGATTTGGGGAATTTCTTCTGTGATTCTGTAGTCCCTTGATGACTAAAGATGCTGAACATTTGTGGCGGTTTGAATGTGTGTCCCCCATAGGCTCTAGGTATTCAGACGTTTGTCTCCAGTTGGTGGCGCTGTTTTTGGAGGTCTTGGGGTGTGTGGCCATGCTGTAGGAAGTGTGTCACTGGGGGCAGGCTTAGTGAGCTTAACAAGCCTCGTGGTCTACAGTTGCTTCCTGTCTATTTCCTGTGCTCTTTGTGAGATGTGACCCTCGGTTGGCTGCTCCAGATCCAGCTGCCACGCCTCCTGCCACAATGGACTCTAATTCCCTGGAACCACCAATCATAAACTCAAATAAACTCTTCCTTTTATGAGTTCCTTGGTCATGGTGTTTTGTCACAGCAACAGAAAACTGACTAATACAGTTATTGGTACCAGAGAGTGGGCTGTTGGCTGTGAAGAACCTGACCATGTGTATGTTTAGAGAAGTGTGGAAGACTTTGGAACTTTGGGCTGGAAAGGCTGTTGACTACTGTAAGAAGAGCTTAAGGGGCCATTCTAGTGGAGGCCAGGAAGAAAGCATGGCTGCAAAAGATGTGGTTCCAGGGGAAAATAGAGACTTAGGCAGCAACCGGGATATTTTGATAAAGTCCTGCAGCAGTTTGTACACAGCCCAAATGCTTGCCTGATGCTAAGTTGAAAAGCAATGGACTGATGTCTTTGGTGGAGGATATTTCAAGACAGCCTAATGTAGAAATGGTGGCGTGGCTTTTAATGGTGAATATTATACAGATCTACAGTGAAAAAGAGCAGATGGGGCAGAAAGAAATGCAGAATGTACAGTTTGGATCTGAAAACTGCACTAGGAAGATTAAAGGTGGGGTCAAGGCATGTGAAGGAGAGGCTCCCTTTCATAAAGCCATTAAGGAGAGGCCTGTAGATTTACAAGAAAACAAAAGAATCAGTACCTTCAGGGCAAGACCACACCCAGCTAATCCTCCAGCAAGTCCAGGGCAGAGAAAAGTTGCAAATGTGGTTGAAACCGGCCAGGGTCCTCCAGAACTTGCAGCCAGATTCGGCAATTTCATTCACGTGATGCTGGCTTTAGAGGCATGAAGTTCACAAGAGTGAAGGGGTCTTCAGTTCTTCCTCAATGATTTCAGAGAGCCAAAGAGGCCAGGCAGAGTACAGCAGGGGTGTCCCTGAATAAAGAAGGCCCTGATAGGCTATTGCGTGAAGCTGTGAATGTGAAGCCTGGTGGGCAGCGGAGACCCCAAGAAGACATTCGAGATGCCAGACCTGTGAGATATTTGCCAAGGAGAGCTGCATACAGGGAGTGGTACCAGCCTAAGAAAGAGATGTTTGTTGCAAGAAAAGCTGGAAGAGCTGAGCCATCTAAGCCCTTTGGAAGTCAAGTCCCAGAAGTTGCATGTGGAGCTACAGGACTTGGCATTTGCCCTGCTGGTTTTCGGTCTCATTTTGGTCCAATATTTCCTCACTATGCCTCTATTCCTCCCCTTTGGAATGGGAATGTGTATTCGGTTCCACTATACATTGGGAATATGTAATTTGTCTTTTGATTTTACAGGAGCTTACAGTTTAGGAGATTGGCCTGAGTCTCAGAAGAGACCTTGGACTGTGGACTTTTGAATGGCATTGAGACTGGTAAAGCTGTGGGGACTTTTAAGGTTGGACTAAATGCATTTTGCATTTTATATGGTCAGGAGCCTATGGGGGCCAGGGAGTGGAATGTGGTGGTTTGAATGAGTGTCCCCCATAGGCTCTAGGTATTCAGACGTTTGTCTCCAGGTGGTGGCGCTGTTTTTGGAGGTCTTGGGGTGTGTGGCCGTGCTGCAGGAAGTGTGTCACTGGGGGCAGGCTTAGTGAGCTTTATTAATCTTTTTGTTTTTTTTTTTTTCTCTCTGTTTCCTGTGCTCTTTGCGAGATGTGACCCTCAGTTTGCTGCTCCAGATCCAGCTGCCACGCCTCCCGCCACAATGGACTCTAATTCCCTGGAACCGCCAATCGTAAGCTCAAATAACCTCTTCCTTTTATAAGTTCCTTGGTCTGATGTTTTATCACAGCAACAGAAAAGTGACTAATACAACATATAAAAAATATTTCTTGGCCACTTGCGCTTCATCTTTCAAGCACTCACTGTTCATCATCCCCAATTTTTAATTGGGTTATTTGGTTTTTTTTTTTTTTTTTTTTTTTTTTTTTTTTTTTTTTTTTTTTTTTTTTTTTTTTTGCATTGTTAGGTAGTTTATTTGTTCACTTTCTGTTATTTTTTTTTTTTTTTTTAGATTTTTAGTTTTTCTGATTTTGTTGTATATTCTGATGCTAAACCTCTGTCAAAGATATAGCTGTTTAAGGTTTTTTCCATTCTCTGGAAAAGCTTTTCTGGTTCATAGAGTCATATTTATTTGTCAGTTGTCAGACTTAGTGCTTTTGCAATAGAATTCCTGTTCAGAAACTTATTTCCTGTGCATATCAATTCCACTATATTTCCCACTATTTCTCTATATGATTCAGGTTACTGGGTATACATTGTAGTCCTTGGTCCATTTGAGTTGATTTTGTGCTCTAAAAGAGATAGGGATCTTGCTTCATTTTTCCACATGCCCTTTTCCAGCCATGTTAGGACCATGTTTTCGAACATGCCGTCTTTTCTCCAATGGGTACTTGTTGACCCTTTGTCAAAATTCAGGTGGCTGTAAGTGCTTGGATTGAAATCTGGGTCCTCAATTATACTCCATTGATCAATATGTCTGTTTTATGCCTTGCCATGCTGTTTTTTTTTTTTTTTATTATTATAGCTTTGTACTATAATTTGAGGTTGGTTATATCTCCAGAAATTATTTATTTTTCAGGATCATTTTGGCTATCCTGGATTTTTGTGTTTCCAAATGAAATTTGAGGTTTGTATTTTTCAATTTCTGTGAAGAACTGTGTTGGAATTTTAAAGGGTGGTGCATTGAATTTGTAAATTGCTGTTAACAGGATGGTCATTTTCACAATATTAATCCTACCAATTCATAGGTATGGGATGGTCTTCCTATCTTCCGGTATCTTACTTAACTTCTTTCTTCAATGTCTTAAAGTTTTATTTTACAAGTCTCTCACTTCTTTGGTTAGATTTATGCCAATATATTTTATGAAGCTATCATGAATGATCTCATTTCCCCTGATTTCAGTATGTTTGTTGTTAGTATATAGGAAGGCTACTTTATTTAGGGTTGCTAATTTTATATTCTGTTACTTTGCTGAACGCATTTATCAGCTTGAGAAGTTTTTTGTTAGAGATTTTGGGTTCTTGTATGTATAGATAAAGATTATTTCATTCTTCTTTTCCAATCTGTATTCCCTTTACCTCCTTAGTTTTTTTTTTTTTTTTTTTTTTTTTTTTTTTGATCTAGCCAAACTTCAAGCATTACATTGAAAAGAAATGGATAAACTGGACATCCTTGTTTTATTCTGATTTTCATAGAAATTATTTGATTTTTTTTCTCCACTTAGTGTGATGTTGCCTTTGGACTCATTGTATATGTACTTTATTATGTTAACCTATGTCCCTGTATCCACAGAATATCCATGACTTTTACTATAATGCATGCAAGGTTTTTTGCCAAAGGCTTTTTCTGCATCTAATGAAATAATCATTGTGTTCCTCTCCTTGAGTCAACCCATCCAGAGTCCCTCACTTTAAGAAGATCAGCTCTTCCCACACAGCAGTTTCAGCTACCGATATTTTTTTCTGCTAAAATTGGGGTCTGCTGTCCATATCCCCAAGTCCATGCTTGGAGTTTTGACAATTTGAGCTTGATTGGGTCTTGTGCATGTTGACACCACCGTTGTAGGTTCTATGAGCAGGGTTCCAGGAGTTGTAGTATTCTATTTCCATATGGGCATGGATCTCCTCCCTGGCTGTTACAATCTTTATGACCCCTCTTCTGTAATGGTTTCTGAGCTTTGTGTAAGTGAATTTTAACATATGAGTCCAGCTCCAGGACGCTAAATTAGCAGACTCCTAATCTCCATACTTTGGCCATTTGTGACCTTTTGTGTTCCTGGCCCTCTGTTGCATGACAGAGCTTGTGCATCATTAGTAGGACCGAAAAGTTATTCCTGGACAAACTGTCAGTCCATGAAAGAAAACAGCCAGAAGTGACCAGAGTCCAAGACAACAGTCCAGAGAAAGTAGACTGTTTTGCTCTCATCCACCTGTGCCTCTGTGCTAAGCCTAGGGAAAAATCTGCGGAAGGAGGGGACGTGGTAGAATGTAAGGGCTGTGATTGGGGTGAAGGTGACACTACAGCAATATAGCCTGGACACTCAACTTGATCAACTTGATTGAACATACAAGCCCCCCCCCCCCCCCGCTGGATGGTGGGACAAGGGGCTGTGTGGGTTTTGGGCACAACTCTTTGACAAATTGGTTTTACAATGAAGGATGCTTGTACTCATAAATTATACACCTATTGCTAAAAAATGAAAAAAAAAAAACAGAGAGAAGATGCAGGACAGTTATGGCAGAATGCATGATCTGATTGGATGGGGTGGGGTGGGACTGGAGGAAGGGAAGAGGAAATATGCCTGAACTGAATTGGAAAATGATGTGTGAAATACACAAAGCATCAATAAAAAAACAAAAAACCCACATTGCTTTATTTATAGTAGACAAATGAACATACTGGAGACAAGTTTGTGAGTCTAGGATTTGGGATAAGAAACCTGGGGGAGTCAGGTAGCAATGCCATCGGCTGTAGAAACTGCGACTCTGCAACAGACATTGAATGATGAAAAAATATTATCAGTTCACCAGCTCTTTTGGGGAGGGAGAAGTTTGGCTGAGAATATCCTCACATTGCATAATAAATTCATTGTTGAAAAATCCTGGTAGTATTTTAGTCCTTGGAGCACAGTTAGAATATCTCTATAGCAATTTCATGAAGGTGACCACAATATAAATACATTAACTGAGCTTGTTTACTGTTTGGGGAAGTGATTTTAACATCAGACAAGTTAGCACAAGTTAGGGTAATTCCCCAAAATCACATTTTCACACCTAAATGAATTGGGCTTCTTTGAGAGTGCAACTTAACTCCAAGCAGTCTCTTCTCAGTGTGTTCAGTGGAAACAAAGCATTCAAAAACTAATGCAAAATAGAGAGTGAAACCTGAGTTCATAGACAAAATAGGATTTCAGAAGTGGAAGGTATAATTTCATCCTCAATAGTTCTGTACTTATGTGCCATCCCCATCACATTTTAGTCATTTTATATTGGTTGTTGCATTCACATAACTTCCATATTAGAATACTTTCATGTAGAACTTCTTAAAAATTACCAGAAGGGTAAATTGAGGGAAATCAAAAGCATTATGTATATAAATCATGCAGACTTTTGGTTTAGGTTCAGGGGACCCAATATTGTCCTCACAGAAACAGTTTTTAATGGTTGGTTTCCTGGGATTGCTGGGTAAGTATCATGATGAAGTTCCTAACAACAGCAGAGCAATGGACATGATGATAACGTTGCCAGTTGGTTTCATTATCTCAAAATGGACTGTGGGGCGGCTTTGTTTTTCACGTAGATTCAATGATAATTAAGTGTGAAAATACATGCATACTCCTTAAGACATTGACTGATCACATAAAACATACTTGGTAAAATGTAATTATTATTCCTGCATTGGTTCTCTCCAGCTCTTTTTTTTTTCTCTCATGTCTGTTTCTGTCCCTGTGTATGTCTTTGTGTGTGTCCATATATTTGTGTATGTGTGTAAGCATGCGTGGAGGCCAGAGGTCAACCTCAGATATCTTTCAATAGGTGTTTACTCCTTGATTTAGAGAAGGATCTATCAGCTTAGAGCTCTCTGAGAAGGTAAGACTGAGTCGTCTCATATCCCCAGGAACTGCCTATCTCTGACTCCCTGGCAGTGAGTTTACAAGTTCAAGCCACCATGCCTGGACGTTTTCATTTTTACATAAGCTCTGGAGATGAACTCAGATTGACATATTTGCAAGGTAAGTCTTTGATTAACTGAGCTACATAACCAGCCTTACATGGTTCTTACATGGAATAACTTCAGCTGAAATAAAAGTTAACTGCCTTTTGGATTATATTCAGAAACAAGTATCTTTCAAAATAACTGTTTACCAAGAACACTATTAAAGGATTACCTTGGATATTTTCAAGGGAAGAATAAGGTGCAGTCTTTTTAAACATCTATTGAATTTTCGATCATTGTAATTGCTGGACATTTTAAAAACTCAGATTCTATAGTTTAAAGTACTATAGTGAAAATATTAACTCAACATAATCTTATGAAAGTGATTATATATAATGCAAATATTTGCTGGCTTTTATTTCAGTGAGACACTGAGGCTTGATTTATGAGTTGTCAGGAGCATGATCTTCTTGAAAAATTCTTATTGTCCCCATTGTGTTTTTATTTGCTAAAACATTAAGTTACTTGTTTAACCAACTGAAAAAGCTTCTCATAGCTAGTCACCATTGCTATTTAAAAATGAAATGCAAAGCTCTGTTTTTACTAATGTATAATACACATTGAGAAAATAGACAAATCATAAGGGTATAGCCTGGTGAATTTTAAAAATATAAGACAGTGTTTTAATCAACATATCTGTCCTGATACATCTTCAACATAGTGATTTCCTATATACACAGGAATAGAGTTGCAGGAATAGGTGTCAATACTATTATTCATTTTATAGAAATCCCTATGCAACTTTAAAAATTGGTTGTTATTTATTTTGCATCAATAGTAATGAAAACAGGCCCTTTTTCATATGCTTATCATCACTTGTTTTCTTACTCTTACTCTCACTTTATGTGAGGCCTGGGAGGTGAACCTAAGGCTTTATCCATAATGAGTACCATCATTGAGATATGCAAGGAGTATCTTCAAGACTGTTGAAAGCTAGGGCTACAGGGAGATCCTGTCTTGAAACGACAAAAAAAAAAAAAAAAAGAAAGAAAGAAAAGAAAACAGCCATTTTGGGGGCTGGAGAGATGGCCTAGCAGTTAAGAGCGCTGACTGCTCTTGCAGAGGACCCAGGGTTCGATCCCCAGCACCCACATGGCGGCTGAGAACCATCTGTAACTCCAATTCCAGGAGAACTCCAGTTCCAGGGAAATCCAACACCCTCTTCTGACCGCGGCATTGCATGACACAGGTGCACAAACCTTCATGCAGACAGTACATTCATACTAGAAAGAAAGAAAGAAAGAAAGAAAGAAAGAAAGAAAGAAAGAAAGAAAGAAAGAAAGAGAAAGAAAGAAAGAGAAAGAAAGAAAGAAAGAGAAAGAAGCCATTTTTACTCTTGTATTATCTCATTGTAATTTTCTTTTTCAATTTGCAATTGCCTTGTGATTAGTAATGCTGAATATTTTTAAAGATTTATTTTTATTATTTTTATTTGTGCATATGTACATATCTATAGTGTCTTTATGTACACATCTGTGTAGGTGTCCTTGAAGGCCAGGTAGTTGTTAGCTGCCCTGACATGGAAGTTGGAATTTGAATTTGGGTCACCAGCAGAAAGTGCTCTTAAATATTGTGCCACCTTTCAAGATACATGCTGAACATTTTTCAACATATGTGGTGGCATGTGTAACTCCTTTTGGGAGAAATGCCTACAACTTTTGGTTAATTTTGAATTGGGCTGTTTGTCTTTTCGTTATTGAGTTTATTTCCTTACACAATGGCAATAATCTATATTCTGAAAAAATTAGGAAAATCAATGATATAAAGGCAGCCTATTTATGATTGAAACATCTACCTTGCTTAGATAGATAGATTCTACCCATACTGCCCCCATCCCACTTTGGGCTTAGGGTCCCTCCCGGTCTAAACACCTGAGATCTCTGAACTAACTCGTTAAGCCACACATCCTATCCACTGCGTCTTAATACCCCTATTCCAGGACCAGTTACATTCATATTACTCCAGACTTCACACCTACTCTGCTTAGCTAGTAAGACACTCCCCACACTGTCCACATTCCTGACCTTGGCCTAGGTCCTCTCCCACTTCTCTCTCCTAAGAGCTCCAGATTAGCCTATCAGAAGCCAGTAGCTGGACTCTCATAATCTTAAACTGGGCCTAGCCCTGCTTTCTCCTGATTGAGAGTTCTTGACTAACCATCTTGTAGAAATTCTCTCCCACCAATAAAATAATAAATAAATAAATAAATAAATAAATAAATAAATCAGTGAGTACCTGAAGAACAGAATAATTTTTTTTTCTGCTGGTCTGGTCACTCCTGGGAGTTCCCCAGCCAGATGTGGTGGGCCACACCTTTAATCCCAGCATGTCTTCAATCCGAGTACAGCTAAGGTTAGGTTAAGGTCAGAAATACTGATTTCTGAACAAAATGTTGTTTATCTGGCCCATCTCATTTTCCAGCTCTTATTAAGTTGGAAACCCAGTTAGGGATATTTACTACATTTTTGAAAATGCTCTAAAGTTTTGGTTTTGAAACTAGTTTGTCATGACACTGTGTCTAACCACAGCACCCATCGATGGGAGTGCCTCCTAGTACCTCTTCACAACTAAGGGTCAATCTGTTTATGAATGTTGTTATGTCTCATGGTATTAAGAAAGGAAATGAGAAGGTGAGAAAAATGTTAGATATAGAAATGGAGATATTTTTAGTAAGGATTTATATGAAGATGATTAACAAACTGTATGCAAGTGGTAATAGTTTGAGGAGGTTTGTTATGGCTGGTAAAGGTAAAACTATATGAATAAGCTTAATTTTCTAAGGCTCAATTGAGTGGTTCAAAAAGCAAAATGTATATCTAGTCAAGGTTTATTTAAGAATGGTTAGTTGTCCAAGTTTTATATGTATATCACATGGCATTTCAAGATATGATAAAATAATAAGATACCTGTATTGAATTAAATTGGTATAACCTCTCAAGCTAGGCTACCAATAGCCTGAATAGGATTTTAAATATACAGAGTTGTTAATTTTCAGTCCATTCTTGGCTTGCACTGGGCTCCCTGTTACAGGTTTGGATTAAATGGACACAGACAAATAGTGGGTTACCTATGGCTACTGAAAATGTACTTTGTTTCCTGAAAGAGTTGCTTTTGGTATTTCCTTTGACTTAACCAGATAATCTGGCTCAAAAAGCTAGATTGTTTGTTCCTGAACCAGCTGCATGCAGTCCAGAACAAGACAGTCTTGGATGGGCTTGATAATCTTTATCCATTTATTTCCTGTCTTCCAGTGTGTGCTACAACTCCTGTCTTTCTGGGAAAACTAAAAATCAGGATAAGGGGGTCTGAAAAAGGAAGATATTTTCCTGTTTGTAGTAATTGTACTTAACAGTTTACATTTCAGATAAGCCTGAAATCATTTAATTCTATTTTGTGGGCTATGGCTGCTTAATGTATGGTGTTAAGTCTCTCCTCCAGTCAGTATTGTACAAGGCTACTTGAACTTCCTAAAATACCATACAGTAATCAAAGCACAAGGCTGGTGCAACTCAGCACCACCCCCCGCAAATGGACAATGACCACACTTAATGCCCACACCAATTTGGCCAAGAGACTCAAGGAACAATGCCCTCCCCCAACCCTCTGAGGCCAATCAAGTCCCAGGGAACCACGCCTGGGGGTATCTCCTGAAACTGTGAGTCACCATCCCCCTCCAGGCAGGGAGGTCCCAGAGGTCCACCAATGAGACTCCAGCCAATGTCCAGTCCACAAAGAGAAAAGTCTCTTCATGCTTCAAAAGGGAAGCCCATTCCTGTACGACCAGACCCTGCCCTCAGGTGAATGGAATTGGCAAAAGCTGAGGGGAGCCAGAGGCCTCCCTCCCCTAAATCCAAGTGGCCCCTGAGGACCAGATCCTCAACCAACCCCAAGAAAACAAAAGCTGGTCAATCTGGGCCAACTGTATGGACCCAAACACCCAAAAGGAAAGTACAACCAAAAGATAACCTATCATTATATTTCCTTTAAAGTTTGAGAGATTGTGCCTCCAAAACTAGATTTTAAGTCATTTAAAGTCATATGAGCTCTCTTGTTACCAAATAATAAAGTTTCCTCTTTCTATTTAAGCAAATACCTAAGGGAAAACTCACACCATGACTGCCAAAATTTCCTGGAAAGCAGATCCTGAGTCCAGACACCATGGTCAAATGGAAAAAAGGAGAAGACCAATAATGGATGCTTTGGAACCCCTCATTGAGAAATTCTAAGGGACTTTTAAGTTGGACATTTAATTCACCGCTGTTCTTCTCCTGGTTCCCTGCCTAGAAAACATGCCTAGCTGCTCTTGCCTTCACAGGCATCAGTCAAGGATTTTGTTTTCTCTGTAACTATACTTTTCAGGGTCTTTTAAATAGATTCATTGAGCAGGGGTAACCCAGTCGCAACTCCCTGCACCCCTTTTCAGCATGGAAGGAATCAGAGCTGTTGGCACCCTGATTCCCTCTTTGCATTTGGGGTTACATGCTCAGAGGGTAATGTGATAAAAGTAGGAGCTAAAATTTGGCTAGATAGTTTAGGGTCAGGTTCATAAGTTCCTGACTAAAGCTCAAGAAAATACAGATATACAGCTGTGCAGGTTTGAAGAAAATGTCCCCCACAGGCTTCAAGTATTCAGGCATTTTGTCCCCAGTTGGTGGTGCTGTTTTGTGAGTTCTTAGAAGGTGTGGCCATGCTGGAGGAAGTATGTCACTGGAGATGGGCTTAGAGAGTTTAACAAGCCTTGTTAGTCTCCAGTGGCCCTCTCTCAGCTTCCTGTGTTCATTGGAAGATGTGAACCTCTGCTTTCTGCTCCAGCCCTGGCCACCATGCATCCCCCACCACAATGGACTTTTAATTCTCTGGAATTGTCAATAATAAGCTCAAATAAACTCTTGCTTTTATAAGTTCCCTTGGTCATGGTGTTTTTTTTCTTTTTATAAAAAATCTTTTTAAAATATATATTTTGTACAAGATTATAAAATCTAAACCTGTGTCCCCCACCCTCTCCCACCACCCCCCCAGAGCTCATGTATTCTTTTTTTTTAATTTTTTTTAATTTTTTTAACATTTTTTTATTGATGCTTTGTGCATTTCATAAATCATTTTCCAATTCAGTTCAGGCATATTTCCCTTTCCCTCCCCCCCCACCCCCACCCCAACCGAGATCATGCATTCTGCTATAACTGTCCTGCTATTTTCTCTCAGTATTTTTTCCATTTTTTAGCATAAGTGATAATCCATGAGTACAAGCATCCTTCATGTAAAACCAATTTGCAGGCTGTTGTGCCAAACACCCACAGAGCCCCACTTCCACGCGGGGAGTGAGGGGTTGTATGTTCAATCAGGCAAGACACATCTTACTGCAAAATACATGCACAGCTATGTGTATTGCAGCTCTGTTCACAATAGCAAAAAAGCGGGAACCAGCCCAGGGCCCCTCAACTGACGAGTGGGAGAGAAAATGTGGTACATGATAAATGGAGTTCTATGCAGTGTAAAGAGGGACAACATCATGAACTTTGCAGGTAAATGGATGGAGCTGAAGACATTATGTGTAAGTGAAGTAACACAGTCCCAGAAAAAAACGACAATGGTGTCCCTCATATGTGGATGCTAGTACCAATAACCCAGATATAATATTTCTCGTGGAGAGGGATGCATAGTAAAAAACAACAACAGAAAGACTGCATCAGAAAATGGGACCGAAAGGGGTGAATGGGGAAGGGGGGAGGGGGGGGTGAGGACACGGGTGTAATCTTCGATTAATGCATATCTAATTGACGTGAGTTCAAACAAGTGCCCAGTTTTGCCTAGCACTGTCTACAGGAACAAATGGTGCTTAGGACTTAGTAAGTAAATATGTTGTATTAACACATGGTTTACAGACTCTGATTAAACGGTAATGCACCGAGTTAAATGGAGATATAAATCACTGTTGTCCACATTTGTTTTACATAAAAGTTGTAAAGCAATAACTCTGGGATTGGCACATACACATGTTCTCTATAGTTTCTCTTTGTACAGTACACCTTGAGCATTCTCTTTAAGATGATTAACATAAAAATTAAGTTTGTCCCCAATTTAATCATATATAGTCCCCAAAACAACATGGGTAAATTTGATGAAATCTGAGCCTAGATTCCCACCCTATAGTTTTGTATATACAACTGTCTTCTGGAAACTCATGGGTTAAGAAAAAAGGGGGGATACAGACAGACATGAAACCTTCTCGTCAAAAACCTTGCAATTCACATCTTAAAACTAACTATGGGAAAAGATTTGTGTGTTCCAACAGGACAAATGTCACCAACTAATGGCTGAGAAAGAAAAGATACAGGTTTTGCATGAGTAGGATGTACCAGAAAGTGCCAACTGAAAGGTTACCGTCTGAACATCGAAAGGAAGAAAAGCCTCAGATTGCCATAAACATCGAACCCCTCTGTGGCCCCCTACATGATAACAAACTATTTATAAAGAGTCCTAATGAAACTTACCTTCTAGGTGCCCAAAGTTTTGATATGAGAGACTTTCTTGCCTCCCCCCCAGAACAAGGAGAAATATGACGATGATGAGGTGCTCTCCAAACTGTAAATGGAGACAACTATTATAGAGTTAATCTCTTATAAAACTTGGTAAAAACTGCCTTCTTTAATTGACTAATAGACATAAGAACTGTGAAAGGATTATCTCTGTTCAGAACCAAATATAATACTAAAGTCCTTAAACTATGCGCTTAAGCAAAATATACAATACAGGAGCTCTGACATCAGTAAGGGATTATTCTACCAGGGAGCTCATGTATTTCTGCCAAACATGTTTTCATCTCTTCTCAGTCTTTCTCAATATCTCCATGTGGAAGTTGACTGTTTTAGCAGAAGTTCACCATGTCAGTAAGTTCTTTGGTGCAGTCTTTTTGTTGTTTGTTGTTTGTTTTGTTGTTGTTTATTTTTTGCTTGTGTTGTGGACAAAAGCTCAAGGGCCATGCACAAGAAATACTTACAACTAGGTAATTGGCAAGCATCCACAAGATGAAGATACCATTCATCGTTTATCTTTCTGTGACCATGACTTCACTCAGCATGATCTCCTCTAGCTCCAGCCATTTTCCTGCAAAGCTTGATGTCACTTTCTTTACTGCTCATACAACTCCATTGTGTAGAATGTACACATTTTGTCTATCCACCGGCAGTTAAGGGGCATTTGGGTTGGTTCCAGATCCTTGCTATTGTGAAGAGAGCTGAAATAAACATGGCTGTGCATGTATCTCGCAGTGGGATGAGTCTTGAGGGTACATGCCCAGGAGTGGTATGGTGGGTGGGTGGCAATTTCATTCCAGTCTTCCAGGGGTTCTCCAAACGGCTTTCCATAGTGGCTGACAAGTTTACATCCCTCCAGGATGAGTGTTCTCCTTCCCTTACATCCTCTCCAGCACTTGGTATCATATTTTCTTGATCCTGCCAGTCTTTTGGGAGTAAGATGATATCCTAAAGTGGTTTTGATTTGCATTTCCTAATGATTAGAGATGTTGAACACTTTTTTTTTTTTTTTTAATTTTTAACATTTTTTTCCTCACTTGTGAAGTCTCTGTTCAGCTCTTTGCTCCATCTATTGAGTGGATCATTTGTTTTCTTTCTTCTTTGTTTTTTTTTTTTGTTTTTTTTTTTTTTTTTTTTTTTTTTTTTGAGTAGTTTATATATTCTGGAAATCAATGCTGTCAAGGTTTCTGTGGTGAAGTTTCCTCCCGCTCTGTTGAATTCTCTTCATTCTTTTGTTTCTTTTGATGTAACAGAAGCTTTTGAGTTTAATGAGGGTTTCCATTTGTCAATTGTGGACCTTAATTTCTGCGCAGCACTGTCTGATTTAGGAAGTTTTCCTACGCTATGTCTTTAGTCTGCTGCCAATTTTTCTTCTTTGCCTTCAGAGTTTTGGGGTTTCCACGTTGAGGTCTTTGATCCATCTGGAGGAGACTTTTGAACGGGCAAGAGGTAGGGATTTAATTTCATTCATTCTTCTACAAGTGGTGATCCAGTTTTGCCAACACCACTTTGCTGAAGATGCGTCCTTTTTCCATTGTGTCTCTTGGCCCCCTTGTCAAATATGAGATGGCTCGAAATTATATGTGCTCAGGTTTGGATCTCCTTTTTTGTTCCATGGTCAAAGGTCTGTTTTTTGTGCCAGTACCAGGCTGTTTTTTTTTTTTTTACTATAGCCCTGTAGTATAGTTTGAAGTCGGGTATAGAGAGATATCCCCGTGATGCTCTTTTCACGTAGGGTTGTTTTGGCTATCGGGGTCGTTTATTTTTCCAAATAAATTTAAGGACTTTTTTCTAGCTGTGAAGAAACTCTTGGGGATTTTTTGATATTGGGATGTGTTAAATCTCTACAAGAGTTTCGGTAGAATGGACATTTTTACAATGTTTAATTTTTCCCAATCCATGACATGGGAGGTTTTTCCATCTTCTGATGTCTTCTTTAATTCCTTTCTTTAAGGGTTTAAAATTTTTGTTGTATGAGATCTTGATGTCTTTGGTTAGGTTTGTTCCTAGGTAATTTTTATGGTTTTTGAGGCTATGTGAGTGGGAATGTCTCCTAGAATTCTTTCTTCCAGTTGCTCATTGCTGGTGTAAAGAAAGGCCATGATTTTTTTTAGGTTAATTTTGTATCCTGCCCACTTTGCTGAAGCTCTTAATCTTGTTCTAGGCGTTTTCTGGTGGAGTTTTTTAGCATCTCTTAGGTAAACAACATCATATCATCAGCAAAATAGGGATAGTTTGACTTCCTCTTTTCCAATTAGTACTCCTTTAATTTCCTTTTCCTTTTCTTGCCTTATTGCTCTAGCAAGTGTTTCAAGCACTATATTGGCAGAGGACTGGTGACAGGGGGCAGCCTTGCCGAGTTCCTAGTTTTTAAAGGGAATGTTTCTGTCATTTCTCATTTAGGATGATATTGGCTGGGGGTTTCCTGTATATGGCTTTTATTACATTGAAGAATGATCCCTCCAATCCAATTCCCCCTAGGACATTAAGCATGAAGGGATGCTGGATTTTGTCCAAGTGTTTTTTAGCATCAATTGAGATGATGGTGTGATTTTTGTTTTTCATTCCATTTATCTGTTTGATGATGTTTATTGATTTTCATATGTTGAACCATCCCTGCATATCTGGTATAACTCCAACTTGGTCATGGTGAAGGATCTTCTGGTTGGGTGGTCTGTATGCGATTTGCCAGTATCCTGTTAGATTTTGGCATCTGGGTTCATAAGGGACATGGGTCTATAATTCTCCTATTTAGTTTTATCTTTGCCTGGTTTTGGGAATAGAGTTGATGCTGGCTTCATAGAAGGATTTGAGAATTCCCTCTGTATCCTTCTAGCGTTTCAGATAAAATGGTTTGTAGGTCTTTTTGAAATGTTTTTATAGAATTCTGCTGTGAACCATCAGGGCCTGGGGCCTTTTCTTAGTTGGGAGGTACTTATTACATCTTCAATTTCTTCATGTTATGGGTCATGGTATTATTTTTTATTAATTTATTTATATTATAGTAATTAATGTTTTTTTGGTATATTATATGAAAATTTTAGATACTTTATTTATATTATAATTTTCGTTTTTATTTTTATTTTGTATTATATATATTTTATAGTTTTAATTATTTTATCTTATTATTCTATCTTATTTATTTTCGTCTTCTTCCATCTTATATCAGAAATACTCACGACTTCTTACCCTCGCTTCTTCGCTCTCTCTTTCCTCTTTCTTGGTTTTCCTGTTTCCACTCTCTCTTTTCCTTCTTCCTGCTTTCTCCCTTTTCGCCTTCTCTCATTTCCTCTCCCCGTGTTCCTCTTTCCCTTTTTTCTCGGTCTGTTTCCGCTGTGGGCTCTCCTTCTTGGTTGGCTTTTGGTAGCTTCCACCCTTATCCGCTCTTCCTCCGTTTTTTGTTCTTTCTAGGTTTTCCCGCTTGGTCGCGTCTCGCTTTTTTGCCGTCTTCCCTCTGCCTTTTGTTCGAGCTTTTTTCTTTCGTGCATCTTTCCCTTTACACTCCCGCTTGTCTTATGCTTTGGCGTTGCTCTTCTATCTTTTGGTTCCCGGGCTCGCGTCTGTCGCTCTTGTTTCTCTTCTTTCCCGCCCCCTTTTGGATTCCGTGCTTTTTTTTTGTACTTGTTTTCTTTGTTTCTCCTTCCTTCCTTCCCCAGTTCCTTGCTTTCTGCTCGCTATTTTTTGTTCTTCTCTCCCTGTCCATGTTGGTGTTTCGTCGGTTCCTCTGTGTGTTGCCCGTCTCCGTGCTTTGCGCTCTGCAGTGTTAGCTCGTCCCTTGTGCTCTTTCTGTTTTGCTCACTTTGGGCCCCCGGGCGATACCACTGCCCTCTGACTGCTTTTCCGGGTTCCATAGGGTTTGTTTGTGTTGTATTGGGCGTGTCAGTCAGTCCAGGAATGCTTTTATGTCTTTTTCTTTCTCTCCTTGACCCAGTTCTTAGTCAAGAGTGGGGTGTTTTAGTCTCCATGTGTTCTTATAGCAGTAGGGCTTAATCTGGTGTTGATGTTGAGCTTCCATTTGCCTGGTGGTCTGATAGAATGCATAAATTATTTCAAACAACAATCTTTTTGTTTGTATTTGTGGAGGTTTTTTTTTTTTATTTGTAGAGGTTTTTTTTGTGGTCAGTTTTGGAGAATGGTCTGTGGAGTGCTGAGTAGAAAGTGTATTATCTGGTATTAAGGTGGAATATTTGGTAGAGTTCTATGAGATCCATTTGATGTATCATATTGTTCAGTTCAGATATCTCTCTGTTTATTCTTTGTCCTGTTGACCTGTCCAAAGGACTCAGTGGGGTACTGAAGTCCCCTATTATGAGTGTACTGGGGTTAGTGTGTGACTTGTGGTCCTGGAGAATTGTCTTTATAAAGTTTGGTGCATATATATTCATAATTGTGAAATCTTCTTGGTGAATTGTTCCTTTGATAAAAATGTAATGGCCTTCTTTGTCTCTTCTGATTTCTTTTACTTTGAAGTCTATTTTGTCTGATATTAAAATAGCAACACCTGCTTTCTTTTTGGTACCATTTGCTTGGAATATTTTTTCCATCCCTTCACTTTAAGTTGGTGCCTGTCCTTGAAGGTAAGATGTGTTTCTTCTAGACAACATATTGATGGATTCTGTTTCCTAATCCAGTCTTCCAGTCTATGTCTTTTGATTGGGGAATTTAGTCCATTAATATTTAATGTTATGACTGATAGGTTTGTGTTGCTTCCTTTTGCCTTATTATCAATTTGTGGTTTGGGTTTAGGTCTCTACTTCTGCAGTTATGCTTTTATTGATTTCTCTTTCTAGGGGCCTGGGGATGGTTGCTCCTTTCTTCTGTCCTTTGAATTGCTTCAAGTATTCTCTGAAGGGTTGGTTTTCCGGACATGTATTCTTTCATCTTGTTTATGTCATGGAAGTTTTTTCTCTCTCCTTCAACTATAATCGACATTTTTGCTGGGTGTAGTAACCTGGGTTGGCATCTATTGTCCTTTAACATTGGGAACACTTTGCTCCAGGTTCTTCTTGCTTTCATAGTTTGCATTGATAAGTCAGTTATATTTCTTATATGTTTCCCCTTATAGGTCACTTGTTTTTCTTTTGCATCTTTAAGGATTTTGTCTTTGTTTTGGGTGACTGGCATTTTAACTATGATGTGGCATGGAAAGTTTCTTTTCTGATCCTGTCTGTTTGGAGTTCTATGGGCTTCTCATGTTTGTATTGGTTTGTCTTTTTTTAGTTTGGGGAAATTTTCATCTATTATTTTGTTGAAGATCTGATCAATACCATTCTCTTGGGATTCTTCTTATTCCTCTATTCCTATGATGCAGAGGTTTGATATTTTCATAGTGTCCCACAGTTCCTGGTTGTTCCACTTTTGTGTATTTTAAAATTTTTTCATAGTCTTTACTTGAGGTTTTTAGTTTTTCTGTGTTATCTTCCAGGTCTGATATTCTTTGTTCTGCTTCCTCCATTCTGCTTCTGAGGCTTTTTCCATTCCTTTCCTCTTGATTGGATGAGTGTTTGATTTCCTTTTTTATTTCCTCTTTTGATTTCTTTAGTATCAACCTCTTCCTGTAGCTCTTTGCTTTGTTGGTTGGTTTCCTTATCTTTTTCAGCATGGGATCTTTTCAGTGTTTCTACTTCCTTCCAGAGTTTGTCATTCTCTCTCTCTAGGGTCTTTCTTGAATTCTTAATTCTCTTTTCTTAATTCTTTGATTTGCTGTTTATAATCTTGTAGTTCTTTATGTTCACAATTGTGTTTCTAATATCTGTGTCCTGGGCCATCCCCAGGGGGATCCAACTGTAGGAATCTTCCATAGGGTTGGTAGAGCTTGGTGCAGGATTATCCTGCCCCTTTCCCGTGTTTTCTCTTCTTTGTGTTCCTTGCATATGGACTACTCCTTGCCTGTATTCCAATATGAGTCCCAAATTCCTCTTCACTGTGTTGAAGGCTTGCTTTGCTTGCCTCCTTCAGAAGCCTTCATAATCCCAGTTGGCGGGGGGGAGGAGGGTGTACTTTAGCCCTCACCCCATACCTGTGCTTCAGCTGGTCTTGGGAGATCTCAGATCTCAAGACTCACACAACCCTACCTTTTATACAAGCTGGGAGGATCACTTCACCCCCACAGCCACAAAAGCCAATTAAGCCAAAGACAACTGGATTAACTAGATTAAGTCAATCAACAATCAGCCTTGCTGAAGCACCCAGCTCCTACCTACCTTCCTGGGCTTCACCTGGTCTTGGGAGATCTCAGATCTCAAGACTCACACATCCCTACCTTTTATACTGGCTGAGAGGATAACTCCACCCCCACAGCCACAAAATCCAATTAAGCCAAAGACAACTAAATTAAATCAAACAATGATCAGCCTTGGTGAAGCACCCAGCTCCTACCTACCTTCCTGAGCTTCAGCTGGTCTTGGGAGATCTCCAGTCATGGTGGCTTTATCACAGCAACAGAAATGTGACTAATACAGTTTTGGTACCAGAAAGTGTGGTGTTGGCTGTGAATAATCTGACCATGTGGGTGTTTGGAGAAATGTGGAAATTTTGGAACTTTGGCCTAGAAAAGCTGTTGACCTTTGGAAGCAGAGCTTAACAGGACATTATAGTAGAAGCCTAGAAGAAAGCAGTGCTGCAAAAAAATAAAGCAGCAACTGGGAAATTTTGTCAAAGAGTCTGTCAGGAGTTTGTCCACAGCCCAAATACTTGCCTGAGGCTAAGTTGAAAAGCAATGGACTAATTTCTTTGGCAGAGGATATTTCAAGAGAGCCTAATGTAGAAATGGTGACATGCCTATTAATAAATGGTGAATATTATACAGATCTACAATAAAAAGAACAAATGGGGCTGAAAGAAATGCAGAATGTACAGTTTGGATTGGAAAAGTGCACAAAGGGGCCAAGTCATGAAGGAGCGGATCCCTTTGATAAGATTAAAGTGATTAAGGAGAGGCCTAGATATTTGCAAGTAAACAATGGAAAGAGTGAGATTAAAGTGATTAAGGAGAGGCCTAGAGATAACGGTACCTTCAGGGTAAGACCAAACCCAGCTAAGCCTCCAATGTTTGGAAAGGAAAATACTGACAGTGTAGAGAAAAGTTTTGAATATGGTTGAAGTACGCTGGGGTCCTTCCTGAACTTGCAGCCAAACTCAGCAGTTTCATTCATGTGGTGCTGGCTTTAGAGGTATGAAGGATGCAAGATGAAGGGGTCATCAGTTCTTCCTCTGTGGTTTCACAGAGCCACCGAGGCCATGCAGAGTGCAGGAGGGGTGTCCCTGCATAAAGAATGCCCTGATAGGCCATTGCTTGAAGCTGTGCATGTGAAGCCTGCTTGGCAGTGGAAACCCCAAGAAGACATTCCAGATGCCAGAGCTGTGAGATATTTGCCAAGGAGAGCTGCATACAGGGAGTAGTACCAGCCTAAGGAAGAGATGTATGTTGCATGCAAAGCTGGAAGAGCTTTTTATTTGGAAGTAAAGTCCCAGAAGTTTCACATGGAGCTACTGGACTTTGTGTTTGCCCTGCTGGCTTTTGGTCTTATTTCGGTTCAGTATTTCCTCACTATGCCTCTATTCCTCCCCTTTGGAATGGGAATGTGTATTTGGTTGTACTGTATGTTGGGAGTATGTAATTTGTCTTTTGATTTTACAGAAGCTTACAGTTAAGAGATTGGCCTGGGGCTCAGAAAAGATTTTGGACCATAGACTTTTGAATAGAATTGAGACTGGTAAAAGACTATGGGGACTTTTAAGGTTGGAATAATTGCATTTTGCATTTTATATGGTAATCAGCCTATGGAGGCCAGGGTGTTGAATGTGGTCATTTGAATGAAAATGTCCCCCATAGGCCTCAATATTCAGACATTTTGTCCCCAGCTGGTGGTGCTGTTTTGGGATGTTTTAGAAGGTGTGGCCATGCTGGAGGAAATATATCACTGGGGATGGGCTTAGAGAGTTTAACCAGCATTGCTAGTCTCCAGTGGCCCTCTCTCAGCTTCCTGTGCTCATTGGAAGATGTTAACCTTGGCTTTCTGCTCCAGCCCTGGCCACCATGTCTCCCTGCCACAATGGCCTCTAATTCCTTGGAACTGTCAATGGTAAGCTTACATTAAACTCTTGTTTTTATAAGTTCCCTTGGTCATGGCAGTTTTACCACAGCAACAAGAAAGTGACTATACAACAGCTAAATGAAATGACAAAAACTAATCAGCACTTGAAAAATGAATACATAAAAGAGATAGAAATATTGAAGAAAAATACTAAACCTGAAATAAAAATGGAATTGAAAATTCAATAAGCCAGTTTGCAGTAACAGGAGAAAGCAGAATGGATGAAATGGAAAACAGAATATCAAGACTGTATGACAATGACTAATAATTGGGCTACTCAAGTGCTCACATAAATAATATGAACAATTTTTAAAAAGATCACAGGAATGTAATATCAATGAAATATGGGACATCATGAAAAAAACAATTTTCTCATCACAGGCATAGGAGTAAAGAGAAGAATTCCAGTTCAACGGTATTGGCCAGATCATCAGCAGGATTATACAAGAATATTTTCCTAAATTAATGAAAAACATACCTATATAGATACAAGAAGCACACAGAACATCAAATACATAGGACTGGAAGAGAAACTCCCCATGGCATATTACAGTAAACACAAAATATACAGAACAAAGAGAAGGTACTGGTATTAGTTACTTTTCTGTTGCTGTGATAAAATACCATGACAAAGGAAACTTATAAAAGGAAGAGTTTATTTGACCTTACAGTCCCAGGGGAATTAGAGTCCATAATGGTGGGGAGACATGGTTGCAAGTGGCTGGGGCAATAGTGGGAAGCAGAAGCTCACATCTTCAAGAAGGCACAGGAAGCAGAGAGTGAATGGGGATCCCACAAGGCTTAAGAACTCTCTAAGCCTGCTCCTAGTGACCAGCTTCCTTCAGCATAGCTACACCTCCTAAAACCTCCCCAAACAACATCATTAACTGGGGACTAACTTGGAGCCTATGAGAGACATTCTCATTCAAACCACTACATTCCACTCCCTGGGCCATATAAGTTCATGACCTTATAAAATGCAAAATGCACTAGTTCAACATTAAAAGTCCCATAGTCTTTACCAGTCTCAATTCTAGTCCAAAGTCTCTTCTGAGATTCAAGGCAAATATCTATTGTATTCCCTTGCCATGATCATTTCATTGTTTAAGAATGGTATTTGCAGTATTGTTAGGTTACACATTTGAAAAGAAATGGCATACCTTCATTCTCCCATCCCTTCATCCAGTTTCTTTAGGATGAGCCAGGTTCAAACACGAAGCAAGGAATCTGCTCCATAGAACTTGATGCTATAAATTGGGACTGGCTGGAGTTGATGCCTGCCATATGAGATGAGCCACCTTTATGCTTCTTTTTTAATGTTTAATTTTTTTATATGTATGAGTGTACTGTCTGCATGTAGGTTTGTGTACCTGTGCCATGCAATGCTGCAGAGGTCAGAAGAGGGCATCGGATTCCCCTGGAACTGGAGTTAAAGATGGTTCTCAGCTGCCATGTGGGTGCTAGAGATCGAACCCGGGTCCTCTGCAAGAGTAGTCAGTGCTCCCAACTGCTAGGCCATCTCTCCAGTCCCATCCTTCATGCTTCTTAAGGGAAATAAATCACTATCTGGCTTCATGCATTTTAATTTGGCAGTCCACCACAAAATTCTGGTTTGCCACAAATGGGTTTTGAATGTGCCAAGATATTTACGTTCTTCTCTTAAGGTAGCTAGGTGGAGCCTGAAGCTTCTAGAACCCTTGGCTACTCTATTACGTTTAAAATGTTCTTTGTTAACCTTTTTCTATGTAAGTCATGATCTGGGGAACATGGAAAAACACTTTTCTAATTCATTCTAGGGACCATGGTTTTGAGTGTTGTGCTACAATGAAACCCTGAGAATAACTGTCTAGCACAGGAACCAGGCTACACAAGGAGGTTTAAGCAGCGTGTTCTAGGTCCATCTGGATCGCTGTGATAAAATGCTATCCCAAAACAACCTAGGGGAGGAGATGGTTTACTTTGGCTTATGGGTTACAGTCCATCATTTAGAGAATTCAGGGTAGGAACTCAAACAGGAGCTTGAAGCAGAAATCATAGAGGAATGCTGCTTGCTGGCTCACATGCAGGCCATCTTCAGCTTGCTTTCTTTACATTTCCTTCCTTCCTTCCTTCCTTCCTTCCTTCCTTCCTTCCTTCCTTCCTTCCTTCCTTCCTTCCTTCCTTCCTTCTTTTTTTCCATCCTGGAAGTCACTATATGGATCAAGCTGGAATCAGTCTCACAGAGATCTGACTTCCTTTGCCTCCAAAGGGCTGTGATTAAAGAAGCACCTTTATGTCTGGCTAAGCTAGCTTTATTATATAGCCCATGACTACCTACAAAGCAGAGAGGGTCCTGGATTAATTTATATCAAGATGTACACCAGATCTACGGAACCCATAAGCCCATCTGATTTAGGAGATCTATCAGTTAAGACTCCCTTCCCAAGTTACTTTAGGCTGTATAAAGTCTACAGTTAGAGCGAATTAGGACTCAGCCTTTCCTACTCTAGTGAGGCACTGTGGCATTAGCCTACAAATATAGAAAAGCAACTTATTGCTCTGGCTTCTATTCACCTGGTTTCCTCCTTGACTCATTTCTTTTACTGAGAAGATTCAGCCATTGCTACTTTCACAGGGGCTAATAGACACCAGAATTTTTTTTTTTTTATGTGTATGAGCGTACTATCTGCATGTAGGTTGGTGCACCCCTGTCATGCAATGCTACAGAGGTCAGAAGAGGGTGTCGGAATCCCCTGGAACTGGAGTGAAAGATGGTTCTTAGCCACCATGTGGGTGCTAGGAATCGAACCTGGGTCCTCTGCAAGAGCAGTCGGTGCTCTTAACCACTGAGCCATCTCTCCAGCCCAAAGACACCAAAATTCTAAGTGCATTTCTGTCACTTTGCAGGATTCATTGCCTGTATCCTTGGTTCAGCTTCCTTGCTGAAGGAAAAGATCCCTGCATTGGAAAGTAATCCTACTAAATTCCAAGTTGTCATTTTTTACTATTCTTTAACATGTATATAAGCCTTGATTATCTGATCTTAGTTTCTTACTATTCATCAAGACAATTCTGTGGTGATTTAATTAATAAAAAATTCCTACTAGGAAAGTAAATCTCATCATCAACAAGAATTGTGAATTAGAGATAAGAAATCCATCAAAGCCCTGGCTTGGCGACACATGCCTTTAAACCAAGCACTCAGGAGGCAGAGGCAGGCAGATCTCTATGAGTTCAAGGCCAGCCTGGTCTACATAGTTCCAGGACAGCTGGGGCTACAGAGAGACCCTGTCTCAAAAACACCAAAAAAAAAAAAAATCTTAAAACCTGTAATCTATCTAATCTCCATTCTTTCCCATTAACACCACTTTACCCTCCACAGGCACAGACAGATGAAAACTTCACGAGGGCAGGGCGGGGAGGGAAGGCACTTTGCTCCTGAGGTGACTCACACACAGTNAAAAAAAAAAAAATCAAGAAAGAAAGAAATCCATTGATCCATTGAAAAAATATTTACTATGGGTTGAAAGTAAGAACATTTTCTAATTGCCTATCAAACTTATATAAACTCAGAAATTCATTTAAACTGATGATTTGATAAATCCTTATTTGTCATGCTAAGATATATTCTAATATCAAAAATATACTACAAGTGGCTAGGAAAACCAGAGGATTCATGCAGCCTTCACCCATTTACTCTTTTTTTTTTTTTTGGTCTCCCTTTTGTCCCAGCTGGCCTGGAGCTTGCTATGTAGTCCAGGCTGGCCTTGAACTCCCAGAGATTTGCCTGCCTCTGCCTTCTGAGTGCTAGGATTAAAGGCATGTGCCACCACACGTGGCTACTTAGGGGAGTCATGATGTATTTCTTTTTTCAACCACAGTACACTTGCTCAGTTTATGTGTGGTATCTATATATCTCTGATTAGTTGTTTCTTCTTATTTGTAGTTTAAATGTATATCTCTGATTAGTAGTTTCTTCATATTTGTAATTTAAACGTAAAGCCATTTGAAGAAAAACAGATTTTTCCTTCCAGGCTCTTCTTACCACTAGCAAAACTTAGTGTTTTCTCTAATAGGGCAAAGTGGAAAGTATAATTAAACTGTCTATCTGCCAGTGTCAATTCTGTATCTCTACCCTTCTGAATGGAGCCTTGACTATGCCTCTTGCTGTAGGCTTTCAGTCTTAGATAAATAAAACATACTAGCTATTTATCCAGAGTCAAATAACTCCATTGGAAATAAAAAGATGCAACAATTATATATGTGTAATACTAATGAGGATGGAAGGAAGAAAATGCACCATGTAACAGTAGAAATTGAAGAAAGAAAGCCATGGTATAAAGAAAAAGGCCACTTCTGGAAAACAGGCCTGGCAACTTTCAGTTCCTATCTGATGTTCTTGGCAGAGGCATCATTCACCACATAGACGGAATGAAGTTTTCTTGTCTATTATGTAATGAACTTCCTTCCCCTTATCATTAACAACATTTAAGGTCTATTTTTAGTAAATGTGAAAGTTGTTCAAGTCCAAATCTGTATTCAACTCATTAGTTGTCTCTCTCCCTCACATCTGTGTCCAAACTCTGAAGAAATCTCATAAATTTTTGCCCCAAACTTCATTTCGAATCTGTTTTTATATCTATTGCCAGTATCTTACCTAAATTCCTAAATTCTACAGTACATGAAAACCTGCCAATAATATAGGTAATTGTCAATTCCTAATTTTATAGATTTCTTATACGTTTTTCACAAGTATCTTATCCTGGTCACTTGCTTCAAATGGTTGAAAAGCTCTCTGTTGTGCTTATAACAAATTTCAAACTCCGACACTATCTACAATGCATATGTGATTTCCTGCATGCCTTCCCTTGAAACTGCAGTTCTTGCTGTTAATCTTGAGACATTTTTTCACCTGAGTTGTCCATTAGTATCCACAGACACTTTATGAAAATCCTTTCCTCTTTTCACAGTCCTAATTATCTCACACTCTGTGGCACCTTTCATGATCTTTGCCAAATGTGGTTACGTATTCTTATGATTACTGATTCCCCTGGTCAGCTCAATGCATAATATGGGGCTTTGAACATAATATATCTACTATAAATAAATGCTTTATTATAGGATTATGCTGCTGAGCCATGTATCCAGTTAAAAGCACTTACTGCTTGTACATAGGACAAAGATTTGCTTCCCAGCACTCCACTAAACAGCTCAAAATCTCCTGTAATTCCAGTTCCAAGGGATCAGACACCATCTGACCTCCTCAGACACCCACACATGTATCATGCACATATAAACACTCAGGCCCAAACACACACACACAGAGAGAGAGAGAGAGAGAGAGAGAGAGAGAGAGAGAGAGAGAGACATAAAATACAAATAAAAACAAAATATAAGATTAATTATGGCACAAAAATTGTATTTTGAATGGATAAAGACATATTGAGAAAAAGGAGTGGATTGTGTGATGCTTAGGATTCATTATCTACTTAACTGAATTCAGAATTATTTAGGAAATGGAAACATCCCCGAATGTGTCTGTGAAGGATCTGCAGAGTTAGTAACTGAGCAGAGGTGTCTGCACTGACTTTGGGTATCAACATTCAATAATTCAAATACCAGCAATCTTCCTCTGTTTCCTGATCAGCTGTGATATGAAGTGTTCATTTGTGCACACACTCCCTAAAAATGATGAACTAAGTAAGGTCATCTGAAACTGTTAGCCACAATAAACCCTTATTCACTCAAATTATTTATGTAACTATATTTTTGTAACAGTGATGTAAACCAATGAACAGCAATGCGTAGATTATGCTGTTGAAAGGTATCATCTAAATAATCTACCTATGGTTCTTATAGCCGTAGTGATTTGCAAAAGTTTCAGTTGTGATAGAGAGCTATCCTTTCAGAAGAAAAAGAAAAAAGATAAATATGAATAAATATCCTCTCTGAATGATAAAAACCTTGAAATAAAGCAATAACAGAATCAGCAACAAGTAAATAAGATATTATTATTATTATGAGTTGACTCTTAGTAACACCCTTGAAAAGGGAAAGAATGTATATTTTGAGAAAATAATCCTTTGATATTCCAATGAAGTAAGTGATATCGCCTTGCCTTGCACTGACTTGGATTTTTTTTTTGGTTATTTTTATTTATTTGTTGGCATTTAGCTCATTATTTGTTATTCCCCATTGAATGTAATATTTAGCAGTTAAAAACTCTTTTCATAGCCAGGCGTGGTGGCGCACGCCTTTAATCCTAGCACTTGGGAGGCAGAGGCAGGCGGATCTTTGTGAGTTCAAGGCCAGCCTGGTCTACAGAGTGAGTTCCAGGACAGCTGAGGCTCCAGGGAGACCTTGTCTCAAAAAGATAAAAAACAAAACCAAACAAAAAACCCAACTCTTTTTATGTTATTGATAACAGTAACTCTAGCAACCTTAAAGTGTTTTAAAATGATTTACAATTATATATTGATTGTAAAATGATCATTGCAGCTATTCTATATAGCAATAAAACCTGACATCATGATATGTGCACTAACATTGATGGAATTTGAAAATATTATATTAAATGAAGTAACCTAGGCATATTCTCTCTTGTTTATAGATCCTACCTTCTGATTGATAGATGTGTGAATTTACTTTATGGTGTAATTGTGGGTAGAAGCTAGGGAACTAGAATGGAGCCCATTACACAGTATAAAATACACTTTGGAGAGGGGATGAGAAGGTTAACAGACAAGATGTAATGGAAGTGGATGGAGTAACATTAGCGTTGAAATAGTATTGTGGGTATGGGGGTTAGGAGATGTGGGAGAAGAGGTGGAATCAGGTACAACTAAGTATGTATGAAAATGCCATAAACAGGTCTGGTGAGATGGGTCAATGGTAAAAGCATTTGCTGCACATGACCGATGATCCAAGTTTGATCCACAGAACCTTAAGGTGGTAGGAGAGGATAAAATCCCAAAAGTTTACTTCTGATGACTCATGGCCAGTGACAAGGCATGCACCCACACATCACATGCACATACAGAAACAAACACACAAAAACATACTAAATTATATTTAATTTAAAATTTAAAACCAGATATGATGGTTCACACTTTTAATCTCAGTACTTGAGAGGCAGAGGTAAGCAGATGCATTTGAGATTGAGGCCAGCTTGGGTTACATAGAGAGTTCCCAGCAAACTGGAGCTACAAAAAGACTCTGGCTCAAAAGATTTAAAAAAAATTGAAAAAGAAAAAGTCATAGCCTCTTACTTTGTATGCTAAATTAATAATAAATAATAATAAAATTAAATTAAAATTTTAGCTTTGTATAAAATGCTATATGCGCTGAAAGTAATAATAGGACTAAGGAATTCATTGTATAAATTTGAAATTTTTCTTATGTAGAAATTTTTACCCAATGACAAGTCTTTCGAGATGATGTATAGAAATATGCATTAGACATGAAATTTGTAGACATCAACCATAAAGAAAAGAATTGGACATCTACTATTCTAAATAGCAGTTCTGTCAAAGATACTGCAATAAAATAAAACTTGTTTAGGAAGGATAATGTAATCAAGGCTTTTTAGCAAAGAGAAGATTGCAGGACATAAAAGGCAATTTCCTGAAATACTACAACTTGCATTCATTTCTGATTTTGACTTACACATTGAAAGGAGAAGTTTGTTCTCTTAATTCAAAAGACACTTTGACAATATGCAGAGGATACTGTCACATCTAAATAGCCAATTCAAGAAGAATGTCTTATGTTACGTGCTTCAGAAAAAAATTCCTCCTGTTATGCCTTTACACTTTTCTATTCATTCATCTACTTAATACACATCCACCACAAATATTTGAAGAATAATTTTATACAAATGGACATATGCAAGTTGAGACAGGTGTCAGTAGCTGAATAGACCTCTTGAATGGACTAGATCTTTGGCTCTTAGTAGTGGCATCTACATTAGCAGTTTAAAATGATCACACCTACCAAGGAGAGGTCCCATAAAATTCAATCTCTAGGGAGGAATGTGAGGGCTTTTTCTCATTGTTGCTGTTTTTCCTCATGAAAATCTGGAGATGCCGAATGGACTATGCTTCTCTGTCACTGAGTCAGTCTGTCAAAACATTTTAACCTTATGTTTCTATTTGTTACAATGTCAGGTAAAAATAATCCAAAATAATCCAAAATATGTTTTTTTTTTTGTCTTTTCGAGATAGGGTCTCCCTGTAGCCCCAGCTGGACTAGAACTTGCTCCATAGACCAGGTTGGACTTGAACTCACAAAGATCCACCTGCCTCTGCCTTCCAAGTGCTAGGATTAAAGGCGTGCGCCACCATGCCCGGCTCAAAAATATGTTTTACAATAATGAGTCTACAAAATTAAATCCCTAATATCTTTTCATAAAAATAAATTATACTGAGTATTTTTGGCAGAACAATATTGAATTTGGGGCTTTGTGATTTTGTTTCAATATTGTTGTTAAAGCAAATCTTGGCTCAATTTCACCATAATTTAACGTCCTAAATTCCCATAGGGAGAGAACTTATGGTAGCTATGTAAATTTTTGGTTGATGTGTTACAGAAGACAACAAATGAGACTTTTTCCCTCCTGTGGGGTGAATGGTGATGTTTGATATTATAGGGAAAGGACTGTATTAGGGAAACGTTAAGACAGGAGTTGCCAGGAAAGCTGTCAGCTCATGGTATTAATCTTGTCCTAAATGGTATTGAGCATGTGCCAGTATCCTTGGAACAAAGCATCTCCTGTGGAAGCCAAGGAAAGGAAGAGCAGGTGGTGAGCAGAGGCACAAGGCCCTCACAAAGCTTCTGCCTGCTCCTGGATCTGAGTGAAAGAAGCCAGTGTGCAGGCACACTGTGAGTATCAGAGGGTGCTTCTGAGTCATCGTTAACATGCACATGGAACTAGAAATTTTAAATGAATGTTTGTAATATATCCACCTTTTACACCAGCTCAAAATGATAGTCTGTTAAGTCTTTATTTTTTTCCAAATTGACTATTTTTTTATTAGATGGCTGAACAAATTAGTGGGACTTCAATTCACTGGTCCTAGTGTCTCTTCAGTGGAAAAATATTCAGAAAGTGACTGTTAAACTGTAGTTATGTTCATTATGTTTTAGTTGAGGTTCATTTCAAAAGTCAATTTAATAATCTAAGAATGGGTTTGTAAGAATATCCATTGAGCACGTATACTTGTATCTATTTTTTCTTTTTGTATATTCAGCAAACTAATGAATTATCACTATTGATGTGCCATACATCTGATATGCTTGGTATCCTTTTCCTAGTGAGCTCCAGTTTGAATAATTCAAATTAACCAAAGTTCTATAGTGGGGGCATCAATAAATCTTCTAGAAGCTGGAAATGTGTTAAGTAAGTAATCAGCTATTACCTTTTAATTTGAAAAGGAGTTATCTCAGAGACCCATCTGAACAGGGCAGACAGATTGCTGGGCTGTGATAGAAGCAACACTTTTAGCCTTCATTCAAGATGACATGTGTGAGGTTCCTCTTTTTAAGTCTCAGAAAGTCTACTGACATAGTATGACTTTTTCAACTGGACATAATATGATGGGTATCCCCTCAATATTCTGGAGAAGAAATAACCTTGGCCTTGTAGCTAGGGCCATGAGGTGATCAGAATAGTAGAGATGGTTATGGCTGATGGTAATGGAGCTGTTAGCCCTCCACAGTGGAAGAAGGGTCAAGAACATGTAAGTGGGCTTCCATCCATTCCTTCCTCCTGCTCAATTCCAAGTCCACATTCAAATGATTTGGAGGCACACTAAACTGTCTATTAAATGGAAGATTAGCTTTGTGATGAATCTTTGAAGAGGTCATCATCCTCAATAGGGTGAAACTTTTCAGTGATGTAGCTGTTTTGGGTCTATAAGTATCCCCTTAACCAATGCTCTATTACCCCAATAAATTAATTGGTTCACCAAGTTAGACTTTGATAAAATCTTTGCATGTCACAGATACCATTTCTGGGATGAAGAAATATTTGTTCGCATTTCCCCAGGAAAAGTTTACATAATACTTATCAATTAAAAATATCTTTTTGTAGCCTAGGGAGAGAAGATCAGTCAGGAAGGTGTCTGCTATATAGACATTGACGACCTGAGTCTGAGTTCCTACCACCTATATAAAAAGCCAGGAGCAGCCAGGCGTGGTAGCACACACCTTTAATCCTAGCACTTGGGAGGCAGAGGCGGGCGGATCTTTGTGAGTTCAAGCCCAGCCTGGTCTACAGAGTGAGTTCCAGGACAGCTGGGGTTACAGGAGACCCTGTCTCGAAAATTAAAAAAAAAAAAAGAAAAGGGAGACCCTGTCTCAAAAATTCAAAAGCCAGGAGCAGTGGTCAGTACCTGTAACTCTAGCACTGGTGTGGAGACAGGTAGATCCCGGGAGTTCACTGGCTAGCTAGGACAGTCAAATTGATGATGAGCTCCAGATTCAGTGAGAAACCTTGTATCAGGAAATATAGTGGAGGCTTGTGAGATGGTTCAGCATTTAACAGCACTTGATGCACAAGCCTATTGACCTGAGATCATTTCGTGGTAGAAGGAAAGAATAGTCTTCCCAGAGTTGTGCTCTGACATACACAGATACATTGTGACATGCATAGATACATATACATATAACAAACAGCTACAATAATTAAAATTTTAAAAAAGAGGGGCATATATGTGCATACATTACATATATATGGTGGAGCACAATCAAGGCAGTGACCCAATGTCAACCTGTGTCCTCCACAAGCATGTGTAAACATGTGCATGTACATACACTCAAATGCACACGTACCAAAAACATGTATATATAACACATACTCTCTTTTTATATCTCTTCTGTTTCTTTAAAAATATTTTATTAGCTTCTGTTTCTAATGTAGTGAAAAGATCATTTGTGCACACATGTAAACCAGCTCAATATATGGATTACTGTCCAATTGTAATAGAAACCAAATCATTTTAAAATTGGAGGTTTTTACTAGGTAAAGAAATGAAAAGAAAAAAAGATCATTTCAAAAGCTGATGCTCATGCATTCTGTCATGTGTATCTTTCATATTTTTCTGTCTTTTTTTAATTTGGGGGTGCAGAAATTTACTGCTGTGGGCAGAAGTTTACTGTTTCAGTCAGTTCCCTGACCCAGTCTTTGTTGTTGTTTCTGTTGTTGTTCCTTCCAATGTCTATTACTCCAAACTATGCCTACATAGATGGCACATATATACCACAGTTATGACATCTGAAAATAAACTATAGGTCAATTCCAAAACATCCTTAGGGATACATATTTTGACAATAGAGATGCATTCAGGTAAAGAAAAACAATATTATTTTATATTCCTACATTGCATAGCAAGTTGATGAGTAATATGAGGTGTTATATTTACTAAAAAAGAGAGGGAAATTATTCAGTTTGCCTTATAAAGAGAGATTTGGTGCTCTAATCCATAAATGAGGGACACCATAGATGGTTTGTTTTTCTGGGACTGTGTAACCTCACTTAACGTAATGGCTTCTACTTCCCTTACTTGCAAAAGAGATGAAAGATGCGCATGGCAGATGCATGAGCTCTGGTGGGGTGGGGAGCAGGGAAGTGGGAATGGGCCTAAATTTGATTTAAAAATCTTTTATAAAATGCACAAAACCTCAATAAAAAAACGCTGATGCTTAGCTCAGGCTTTGGGATGATACTCCATTACAGAATTTTACGAAGGTGGAAGACATGCGTTGAGATCAGTTATACCCTGCTTTAAATTATTCCATATTGTGTAAAAGTGTGCACGTGTGTGTGTGTGTGTGTGTGTGTGTGTGTGTTTTCCAAGGTGTGTCTTGCCTAAGAGACTTCATTTCAGAAGCAGCACTGACATCAAGAATAATGGAAGGATGTTAGTAAACCTTTCTGGGGACTTAAGCAACATCACTCTGGCACCAGGAATGGGAGACAAACTGAGACATAATCTTACAAGTAAAATCATGCCACTATACATTTATCAAAGTAAAGTGACACTGTACAAGCGCATAGGTCTTATAATGGAAAACCATTTCCAATATCTCATCAGAGAAACCAGAGTGTGGAAATGGCGCATCACTCTCCCATGTTCCCCATAAATAGGAAGAAACATAACAGTGTGATGATGATGATGATGATGATGATGATGATGATGATAGACTGACCCATCATTTGTTCAACCAGTGTGTGAGTCTAGAGACCAAGAAGCATCAAATTCCCGAATGTTCCAGCAGCTTCAGCTGTCTGTTTCTCCTTAGTTTATGTAGCCTACTTGAATTTCTGTGATTCTGTCTACACGTTTGTCCATCTGGATTCAGTCTTGACCTTTTACTATTACAGTCTCCATGGCCCCATACTTTGTTTCTATACCTCATCTCAACCCTGAGGATCCAGTCATACCTATGACCCAGAAGTACCTTGATTCTACACCATTGTCTCTAGCAGACCTACAGAAGGATTAGCTCTCTGATGTCCCCACATTTTCCAGACATTGGGGCATCTCTTATCATCTTCCTTGTTCTGACTCTGGTAACTCACTTTGAACCCCTTTGAACTCTTCTTCAGCCTCTTTAGCCATTTGTATGCATTCCATAACATATATATATATATAAATATATATATGTATATATATATATATTTACCATGTGATATGAAAATTATTATATGAGAATTAATATTGATAATGTAGATCAGAAAAATGGAATCAATGTTTGCCTCTTATGGCTATCAAAGAAAGCACTTGGTGTGGGCGGGAACCGGGGTCGCAGGGGAGACGCCATAACGAGCCAGGGCAGGTACACAGCTCTACAGCTCTAGGCGTGGTCTGGCAGGGGCAGCTGGGAGAGGGTCTCGCTCTGAACCCGTCTACGGGGTCCCCGGCCCAGAGGGACTGCGCTCGGGTGAGCGGAGGGTCGCGTTTCCCTCTGCTCTGGTCCCGGCCGGACTTGTGGGCGGGAACCGGGGTCGCAGGGGAGACGCCATAACGCGCCAGGGCAGGTACACAGCTCTACAGCTCTAGGCGTGGTCTGGCGGGGGGCAGCTGGGAGAGGGTCTCGCTCTGAACCCGTCTACGGGGTCCCCGGCCCAGAGGGACCGGGGCGCGGGCTAGATCAGGCACACAATACACCCCACCCCCCCGTGCCAAGTGAATTGCTAAGAATCCAAGTGGTCTTCCTTTTGGAGAACCTTCAGAACAGAAAGAGAAGACTAACTTAGGCTTCCAACATCCAATACATACACAAAACTGAAAACCTGAAACCTAGCCAAGTCAATACACCATAAAAA
>VZQC01006345.1:7224-98399 GCA_009823505.1 Rhizomys pruinosus | reverse complement strand
GGAGGGGGAGAGAGGAGGATGGGGGTGGGGGGGGGGGGGGGGGAGGGAGGGAAAGGGAAATAAGCCTGAACTGAATTGGAAAAAATGTATGAAATGCACAAAGCATCAATAAAAACTAATTAAAAAAAAAAAAAAGAAAGCACTTGGCAAATTGCCGCCAATGAGCCTTGTGAATTTATTGTTATTCAATATATTTTGATACTATGCAATGAGACAAACATGTTTGTCAACATTTTGGACATCATCCTTCATAATATGCAGTTATATAGGCTGGTCACTATACAAAGGTATGTGGCTGGGGGATCAGTAAAGGTGTAGCTCACAGTCATGAATTCACAAAGTACACTTACAAATTTTACTGTTTCTTCTAGAGATTACTATTTCTGTTACTTCATAAATATTTTCATTCTACTCTAGGAGTTCTTGCTTCTAATTTTATCAAATACAGTAGTGATTCTTTCCAGGAATCATTATTCACTGGAGAATGTGCCACTGTGATGTCCCGGTGCCCAATGTTAGAGTCAGCAGTGCTGTGCAAACTGGATCAGAATGATCAAGTGGAATTTTAAAAATTTAAGTAATCCATAAGCCTACTTTTGGAAGTAAAAGCTTATTTATATATTTTCTAAAACCATGAGAAAGACATCTATCTGAAAAATACCATCTCCTCCCCTAGCAAGCTATTCAGTAGAAAATGTTGCTAGAATGAAGAGTGACCGAGTTTAACATTTCATTAACAATGACTATGTGAGAGCTCACTTAAATTAATAGTATGCTGAAATAATGGACAGATGCGATTTGGATAATTCAAAATATTTAATTATATAAAAAGACAAAGCCCTTTTATAATAAGCTTGCTAATGAAGTGATAAAAATATTCAGTGAATATTTTCAGGGCTTACAACTTTCCTTGAAGCATGAGATTACTTCTAAACATTTCACACCAGAAATGAACCAAGTATCTGTTTGCTTTTATTTATGGAACTCCGATGTGGTTCATGCAACTGAGAGTACAGCTACTTAAGTTGACAGCATTTTTATTTAGATTATTTTCTGAATATAAAATGTGCACATAGTATACTATTGATGAAGTTGTAAACCATTGAGTACCATTTATTTAAGATAACCTTGTGTTCTCAAATTTAATCATATCTTTGAACATTTTTTCATTGTAGCAATGAAAATCTTCTTTCAGTAATGAGAAACAGCAAACTCTAAAATATATTAACTATTAAGAAAACATTTTTGAGCTTCATAAAATGAATAAAAAAATAAAAATACAGAATT
The DNA here is from genome assembly GCA_009823505.1 of Rhizomys pruinosus. Taxonomy (NCBI): domain Eukaryota; kingdom Metazoa; phylum Chordata; class Mammalia; order Rodentia; family Spalacidae; genus Rhizomys; species Rhizomys pruinosus. Next base: position 97,112 of record VZQC01006345.1, on the reverse strand, counting down.
GTGCTTTACTAATTCAGTAATGAGAAATAGCAAACACTAAAATATATTAACCATTAAGAAAACATTTTTGAGCTTCATAAAATGAATAAAAAAATAAAAATACAGAATTGTGCTTTACTAAATAACATAAAATCTATTTTATCTCAGTGGCCAGTGATAAACATTAAAAACCAATGGCCAGGCGTGGTGGCGCACGCCTTTAATCCTAGCACTTGGGAGGCAGAGGCAGGCGGATCTTTGTGAGTTCAAGGCCAGCCTGGTCTACAGAGTGAGTTCCAGGACAGCTGGGGCTACAGGGAGACCCTGTCTCGGAAAGACCAAAAAAAAAAAAAAAAAAAAAAAAAACCAATGAACAGAGCCCTCTTTAACTATTCAAGTGAAGATGAATGACAATTAAGGGTGTAGAGTTGCAAAGTACATCTGAGACTGCCTATTTAATATTATTTAAAAGGATCTACCATTGAAATAACACTCACAATCAAATAAAATTTTTTTTTTTTATTTTTATATTTTCGGTATGTAATATCAATGTACTGTCTGCATGCAGGTTTTGTGCACCCGTGTCGTGCAATGCGCGGAGTCAGAAGAGGGTCTCGGATCCCTGGAACTGGAGTTTCTCCTGGAACTGGAGTTTCAGACGCTTTCGGCCGCCATTGGGGTGCTGGGGATCGAACCGGTCTCCTCAAGAGCGGGCGGCGCTCTTAACGCTAGGCCATCTCCCAGCCCTACATAAATATTTATAAAGGAAAAATAATTTGAATTTTTTTGCAAAATATTTTATAAATACATTTTAGAAAAGTGTGATTTGCAGAACTATGTTTGAATCACAAAAACCTTTTGACATAGATTTTTCACATGATGCAAGTAAATGTAGTTATAGAGATTAAATGTATATTTATAAATAAAGTAAATGCAATATTAATGTAAGTGAATCCTCTGAATGTTGAACACACACAAAAACATATATAAAGAGAGGAAGGGGGATAGCAAATTAATTTGATTTCTTTTTTTTTTTAAATTTATTATTTTTTAAATTTTTTTTGTTAATTTTATTTATTTCTGTATGTGTATGAATGTACTGTCTGCATGCAAGTTTGTGCACCCGTGTCGTGCAATGCTGCGGAGGTCAGAAGAGGGTGTCGGATTCCCCTGGAACTGGAGTTCTCCTGGAATTGGAGTTTCAGACGGTTCTCGGCCGCCATGTGGGTGCTGGGGATCGAACCCGGGTCCTCTGCAAGAGCGTCGGCACTCCTAACTGCTAGGCCATCTCTAGTGACTTCCAATACTGTTGAATCTCACAGCGTTCAGTAGAAGAGTTATTCTGAGTGAGATTCTAGCTGCTTGCGCTCACAAACTTCAAAAGTGACCCATCACTTACATTGTCTGATTTTAGTATCTTCATCTTTAAGATGGAGTTCAGTTTATCTGCCTGTTCTATTGATCAATTTAAGATAATGCCCATAAGTGCTTTCTACAGAAAGGAAACTAAAATACATTTACTTACCTCCATTTAATGTAGTCCCATTTGGTATAAATACTGTGCAAAGCTGCAAGTTCTGTTCTTGAAGACTTAAATTTTTAATATTTAAAGTTCTCCGTATGAATTACTTATGAGATCTTTAAAAAGAAAAATAAATTATAGTCCTCCTCAAATTGTGTAAACCATATGAAATCGAGCCAGATATGGCATTAGGTAGATCTGATTCCAAAGCTACTGTGAGCATTCCATACTGCAGTTCCATGTTTATGAAGTGTGAGTCAAATGAAAGTAAATCTAATATTTTTAATTTTAAGAGTTTCATACAAGAGAATTATATTGGCATTATTTCCAACCTTCTCGGTCCCCCTCCAGTTAGTTCCTCCATGTTCTGCACTCCATTATAATTTCTTGTTCTCTTATTCAATTATTAGCATTACATGTGCACATATATATGCATATATATGTATATCTCACTAAGTCCATTGAATACTACTTACATGTACCTATGTTTGGGGCTTTTCCACTTGGGATTAGACAGCTTCCCATGAAGTTTCTTGAGAAAACCAGCTCTCCCTCTGTAGCAGAGAAATTTTCCTCCTAGTGTGGACGCATGCAGCATCCCACAGTCCACTCAACCTTTGATGTTTCCTAGTTCCCCAGTGGCTATGGCAAAGTAAGGTAGAACTCTCCAATCTTACTTAAACCAAGGAATTTAATGGGGTTGCCTACAAAGCAATGATGAAATAAACATACTCAGTCCAGCCATGCCCACAGCGGGCTTCCCCTGGTTCAACATGGCTTCCCAGAGTTCCAGCATGAACCCTGTGACCTCTGTCCATACTGGTAAAATGGTGAGAGAGACCCCAGTCTTCTGCAGTGGGCTTTTTATATGTCACTGCGCCGCCCCCACGCCCAGAGTCCCAGATTTCCCCATGGGAATGTCAGCATTGCCGGAATATCAGCACTGTGGGAAACTTGCTGTGGGGCTTGGCTTTATCCTTGGCTCCTCTCCCCAAGTGTGCAGTCTGCCCAGCGATAAGCCCATTTCAAAGAAGAAATGATTTATTGTACTCCCCTCCCTTTCCTTGTCCCTTACAAACTGGAAGTGCCAACCTCTTCCACAAGAGTCCCTTGCTTAGAAAATTGGGAGATGAGAGTCTCTGAAGTGACACATCAAATTCTTGGGTCTGTACAAGTTCTGTCTTCAAGGAGCTGATGGCTCATTCTGGAGTTTCCTTTATTTATTTATTTATTTATTTATTTATTTATTTATTTATTTATTTTTGAGACAGTGTCTCTCTATAGCCCCAGCTGGCCTGGAACTCACTTTATAGACCAAGCTGGCCTTGAACTCACTTCAGATTCACTTGCCTCTACCTCCTGAGTGCTAGGATTAAAGGCATACGCTACCATACCTGGCTTAAAGACAGTTCTTAGATAACCTTCATGTGGGTGCTGGGAATCAAACCCAGGTCCTCTGCAAAAGTAGTCGGTGCTCTTAACCACTGAGCCATCTCTCCAGCCCAATATTATCTCTACTAAATAAAACACAAATAGCAAGAAGGACAGGCATCTAAACAAGCATTAACTATTACAATGAGTTACTCTGTGAGCACAAACATAAATGTGTGGATGATATCTTAGTCCTGGCATTAAAGATTTTTAATGGGGCCTGTAAAGTTTATTGCCTCTAGGGGATGCCATGTTTGCAGTATCAGTCATGCATCCTATTCTCCCAAAAGGAGTGGGCCATAGATCCATCCAATTGCTTTCTCTGGGTGAACACACACCTTGGTTGCCACTATCGCACTACATCTTTTGGAAAATTGCAGCATGTGAAATCTGTAGAACTTCAGAAATGGTTTTCTTTCCAGTGATTTGCATAGTGCTCTTCAACACTGTGAAGGTTAGCTGTCCATTTGCAGTGCAAAACAGCTTAATTTTTCTTTCTCATGCTCACATCATGTGGTTTCTTCAGCAATTGGGTTTTACTAACCACTTCTTGTCAGCATTCAAAGTTAGATGCAAAATGGCCTTTGCTTTGGGGGCTTTTAGACACTCCCCAGCCAACATCTCCTACTAGGGCATTCCATACCTGGTAATGAAGCCCTCATCTACTAATGTCTTATTTAACTATAAAGCTCCCAAAGAGTCCATAGTTATATCTGGCCCTAGTACCTCTCCTTAATGAATTTACATTTTGTCTTTTTTTTTTTTCAGACATATTAGCTATCTCTGCAACTTGTCTCATGTATTTAAAACACTCAGACATTAACATTAGGTATTAAATCAAACATAAACCAGGTACAACATAGCATGGGGAGATTTTATCTATTTGTACCAATTGCTGTCTCAAAAGGTCCATGTTGGGTACAATAGCACGAATGAGAGGAATTAATTTAGTTAGCTTTTCAGCATCTGTAGCCATTTTCTCAAATCCATTTGGTATCCTGGGGTTTTTACATGAAACCTCCCTATGTTTCTTCAGTTTTGATAGACTTATTGGAACTGGCTTAAGCTGCCTAGCCCTGCACAAGGCCAACGAGGAATGGGTCTCCTTTTTCCTCTGCTGTATTTCCTGGTTAACTGAGTTAGGTAGGCTCCAGGCCTGACTCCTGGCTGTAGTCAGAACATCTGCTCTCTTTTTACTGACACCATCTGGCTGGTAGGGGAGGCCCCAGTTGGGCAAACTGCTCCCAACCCAAGCAAGATTTTTCTCAGCAAAGAAAGGTATTCTGTTCAACTTGGAGGGGGGAAGGGTGTCATTATCCATCCCCTGAACATTTGTTATTCTTTGTATACCTCTTATGAATTGTATCTCAAGCTTTGTTGGTAAATGAAGGCCACATGTGGCTGTTGACATTAGCTCAATTGCCCACCTACATGTCTCTACCTTATCTTGCCCCACAGGTGAAGGTAACATGTGATGTAGGGGGTCTCATATTAGCTACAGGGAGGTGTTGTTACTCTGCTTATATAAATAATTTGTTACATACAATAAATGGGTTCTTTATGATTTACACCACCTAATTGGATCCCTGGTCCATTAATTCATGGTGATTCAGGTTCCCATGCAACTGTGGGTCAATTAGATCCACAGATGAATTCTCAGCTATTCAGTCTCTTAGCTTGGATTGAGGTTACATATCAGGAAGCCTTGCAAGGGACAATCAGTTCTTGGGCTGAGTGGACAGCAGAGTGGTGGGGCTATCAGATTCACAGCTTTGGCTATGAAATAACCAAATAACCATCAGTTTTCCTGGGAAAGTGGTGGGCTAGCAGCCCTCATCAGAAACAGGGTGGACTAACAGCCCCCCTTACCAGAGGTACACATCAACTGCCACCTTCATCATCAGGGACTCCTGTCAAAAAGTCTTCCAGAGGCTTTTCAACAGAGAATTTAGCTTTTTATAATTTTTTTAGGAGCTTGGACTTTACACAAACCCTACCACATCTGCCTCCTACTAACCCAAGTAGACTTTCTTTTTTGTTTGGTCCTTTTTATACCTCCTCTCGGTTGTTTCACTCCTCTACAGACATATTTTTTTCACATTTTCCCTTTTAATTTTATATTACTCTGAAATATGCACACATACCCTCCACCCATGTACCAAAATTAAAATGTCTGCAAATAAGTGACAGGTTAATTCTAGAGCTTGTAAAGAGATTCACATTATAAGAGCACAGTTTCTTTCAGATAAAGTGAAGTTTGCCTTACAACTAGGTACTTGGTGCTAGCATCCGTAAATGAGGAATACCATTCATCGTTTATTTTTTTATATTTTTTTCTGGGGCTGTGTTACTTCACTTTGCATAATATCTTCTAGTTCCATCCATTTACCTGCAATGTTCATTATGCCATCTTTCTTTACCACTGCACAGAATTCCATTGTGTAGATGTACCACATTTTCTTTATCCACTCATCTGCTGAAGGGTACTTGGTTGGTTCCAACTCTTCCCTATTGTGAAGAGAGCTGCAATAAACATGGTTATGCAGGTATCTCTGTGGTAGGATGAGTCTTGTGAGTATATACCCAGGACTGGTATGACTGGGTCAGGTGGTAAGGTCATTTTGAGTCTTTTAAGGGTTCTCCATACTGCTTTCCATAGTGGTTGTGTGAGTTTACATTCCCACCAGCAGTGGATGAATGTCCCCATTTCCCCAAAACCTCTCCAGCATTTGACTTGATCTTAGCCAGTCTTTTCTTACAAGATGGCCTAAGTCACCTAGATTTGACAAAGCCTCCCTTATTTTATGAGGGCCCTGTCCTGTCAAGGGGCTCAGCACAGCCATTAAAGTTTCATACCACTCTAGAGGTCCTTGTTCAATCAAGCTTTTTCTTAAGTCACTGGTAAACAGATTCCTATCTGGCCCAGTACATGGGGAACGATGTATTGCTTTCCTTATACCTAGTTCTCTCAGTAGCACTTGCCCCTCTCAACATTTTTCCACCCCCTGGTATTTATAGGACCCTTTCTTGGGGATAGCCATGTGTCTCTAAGGGCTCTTATTAGCTAATCCATTAGGGATTATGGCTATGCAGCTTATGTCTCAAGGCAGAATGGGCAGTCATATTACTCAATTTCTTGGTTTCTGCAGCACTTAAAACAATTCCACCCACTCCCAGGTCTGACCACCTTACAAGCCAGATGGTGAGGGGCTCCTTGTAACTCTTGTAACTCTTTCCGACTTCCAACAACTCCAGTGCTGAGTATTGCTGAGTATTGCCCTGGGCAATCACTGAAGCTACTATTAGCATGCTGAGAAATGAATTTTTCCTTTTTGTCACTATCTGTCTTTTTTTCCTGGGTCTCCTAGTTGCAAAAACTTGGCAGGCTGACACTTCTACATCCTTTTCTCCTTTATGTAACTTACTGGCAAGGTCAGAGACCAGTTTCTTAATTTTTTTTTTCTTGCTCTAACTTTTCCCCTAAATCTCTGATCTCTCTTTGGGCCATTTCTACTGTTTCTCAACATATTTATTTTATAATACTCAGTATGATCCAGGCTACCTCAGCCATGGCTTTTTGCACACCCTGCTTTTGATTTTACATTTTCAGGGTTTATAAAGTCTTGTCTAAGCCCCCTGTAGTTTGCAAAATATCTCCATATTCATGCAGCAGCCCCCATTTGTCTAGTAAACATGCTACTCTGTACTATGTAGAAGCTGGTGGGCGGGTGGGAATTTGTGCACTGACCCCATCTGCCTATTCATATTTATTCTCGTTCCTCATATTAATTGTGCAATCCATGAAGTCCTGGCTATGAACACTATGCAGGCCACTGCAAATGTGGAGCAACAATTCACCATGCCAGGACTCTCTGTGTATTTTCCTCCAGCTTTCCCAATAAAAGGTATTTGGCCATTACTTTTCCAACAAACTTGCTTTTGCCTAATCCTGCCAACTATGCCAAATTTTAGCAGAGATATTTTCCTCTAGGGTGAGGTTACCCACAGCATGCAGCCTTGCATGCAGCATTCTACAGTCCCACCCAGCCTCTGCGTTTCCTGGCACCTCAATTACTAAGGCAAAGCAAGGGAAAAAAAAAAACCCTCCAATCTTAGTTAAACCAAATAATTTAATGGTCTTAACTACAAATAAATGGCAAAATACACACACTCACTTGAGCCATGCCCACAGCTGGTTTCCCCTGGTTCAACATGTTTGCCCTTTGTCCATGCTGGTAAAATATTGAGAGAGACTCCAGTCTTCCATGGTGGGGTTTTTGTACGCCCCCAGCCCTTCCAGATTCCCAGATTTCCCTGTGTTCCTGTGGTAACACCTATATTGCTTGAACCTCAGCACCTTGGGAAACTTTCCTGGCTTGGCTTTATTCTTGGCTCCTCTTCCCAAGTGTGCAGTCTGTCCAGTGATAAGCCCACTTCAAAAAAGAAATGATTTATCCTGCACCCTCCTTCAGAATCAATTGTTTGCCTGTATCTCTTCATTGAGAGGTGAGACTCTGAAATTTCCTCCATCCACCCTGGCATATCAACTGGATTTGCTAGTATGCAGACATGTTAGCGTACCATAGTTTTTAGACTTTACTGGCATAGCTTCCTATGATTTCTAGAATGCATTAACGAAGAGCAGGTATCCTGTCCCTCTGGTTCTCACAATCATCCCCCTTTCTATGATGATCCCTGAGCCTTAGGTATAGAGGTTGCATTATATCACTTAGGGCTGGGCTACACAGAGTCACTTATTGGTGCAGTAGCGACATTTTTATTTTCAGGGTAATCAACAGTTGTCTAATTGGACTTAACACTCATTCAACAGGAGCGAATGCATGAATGGTTATGTAAGCATAGGCAAACACACATGGTTGGAGTGGTCATAGACCTTAGAGAGAACCTACCCTCACTTTTCTAGACAAACATAATTTCTTATATATTGTATGTAGATATATTTAGAATATATCTAAATGTAGATCCTTATATTTGGAGACAAGTATAGCTGCCATTACTTATCAAAGAAACTTCTTTTTGGAACTGATAAAAACTATTACAACATCCCACTACTGTTTAAAATCCAGACAATAAGTGACTATGTATTGGACTTCATTTGCTTAGGAATTAAGGGCAACATTGACCAAGAGCCCTCATTAAACTAAAAAGCTTTTGTACAGCAAAGGAAATAACCCAGACAGTGAAGAGGAAGCTGACAGAGTGGGAGAGAATGTTTGCCATCTGTACATCTGTTAGAAAATTAATAGTCAGGATTTACAAATAACTAAGAAAGAATCAAGAAAACATATGACCGAGTTTTAAAAATTGGCTACAAATATGTACAGAGGGTTGTAAAAGAAAATACAAGAATGGGTAAGAAATACATTAAAAGATTTCAACATCCTTGATAATAGGAAATGCAAATTAAAGCTTTTTAAAGAATTTACTTCATACCATTCAGAATTGCTAAAACCAAGAAATCAAATGACAGCAAATGTTGGTGAGAATGTGAGGAAAGAGGTACCCTAATTCGCTGCTGGTAGGATTGCAAACTAGTGTTCATACTGTGGAAATCAGTGTGGAGAATTCTTAAAAACTAAAAATATATCTACCATATGGTCCAGCTATCCAACTTCTTGGCATATATATCCAAAGGATATTCAGCTACTGAGATAACTTCTCAGCCAAATTTATTTTTCCTCTTTTCACAATTGATAAGAAATGGAAACAACCTAAATGTCTCTCACCTGATGAATGTATAAGGAAAGTATGGTAGGTGTTTTTTTTTTAAACTATTTTTTCACTTGTAAAGAAAAAAGTGAAATCATGAAATTTAAGTAAGTAGACAGAATTAGAAATTGTTATACTAAGTAAGGTAGCCCGCACCTAGAAAAACAGGAGAAACAGTCTCTCTTTTGTGGATCCTAGCTCCAAATTCTTAGATGTGAATACACATGCTGATGTAACTGCAGGAAACAGGAAAATAGAAAGAAATTATATGTGGAGAGAAGAGTGAGCTCATCTCAAGAGAAGGGGATAGGTAGGACACAATTATCAAATGGGAAGTATAGAAAATGGGGGGGGGTACTTTAACTGGGAAGGAAAGAAGAGAGGTGTACTTGGGAAGAGAAAAGAAACATATAAATATTAAGGTTGTGTAAAAAGCCGAAGAAAACAGATTACTTCATAAGATTACAGAAAAAAACACGTATGATACATCTGTGAATGCATTTGTATAGCTCAAAACAGTATAATAATAAACAAAGTTCTAGGCATCATCCTTTTGATTTGTTGGTCAGGGAAATTCAAGAGACTCTCCAAATAATATAGGCTATTACTACAGCCCATGAAAGCCCCCCTCCTAAAAAAAGTTGAAGATAATACTTTAACGCTGAAGATATGACATACTTTGGACATAGGACTTGGAACAATTGAGCTGTAACTGTTTGGAGGCCTCTTCCCTTCAAGTTCTCAGAGTATCTGAAGATACTATGCAAGGTGCCAAGGTAGAAAAACCATCAATGGCCATATCAAACCATAAAACCTATGAACCACAATAATGACTGACTGAACAAACTTTTTTTGTCACTCTGTAGCCCACGCCGTCTCATGATTCTCCTGCTTATGCTTCTTGAGTGCTGGAATACATGCATGCATGGCCATGTTAGGTCAGAAATAATCTATTTTATATACGTAATCATAATATAGGTCCTCTTGGAATCTTTTGAACGGATATGTATTTTAAAAATACCAAATGGATCTTGGTATACAATGATTTCAGAGACACTTGACCAATTAATTATATTATTATAGCAGAAATTTATTATGAGGTCTCATATATAAAACTCAAAAATGGTTTAAAGCAAACAATGTAACTTCTTTGGAACCTTCTTCCGAGATTGGCAATGGTAGAGAAGAAACAATTACTTAAAATGCTGAAAAAACAAAAATCACAATGAAATTTAATTGAAGACAGTGTTCAAATAAATGCTCTGATGATGTATGCTCATCAGATAGCAAGAGCAGTTTTCATGTGGGGATACTTAATAAGACTGACCAAGAGGGAGCAGTATGAACCTGAGGCCTTGAAGCCAGCGGTCTGACTTTCTATCCTGTCTTCAATGTGTATTGTCTATTTGGGCAAAAATTCCCCCAGCCTCATTGTTATTCATTATTGTTTTCTGGTCTGAAAGTAGAAAATCATTAAATGTCTCTACCATGTGGTCATGCAGATTAAATCACGAATTAGGTTTAAAATAGAATAATATCTGGCCTACAGATACTGTAATGAAACATCTAGTATTTAGTTAAACTTTTCTGCTCCTTTTGGTAATTTCTTTAATGAGCTTCAAGGACAGCTACCTGTCCATTCTATTCTTTCTCTCTTTCATATCGTTCCCTAACTTGCTGTAACCAGCCTTTGCCATCAGCTGCATGTTTAATAATTTTCATAAATTTGCTAAGTAACTTCTAATTATAAATTTGAATAAAATATTTTCTATGCTTTCAGTTTTCAAACTTTTTATAATATTTGTGATTCTTGTTTATATATTATGTTAGAAACTTTATTTTTTATTTTTTTATTCTTTGGAATCCAAGAAAATAGAAAATGAATTTGAGACTAGCAACTCTTTAGCCATATATCTGGCCAGAAAATATCACTATAACAGTAGTGTCACAGATGATATCAGAATATGGTACATATATTTATTTATATATATGTGTAATATATACATGCTATATCTATATATTAACATTTAAGCAAGTCACATTAAGTAGCTCAGACTTCAAAAATGGCAATGAAGACATATTTTACCTCAGCGTCTTTGATGCTGAGATTAAATATGTACTTTACCACTCTGGTCATCCTGACCATATTTCTCAACATATCCAGAGTTATACCAATGTCATATGGACTCCAGTGCCTACCATAGTGTATTCAAGAAAGTAGGCTTTCGTTATAGATAGTTTGATTCAATACTATTTAACAGTACATGAAAACAGAGGCTTGTAACCACCTTATTCTTAATTGATAAACTTTGGAAATAAATAAATGTCTATCAGTGGAAAAATGAATAAATTGTGGCACACCCAAACAATAGAATATCATATAGGGCTGAAAACAAATCAGCTACTAATTTGTACAAACACTGGAGGAGGCTTCAGTGCATATTATTAAATGAAAGAAGACTATATGAAAAGGATGCATGCTGTATGATTGCAGGTATTTGGATAGGATGGATATATAGAAAATGAAGGGGTTTTAGAAGAGCAAAACTCCTCTCTATGGTAATGTATATTGGGAACTCTTGCTACAAATCCATCTTTGAAGTCCATACCATGTACAACAACCAAGACAAAATCCTAAAATAAACCATAGACTGTAATGGTAACATTATGGAAATGCACTTTCAGTATCTTAACAAATGACCTGAAGCCCATCTAGTCCTGAATGTGACAGAGAAGGAGTCTGTGTATGAGGATGGAGAATACACATGAGCTCTGCTGTTCTGTGAGCTCAATCCTGTTAGAAACCTAAAACTGATCTGGAAAATTTTTATTTAAAAAAACTATAAACTCATTAGAAAAGTTGATTGGGGAGATCTCCTGAGACCAGCTGAAGCCCAGGTATACCACCCCCCCCAAACTGGGATTACGAAGGCATCTGAAACAAAGCAAGCCTTCAACACAGTGAAGAGTAATTTAGGACTCACATTGGAATACAGGCAGTGAGAAGGCTGTATGCCAGGAACACAAAGAAGAGACAATATGGGACAGGGGCAGGATAATCCCGCACCAAGCTCTACCAACCCTATGGAAGATTCCGACAGTGGGATCCTTCTGGGATGGACCAGGACACAGATATCAGAAACACAATTGTGAACATACTTAAAGAACTACAAGATTATAAAGAGCAAATCAAAGAATTAAGAAAAGAGAATGAAGAACTCAAGAAGGGCCTAGAGAGAGAGAGAGAATGACAAACTCCAGAAGGAAGTAGAAACACTGAAAAGATCCTATGCTGAAAAGATAAGGAAACCAACCAGCGAAGCAAAGAGCTACAGGAAGAGATTGAGAAGCTCCAAAAAGAAGTAGAAATACTAAAGAAATCAGAAAAGGAAATGAAAAAGGAAATCAAACACTCATCCAATCAAGAGGAAAGGAATGGAAAAAGCCTCAGAAGCAGAATGGAGGAAGCAAAACAAAGAATATCAGACCTGGAAGGTAACACAGAACAATTAAAAACCTCAAGTAAAGATTATGAAAAATTTAAAAATACAGAAAAGTGGAACAACCGGGAACTGTGGGACACTATGAAAAGATCAAACCTCCACACCATAGGAATAGAGGAAGAAGAAGAATCCCAAGAGAATGGTATTGATCAGATCTTCAACAGAATAATAGAATAAGATACCCAAACTAAAAAAAAGACAAACAAATACAAATACAAGAAGCACATAAATCCAAATGGACAAGATCAGAAAAAATTCTCGCACTATATCATAGTTAAAATCTAGACACCTAAAACAAAGAAAAATCCGTGAAAAAGCCACAAGAGAAAAAAAAAAAAAAAAACGAAGTGTCATATAAGGGGAAGCCTAGCAGAATTCACAAATGATTTCTCAATGCAAACCATGAAAAGCAAGAAATCGGGAAGCAAAGTATTCCAGAGTTAAAAGCAATAGATGCCAACCCCAGTTACTATACCCAGCAAAAATGTCAATTATAGTTGAAGTGGAGAGAAAAAACTTCCATGAAATAAACAAGTGGAAAGAATACATGTCCAGAAAACGAACCCTTCAGAGAATACTTGAAGCAATTCAAAAGCAGAAGAATAGAGCAACCATCCCTAGGCACCTAAAAGAAGAAATCAATAAAAGCATAAAACTGCAGAAGTAGAAACTAAACCCAAACTTCAAATGGATAATAAGGCAAAAGGAACAAACACAAACCTCCCTTATCAGTCATAACCTTAACTATTAACAGACCTTATAACTACTTCCCCACTCAAACGAATTAGACTGGGAGATTGGATTGGAAACAAACCACCTATCCTGTCTACAAACGGAAAACACTTCTTGACTCTTAAGACAGGCACCACCTTAATGTAAAGGATGGAAAAAAATTATTCCAAGTACAAGGTGACCAAAAAGTAAACAGCAGCGGTTGGTTGCTATTTTTAATTCAGGACAAAATAGACTTCAAAGAAAAGAAATCAGAAAGAGACAAAGAAATCATTACATTTTTAGTCAAAGGAAAAATATATTCAAGAAGACTTTCCACAATATAAAATATACCGCCCCAAACCTGGTGCCCAAACTTATAAATGAAAATTCTCCAGGACCATAAGTCACATGATTAACCCCAATACACTCAGAGAGAGGGGACTTCAATACCCCAGTGAGTCCTTTGGCAGATACGTGCAAAGGACAAACGAAAAAACAGAGAGACATCTGAACTGAGACGATATGAATCCCAAAGGACCTCATTAGACCATCTACAAATATTGGCACCCAATACCAGAGAATACCAACTTTCTACTCAGACACTCACGGCGAATGTTTCTCCAAAATTGACCGACATACTGGGACACGAAGAAAGAAAAACCTCTCACAAATACAAAACGATTGAAATAATTTGTCAGCATTCATCAGACACAAGAGTGCAATAAAGCTGCCAACATCAACACACAAGATAAGCCCTACTGCCTGCAAGAACACATCATGGAGAATCTCTCGAAACAACAACAACTTTGAATAACAGAATGGGTCAAGGAAAGAGCTATAACATAAAAAGAAAGTAAAAGCTTAAGGAGGACTCCTGGAAAACTGATGACAAAGACATATACACACACCAAAAATCTTAAAACAAGTCTAGTCCCAAGAGGGCACAGTTTATAGACTGGGGTGCCAAAATTAGACAAACAGAAAGAACACAAGTGAATGATCTAAAAACACTCGCAGCTAAAGTCGCTTGAAGGCCAACACCAGATGAACCCTAAATGCAACAGACAGGAAGAAATAACATAAAATCAGAGCAAAAATCAATGAATAGAAAAAAGAAAATACAATACAAAAAATCAATGAAGTCAAAAGTTGGTTCTTGAAAAGAATACACAAGATAACAGACCTCTAGCCCAGTTAACCCAAAAGAAAGAAAGAAAAAAACTCCAAATCAATTAAAATCCATGCATGAAAAAGGAAAATATTGCACAACAGACCAAGGAAAAAGATCCAGAAAATCATATGGGAATACTTCAAAACCTATATCTATAACCAAGTTGAAACTAGAAAGCAATGGATGAATATCTGATTCGAGGGAAGCACCAAAGCTCAACCAAGATGAGATCCACAGCACTTAAACAGGACCCATAATCATGCAGAGAAATTGAAGATGTAATAAGAAACCTCCAACTAAAAAAAAAAAGCCCAGCCCAGATGGTTTCATAGCAGGGGAATTCTATAAAACATTTCAAAAAGACCTACAACCAATATTACTGAAACAGTTTAGAAGGGACAAACAGAGGGAAATTATCCAAATTCCTTCTATGAAGGGCCAGATCACTCTATTACCAAAAAAAGCTAGGCAAAGATTACAACTAAAAAGGAGAACTAAAAGGAGACGTATAGGACCCATGTACTAATGAAACCCAGATGCAAAAAAATTTCTAAAACGGATACCTCGCAAATATCACACACATCAAGAAGATTATCCATATGACCAAGTTGGATTTCATACCAGAAGATGCAGGGTGGTTCAACATCTGAAAATCAATCATAAAACATCATCAAAAACATAAATGGAATTGAAAGACCAAAACCACACTATCTTCTCAATTGATGCTGAAAAGGCCTTGACAAAAATACAGCATCCCTTCATGCTTAAAGTCCTAGAAGGAAATTGGATTGGAGGGATCATCCTAAATGGAGAAAAAAGCCCAATATACCGAAACCCACCGACGAATCACCCTAAATGGAACCAGAAGAAGAAGAAACGGGACAGACACAGCCAATATCATCTTAATGGGAAAATGACAGAAACTTCCCTTTAAAGGTGTAGGAACTCGGCAAGGCTTACCCCTGTTCACCCACTCCTCTTCACTATAGTGCTTAAAACACTGCTAGAGCATTAAGGCAAAGAAAGGAAATTAAAGGAGTACTAATTGGGAGTTACTAATGAAAAGCAGGGAAAAGTCCGTCAAGCTTCCTATTTTTGCGATGATTATTACTTGTTTACTTAGAGGGATGTTAAAAACTCCACAGAAAACTACTAGAAACCAACAATCCACAGTTCCAGTGAAGTGGCGGGATAAAAAATTAACCTAAAAAAAAAAAAAAAAAACTAAAAAAAAAATCAATGGCCTTTCTTTTACACCAAGAACAAGCAAACTGGAGAAAGAATTCAAAAAAACCTTCCCACTCACAATAAAAAAATACCTGGGAGCAAACATAAATAACCAAAGACACCAACGATCTCTACAACAAAAATTTTAAACCTTTAAAGAAAGAAATTGAAGAAGACATCAGAAGATGGAAAAACCTCCCATGCTCATGGATTGGGAAAATTAACATTGTAAAAATGTCCATTCTACCCAAACTCTTGTATAGATTTAATGCAATCCCAATCAAAATCTCCAAGAGTTCCTTCAAAGGCTTGGAAAAAAAAGTGCTTAACTTCATTTGGAAAAAAAAAAGTGCTTAACTTCATTTGGAAAAACAAAAGACCCCGAATAGCCAAAACAACCTGATTGAAAAGAGCTACACAGGAGGGATCTCTATACCAGACTTCAAACTATACTACAGGGCTATAGTCATAAAAGGAGTCTGGTACTGGCACAAAAACAGACCTGTTGATGAATGGAACAAAACCAAAGATCCGAACCTGAGCACATACAATTTCAGCCATCTCATATTTGACAAGGGGGCCAAGAAGATACGATGGAGAAAAGACAGCATCTTCAGCAAGTGGTGTTGGCAAAACTGCATCACCACTTGTAGAGGCATGAAATTAAACCTCTACCTCTCGCCCTGTACAAAAGTCAACTCCAGATGGATCAAAGACCTCAACATGAATCCCCAAACTCTCACGGCAATAGAAGAAAAAGTTGGCAGTAGAATACAAGACATAAGCATAGGAAAAGACTTCATAAATCAGACAGCAGCTGCGCAAGAATTAAGGTCGACAATTGACAAATGGGTACTCATTAAATTCAAAAGATTCTGTACATCAAAAGAAACAATCAAGGCAGTGAAGAGAAATCCCACAGAGTGGGAGGACACTTTCACTACAGAAACATCTGACAAAGAGTTGATTTCCAGAATATATAAACTACTCAAAAAACAAAGAAGAAAGGAAACAAATGACCCACTCAATAGATGGAGCAAAGAGCTGAACAGAAACTTCACAAGTGAGGAATTAGAGATGGCTGAGAAACACCTAAAGAAGTGTTCAACATCACTAATCATTAAGGAAATGCATATCAAAACCACTTTAAGATATCATATTACTCCAATAAGACTGGCTAGGATCAAGAAAACAAATGATACCAAGTGCTGGAGAGGTTGTGGGGAAAGGGTAATACTCATCCACTGCTGGTGGGAATGTAAACTCGTGCAGCCACTATGGAAAGCAGTGTGAAGAACCCTTGGAAGTCTTGGAATGAACTTGCCATCCGATCCAGCCATACCACTCTTAGTCATGTACCCTCAAGACTCACCCCACTGCAGAGATACATGCATGGCCATGTTTACTTCAGCTCTCTTCACGATAGCAAGGAGCTGGAACCAACCCAAATGCCCCTCAACTGCCGAGTGGATAGAGAAAATGTGGTACATCTACACAATGGAATTCTATGCAGCAATAAAGAAAGATGACATCATGAGCTTTACAGGAAAATGGCTGGAGCTAGAGGACATCATGATGAGTGAAGTAACACAGTCCCAGAAAAACAAACGACGAATTGTATCACTCATCTGTGGATGCTAGTGCCAATTACCTAGTTGTAAGTATTTCTTGTGCATGGCCCCTTGAGCTTTCGTCCAAAGCAGTTGGGAGTGATGCATATTGGAAATAACAACAACAACGACAACAACAGAAAAGACTGCATCAAAGAACTGACGGAAACAGTGAACTTCTGCTCAAAACAGTCAACTTCCACATGGAGAATATTGAGAAAGACTGAGAGAGAGATGAAAAGCATGTTTGGCAGAATGCATGAGCTCTGTGGGGTGGGGAGATGGGGGAGACACGGGTCTAGATTTGATAAAAAATATATGTAAATAAATAAATTAAAAAAAAGAAAAGTTGATTGGCCAAGATGCATTAGAACAAGTGCCAACTTGTTCTTGTTCCAATTGAGGTATGAATAAAGAAAATGCCAGGAAAGAGAAAATTAAAACTATTTCCACAAAGATGATACAGGATGTGTAAATTAATTCCTTAAATCAGAGTGCTTTGATTATTTTTACCTGATATAGTAATAAATAGAAACATAAGGTTAAAATGTTTTGGCAGAGTGATTCGGTGACAGAGAAGCCTGAAGCTGCCATCTCATTGAGAGGACTCCTTTGGACTCTACAGACCAGAGAACTGTTTTCATACAGCTTCCTTTGTGTGCTGAAGGCTGTGACTAAATATTGTATAATCCACTGAAAGAGACACTGTGGTCCACAATAATGACATCCTGTGGCCTCAAAAAGAGATTTTGATTCTGTTCCTACAGGACATAAAGTGTTTTCACAGCCTTTACAAGAAAGCAGTGTGCAGAGTGTGACACCAAGATTTCTTTCAACCCGTAAAGGAAAAGGCTTTACAGCACAAGTACAGTTCACTAATCTTTGCATAATAGCTGAAGGCCAAGGCACTGAGAGACAGACAGTACTTTAGATGCCTCCCTATAAGTGGAAATAATCAATAGTAAGATAATTTTCAAAATATGATTTCTAAAGCACAACATAATGTGTCTTTTTTTTCTACAGCTGGTTATTCAGTTTTATGAATGTAGCCTTTGAGATTTTCCTTGAGTTAAAGAAGTATTTTACAACATGAAATAAAATGGAAAGTTTGTAATCTGGAAATGTATATGTCTGAGTGTTGTTTAAGTAGGAAAAACACCATTAAATCAGTTTTGGGTATATTTATTTATTGTTTCTTTTGTTTTCTTCCTTTTTAAAATAATGCTTTGATTGATGTTTTGTGTATTTCAGACATCATTTTTCAGTTCAATTCAGACATATTCCCCTTTCCCTTCCTCCCACCCCATCCCAGTTCATGCATTCTGGCATAGCTGTCTTGCATCTTTCTCTCAGCCTTTTTTTATGTTTAGGAATTCACATTTTCCTCCTTTAATTTTATATTACTCTAAAATCTGAATACATACTTTCCACTCATATACAGTAATTACAGATTCTTAAAGTAAGTGGTGGGTCGATTCTAGAGCCAGTTAAGAGATTTACATTATAACAACACAGTTGCTATCAGATAAACAGAAATATAACAATATTGTTATTCAGCTTGTCTTTCATCTGGGGATTTGGTGTTAGCATCCACAAATGAGGGAAGAAACAATTTGCCATTTGTTTTTCTGGGACAGCATTATTTCACTTAGCATAATGGCTTCAAGTTCCATCCATTTACCCGCAAAGTTCATGATGTCATCTTTCTTTACCGCAGATTAGTACTCCATTGTGTAGATGAAATGTTTTTGAAAACTCAGAATCATTTGGACAATACAAATATCAAAGAACATAGCTAATATCTTTACATGTTACAGTCTTGTTTTGCCAACAAATCCATATTTTATATAAGTAATATGTGCTATTTTCATGGTTCTGTGCCCTCCATTTATGCTTGTATAGGGAACCATAGATAGCTATTATAAAGCTACTTTTATTTGCTAGAAAATTTACTATATGTAGAAAGCACATGCATTTTGGTAATGCAGTTATTCAACCTATTCCTTTTAAATATAGTTTTTTTCTAATAGATCTTCATTGATTTTCATAGAATTTGGAGGTTAGAGTCCTTGGAGTAAGGTTGATATTGATAAAACTTATACAAATAATTCCACAATATAGACTGAGAATTTAAAATGTTTTGTGGCTTACAATTTTACAATTAATAGTCAAATGTGATTTTTAAACCCTATTCATAAGAAAGACAGTAAAATATTTCAAAATATTTTTGTCTTTTTGAGACAGGTCTCCTTAATAGTCCCAGCTAGCCTGGAACTCACTCTGTAGACCAGGCTGGCCTTGAACTCACAGAGATCTGCCTGCCTCTGCCTCCCAAGTGCTAGGATTAAAGGCGTGAGCCACCATGCCTGGCTTCAATATTTTTTTTTATTTTTTTATTTTTTTACTTATACTAATAGTATATACATTGTGGCCATAATTTTACACATTAGAGTTTCTTTCTCCATTTCATTGGGGAGTGGGGTGATGTGGTGTCAGGCTATAATTCCAGCTAAGCTAAGAAAAGAGAATTACTAACTTAAGGCCACAAGTTTGAGGATCTTGTATTAAATTTTTAAGAATTTGCATTTTATTGATTTTGCAATCTTATTGATCAATGGAATTACTTTGGATATCTCAAATTTTGCAATTGACCACAATATTGTTCTAATTTCTCCCCTTGAAAAATGTGTGTTTTAGGTGAAATGTCAGTTTTTGGGAATTCAAACTTAACCAAATGGTTATGCCCATGATATTTTTCTGGTAATTCTAAACTTGTCAATTGATAAGGTGAGGCTCACAACATATCTGAAAGCCTAACAATATTGATTTTAAGAACATTGTATGCCATTTATACTCATTTTTAATATATGACTATTTACTTTCAAATATTGGTTTGCATTAGAGATACAATATTGAGTAAAATTTTCTTTTTTTTCTTTGTATATTAAACTTCTTCTGAAATGGAAAAACTTTGAATTTGACAGTTTTCTCTCTCAACTTGGGTAGATTTAACTCATGGTTAGGGGGCCAGACACTGTGACACAAACCATCCACAGAATCAGTGGCTTCTGGATTCATTTCTTAGTAAATTGAAGAAGGAAATCATGGACCATGGGAGGATGAATTCAGAAAGGAATTTTCTATAGATTTATAAGGTGGGACCTTAAGAGAAAGAAGGCATCACTCCTCTACAGAAGGAGAGGGTGTGGGGAATGGGATGCCATGAAACTGCTAGACAAGGGGATCTTTTTGGTATTTTTGAGATAGGGTTTCACTGTACCCCCAGCTATTCTGGAACTTGCTTTGTAAACCAGGCTGGCCTTGAACTCCCAGAGATCCACCTGCCTTTGCCTACAAAATTCTGAGATTAAAGGTGTGTAGCACCATGCCCAGCATGAGAGGCTTTTTATAAGACATTGGCAGAAAGTGGGGTGAAGAACCAGGAGGAGGATAAACAAGTTATTCCAGCTGGCCAATCACAAGGTGTGCAAGTGCCAACCCTCATTCTAAGTCACATCCTCATGCACAGATTCCAGTTAAGGATGCTCATTTAGTGGAAGAATGATAACAAACAGTGTCTTTATTCTGGAATTTCTGGGCTTTGACCAAAGCAGAACAAAAGATATCTTCAGTTTTTGGCCAAGAATGAAAGTTTTGGGGGTTCCTGTCCTAAGCTTCTCAATCAGTTTCTATCTCCTGTTCTCATCTATACATCTCTAATTTCACAGAAAAAAATTAATCAACTTCTAAATAGTTAAGAAAGGAAAAGCAACGACAGTAGGGTGTGTGTTCCTGTTTGTGTTTGTGTGTGTGTGTGTGTGTGTGTGTAGTGTGTTCATGTGTGCTCATGAATGTACATCTCTCTCTGTGTGTGGAGGCCAAGGGACTACCTACAGAATATCCTCCTATATTCATCTGCACCCTTGATGCAGCTTTTATCAGTGACCCCGAGAGCTTGGGGTTTTTCTGGTAGACTAGCTGTCTGGCAAGCCCCTATGATCTTCCTGTCTCCCCCCTCCACCCCAGTAGTGCTGGGTTTGCAAGCATATATGGTGACACCCACCTATTTTGTGGGTGCTGGGGATCTGAATTTTGCTCCTCATGCTTGGGCTCCACTGAGCTGCTGGAAATATTTTTAATCAACACATTTACAATAATAATTTGAGTTATAGTAATAGAGGATAATTATACAACTTCAATATTCATAAAACTGTACATATGTTCTAATCCATATGAGATTTGAATATTAGTCTACAATAAGAAATTGTAATATTAAATCAAATAAAAATTGGCACAGTCTGATTTTACTTATTTAATTTCCTTTAGACCACAAATTTTTCTAAGTAAAACATCCCTTTGAAGATTCTTGACATCTTTTAAAGATGGACTAAATGCCAACTAAAATTTAAATAAGTAAGAAACATTCACAAAACCATAGTGAATTTAAGACATTTTTAATTTAGTCAGAATAAATAATGCAAAAATATAAATAAAGATATTAAAGAAGCTGAGCTCCCAACACATGTGTGTTTTTATCAAAGAAACTTTTAAGCCAGATTTGAAGAAAGCTTCAACAGAATTCCTTCCTAGAGATGTGAACTTGTAGCTGTTGAATCCAAATGCATCTTGAAGTAAATTCTGTTGATTTCTAGCTTTTTTTTTTTTTTCAGTAGTTAAAATGGGGGATTGGTGAGATTGGCCGAGGGGAGTTTCTCTGTTTATTCTATGGGCATTGCTCCATGACAGATAGTGACATTTGATGTCTTGGTCCTTTAATATAAAAGCAGATTTAGAGATTTAACTCAGTGATAGAATATTTGTTTTACAAGAACAAGGTCCTGTGTTTTGTCCCAGCACCATCCCTCCCAAAAAGCCAAAAGGTCATAAAAAGCATAGTTTCTTGAAATGAAGCAATATAATGCAATGTTTTGATCAGTCTCATCTGCAAGGTGACAAGGATGCTGCTTCTTGGGTTTATATGAAAGGAAGCTGGGATCCAACCATAGTCTAGTGGAGGAGACCACTGAACACATAACTCAGCATCAGAACTTATAGATGAATAATCAAAGTCACTGGCAATGGGGACATACTTGGTTTATACATGGGTATTATTTTCTGCCAGCACAATCATTTCTTTGACCTGCTTTTAAAATCTGTGACTCAATTGTATGGATTTCAATACATTCTTAAGAAGATCATTATAGGTACCAATGCACACATTATTTTATCCTAATATTCCAGAGTAAAACTTCTTACAAAAAGGTTTTCTCTAAGCAAAACTAAATACTATTCAGGATTTCATGGGGATCCTTTTGTCCCCAGTGGAGTGAAAAAGCTCACCTGAATAAACAACCCTGGAGCAACTAAATTTGAAGCAGGGAAGGACACTGGGGAAGAAAAGGCCCCATTTGTCACTGAGTTTCAGCTCCACAGGATTCCATCGGCCCTGAGAAACAACTGTGCTCCATCCCTGAAGGAGCAGGGGGAGTTGGGAGAAAGAAGAAAAACATAATAGAACAAAGGAACAAGCACTATTTTCTGCAAACACCAATGGAGAAGAAAAACTTATGAATCAGCTACAAAAATAAGACATTCTAAACTGATAAGAATGCAATTTCAAGGGATTAAAGTCTCAAGAGACAATTACTCTGTGTTGAACTTTTCAGTTTTGTGTCTAAATTATCCTAGAAATATATGTAATTTCTTAGTATTAATTTTCTTATCTCTAAAAATTCAATAAAGTTTTCTGGAAGGTTGTTTTTGAAGGTGAAACAAAAAGTAGCTATCCCCTGACTGCTTTCTGGTTTTTGTCTATTCCACCACAATATTTCAGTAAAGTAGAAAAAGAATTTAAAAGAAACTGAGCATGGTGGCACATGCCTTTAATCCCAGCATTTGGGAGGCAGAGGCAGGCAGATCTTTGTGAGCTCAAGGCCAGCCTGGTTTACATAGTGTGGTGGTTTGAATGAGTGTCCCCCATAGGCTTTAAGTATTCAGACATTTGTCTCCAGTTGGTGGCACTGTTTCTGAAGGTCTTAGAAGGTGTGCTCATGCTAGAGGAAGTACGTTATTGGGGGCAGGCCTAGTGAGTTTAACAAGCCTCATGGTCTCCAGTTGCTCTCTCTCTCTGTTTCCTGTGCTCTTTGGGAGATGTGACCCTCGGTTTGCTGCTCCAGTCTCCAGCCTCCATGCCTCCTGCCACGCCTCCTGCCACAATGGACTCTAATTCCCTGGAACCGTCAATCATAAGCTCAAATAAACTCTTCCTTTTATAAGTTCCTTGGTCATGGTGTTTTATCACAGCAACAGAAAAGTGACTAATACACATAGTGAGTTCTAGAATACGAAATGTGTATCGCTCTGTTGATGAGTTATTAATACAAAATAAATAATTCTTTTAATCTAGAAAGAGACATGCAAATTCACATGTTAATAAATAAATAAAGCTCCACTCTAGAGTGTATATATTATAAATACAGTTCTAAAAGAACACAGAGCAGAAGGAAACTCAATTTTAAGGAACGGCAATTGCTGCACTGTATATTTTATTCACAAAGGCTTAGTCATGTCACATGTGAAGTTAAGTACTCCTTGAACCTTGCTGCCACTCACTAGACTGACAGATAATTCAATTGCTGTGTTTAGTAGGTAGCCAGTCTCTCCATTTGGAAGATTCTTTAGGCTCCTTTGCTATTTGTGAAAGAGGATGATGGTATTATTTTTAATTGTTCAAACTTATGAAATACTGTTTTGAGGAAGGTGAGTCTTTGTAGCAGGATGAATAATGCACTTCAAAAGATACCTACATTCAAATATTTTGCAAAAGGGATTGTGAAGATGGAATTCATGTGTAGAATTTAAAATGAGATGAGCCTATATTGTCCAAGTGGTTCCCAGATCCTATCATAAGAGTGATAGGAGAGCTGCAGAGAGATGACAGGAGGAAGTAAAATATGTGATGATAAAGGAATAACTCTGTGATTCTAGGAAGAAAACTGTGAGCCGAGGAGTGTCGTCAGCCTCAAAGATAGAGAACACAAAGAAACCAGCTCACCAAGCACCTTAATCTTATTCCATTCAAGCTGATTTTCAACTTCTTCTAGAGCTGAAGAAAATTAATCTATTTTATATGCCAATATGATTATGATAATTTTGTACTACTTCTATGAGAACTTATGTGTGTTGTGCCATGCTTTAGGTCCCATAATAGTCTCCCAGAGTTCAGGGATCTGGTACACCCTCCTTGAGATCTCTAGAGAGTGAAATGGAGATTCTGAAGTGCTGGACATCATAAAACTTAAGGAATATATGATCAACATTATGGGAGATTGTCAGTTGTTTCTTTTGTCTGTTGGTCTATTGGTCCTTTAATCACGCATGGCTGCAACCCGCATGATATTCTTCACTCCTAGAACCAGGCTGGCAGCTTCACTAGGCTGCAAGCTTCAGGGATGTCTCCTGCCTGCAGTCTGACAGTCCCTGGACTTAGCTCTGGCAAGGAGTGGGGAGGGAACCACAGGGAGCTACCCATGGAAAAGAAAGACAGGGACTCAGAGAAAGTCCTGGAGATAGACTCAAGTTGGAACTCAAGGCTTTTATACCAACCCATGCATGGGTTGGAACAGGTACACCCAATTGGGGGTTGGGGTGGGCAGTTGGGACAAGGGAACCTCAGGCTATATTCCAGATCAAAGTTCTTTCCTAAGGAATCAAAGACAGCTCAGGTTTCACAGGTCTGTAAAAATAACAACAGGGGTCAAGTCTTTGGCTGTTAGCTAGCTGCTTTTAAGTTCTTCTGCCTAAAGAAGGCCTACAGGAGATTTTTTTGCTAAATAGGCATCTCTGAATCACAGCTGATATCTACTGATTCCAAGTAGTTTCTGATATCAGGTTGTGGATTAGAATTCTGGAAGTGAGAGTTTTCAGTTTCAGTAGTGCCTTAAACTTAATATGATTATACTCCGACTTCATACTTATATTCTATGATATAATGGTGTCTAATTGGAATTAAACTTCAATTCTTGATCATAATTTCAAAATATGAATGCAAGCCACCTCTGTGAAGGCTGGCTCTCATAGTTTTGGAGAACACTATGAAAGCTGCTAAGAAAGAACACCAATAGATGGTCCAACTCCAGCTTTAAATCCCAATAACTGCAACAGCAGCTGGCAAAGCAAATGACATTGATGCAGGTAGAAATTTTATCTTGGGGTAATCAAAGAGCTACCTAATTGGATTTAAAGCCCACTCAATGGAAGGAAACTCTGTGTGATACTGTAAGCATAACCAAATACACATGGCTGGAGAGGTCATAGATCTGAGAGAAAACTCCAAGGCTGTCATATCCCTAGAGAAATGTAATGTCTTAGTATGTGTCAAATATATGAAACTTACATTTACAGACAAGTATGCCAGTTACCATGCATCAAAGAAGCTTCTTTTGCAATAGAAGGAGACTTTTACAAAGTTCTACAACTGGTCACACACAGAGATTCAATGTCTGTGAATGCCCTGCACTAAGTAACAATGGAACCTCTACGAATAAGACTCATGGAACATAGTGGAGCAAAGTGTGTAGGGAAACCTATTGTATCTCTCAACTGTCATCAAGGAAGCCCCCTGATGCACCAGGACAATAAACAGAAAGGACCACAAATGGCCAAAGCATAGAGAATAAGAGTGAAGAGTGGGTCATGAGACTTGATGCTCATAAGTAAACTGCACCCACCCAGGGCTGAGTGACCATTGTAGAAGAGGGGTTAGAGAGATTGTAAGAGCCACTGGAGGAGGTGCATGACCACATGGATACAGAGTCTTACAAGCTCCTGGGACCTTGTGCATATGAACTGTCAGCAATGCTGGCAGCATGCACAAGAGACATGTAAACACAGCAGACAAAAAACAAAGCATAGAACTATGGAAATGGCTAGCAGGCCTCAATCTTAGCCAAAGCACTATGGGACAACTGATTATGGCTGGGTGAGGATGAGCTGTTTTTTTCTTTAAGGAAGTGACTCTAATTTATATATATTCTATATATATATATCTATACTATATTAGATATATATAGATAGAGAGAGTTTTATTATATATTTATTATATTATATATCCTCTCTCTCTCTCTCTCTCTCTATATATATATATTATATATCTATATATATATATAACCTCTGTGAACATCCACTGAAGGATGTCAGAGGATATTAACTTGAGTTTATAGGTCTTACCATAAATGACAGAATGAATGAAATCTATTGTGGGTCTTTGGGAGAGTCCTCAATGGGAAGGGGGAATAAAGAAATTTCAATGAGATACACAAAAAAAGTCAGTAAAAACTTTAAAAATATGAACTCACTGATCTCATCACCACCTTGAGGTCATTGAAGCTACTGGCAACATAATTGTCCATTTTATCCATGGTCAACTCATAAACAATACAGAGATGCTGGCTTTATGAAGTGGAAGCTAATAAAGGACATAGGCATCTTTTTATAAAACGAATCAATATTTTTTTCCTACCAGCAATCACTGAATGATCAGAAAGTGATTATTTCTTCCCACTTTGTGATAGAAGAAACAGAACCTTAGCAGGTCTAGTGATATGTATAAAAGTACAAAGATAATAATGAGCATTTTCTGTCTCAATTTTAGATTGCTTTATTAATGAAGACATTCAATTAATGGAAGTTAATACTATAAAATAAAGCCAAATTATTACTAACCTGCTTGATTACTTTTGTTCTAAAATATAAAATCATTGGAAGCCAGAAATTTACTTACAACAATATAGAGACTAAACAACACACTCCTGAATAATGAATGGGTCAAGGAAGAAATAAAGAAATAAATAAAAGCATTCATGGATCTAAACAAAAAAGACAATACAACACAGCAAAACTCATGAGATACTTTAAAAGCAGTCCTAAGAGGGAAATTGATAGCCCTAAGTGTCTACATTAAAAAACAGAAAGACCACAAATAAATTATCTAACGCTGCAGCTAAAATCACTTGAGAGACAACAAATGAATCCTAAACCCAAAAGACAAGATGAAATAACAAAAACCAGACCAGAGATCAATGAAATAGTAACAAAGAAAACAATACAAAGAATCAATGAATCCAAAAGCTTCTTTGAAAGGATAAACAAGATAGACAGACCTCTAGCCTAGTTAACCAAAAGAAAGAAAGAGCAACTCCAAATCAATAGAATTCGTGATGAAAAGGTGAAACATCACAACAAAGATCCAGACAATCATAGGAGAATACTTCAGAAATCTATATTCTACTAAATTTGGAAACCTAAGAGAAATGGATGAATATTTGATATCCTGGAAATCAACAAAGCTTAACCAAGAAGAGATTCACAGATTAAAAAGCCCCATAATATATGAGGAAATCAAAACTGTAAAAAAAAAAAACAATAACAAAACCCTTCCAACTGAAAAAAGCCCAGGCCAAGATGGTTTCATGATAGAATTCTATAAAACATTTAAAGAGGACTTACAGCCATTACTACTCAAACTGTTCAGAAGGATACAAACAGAGGGAAATTCCCCAAATTCCTTCTACGAAGCCAGCATCAGCCTAATACCAAAACCAGGCAAAGATGCAACCAAAAAAGAAAGCTATAGACCCATCACATTAATGAACATAGATGCAAGAATTCTGAACAAAATACTTGCAAATTGCATACAGACACACATCAAAATGATCATCCATCATGACCAAGTTGGATTCATACCAGAGATGCAGGGATGGCTCAACATATGTAAATTAATAAACATAAAATACATACATGGACTGAAAGACAAAAACCACATGATCATCTCAATTGACACAGAGAAAGCCTTTGACAAGTTCAAGCTTTCCTTCATGTGTAAAGTTTTAGAGGGAACTGGACTGGAGGAAACATTCCTCAACATAATCAAAGCCATGTAAAACAAACCCACTACCAACATTATCCTAACTGGAGAAAACTTAGAAGCATTGTCCTTAAAGGCGGGAACCTGGCAAAGCTGCCCCTTATCACCACTCCTCTTCAATATAGTGCATTGTTTTTTTCTTTTAGAGAGGAAGCAGAGGCCAAATTTCTGAACCTTTTCTATGTGGTGAACTTCTCCCCAACCTATCCCTATTGACAAACATGCACAGTCCTTCAGCTAACAGAAGATTCTACCTGGTTACTTGGTGACAATTCTGATTGTTTCCACCCTGTGAAGTTTTGGTTAATCTACAGCATGATAATGTGTATTGGATAACAGAGTGGGATAAAGTTGTTAGTACCATAATTTCAGATATTTCAGCTTTCCTACCATCCTTTTATTAAGATTCTTTGTATGTAATAAATGTTAATTATATGTTCTTGAATGCAGTGAATTGGCGGGCAAATGGTAGATAACTTTGAACACTTAATGTTCAAAGGGCGATTAACTATTATATATATATATATATAGATATATAGTTGTATACATATATATATATACATATATACATATATATAGTATATATGTATATATATATATATATACATATATATATGTATATATAGGTCTTTTCGAGACAGGGTCTCCCTGTAGCCCCAGCTGTCCTGGAACTCACTCTGTAGACCAGGCTGGGCTTGAACTCACAAAGATCCGCCTGCCTCTGCCTCCCAAGTGCTAGGTCAACTATATTTAACGTGACCCAGATCATGTATTATGCTTCAGGTATTTACCAATGTGTATGTTTTATTCAAATTTTGAAATTTTTTCCTCTTCATTCAAAATATCTAAGTTTTCTTTATATGGACCTCCACCCATACCCTGCATAGCTGCCCCTCACTGGATTTCATGCATTTTGTCATATATGTTAAGGTCAATCAATTCATGTTTATGTACCCAAATGTCCCTCAGTACAAGTGCACCCACTGGAGTCTTTTTTTAGATGAAGATCATTTCTCCCTTATCTAGCAGTAATCAGCTGCTGAAAGTTCTTTGGCTAAGGTTGGGTCCTTCTGCCCATTCTCCTAGTTTTGTGCTAGTTTTTGTCTGATTAAGTTTGCACAGATATCGTGCATGGTGACACATTGCTATAGGTTCCCATCAGCAAGTTCTGAGAGACCTGAATGCCTCTGGTTATACTCCAACCCTAGCTTTCATAATAGTTCCACCCCCTCTTCTACAGTGAGTGAGGTTTTATATGAGCACTATTCAAATACATGCTCCCTGTAGTTTCTTATTCTTTACATTTTGGCCAGTTGTGGCCTTCTTTGTGCATCATACTCTGTATCATGAGAAATCTTCACTGGTAAGAGTTGATAGATGCATTCTCTCTGGACCCTGTTCTGCTATGTTACGTGAGCCTTAGGTATCGAGGTTCCATTGTAGATGTGTCACTGAGGGCTGGTCATATCACGGACACTTATTCTTGTGTGAATTCATTTAAAATGACCTTTTCCGTGGTGTGTGTGTGTGTGTGTGTGTGTGTGTGTGTGTGTGTGGTCTTCCTGCCTGTATGCCTATTTCTCTATCTGAATGTTCGTCTGTGTATGTGCAAATGTGTTTGAAGAAAGGTCTCCCTGGATAGCACGGTTTGACCTCAAACTTGAAATCCTCATACCTTCATCCTTGTGTGCTGGGATTGTGGGTATAGATCTGGACGCTGTGTGGGAAGAAACAATTTCTCAAGGAAAAAAAATTATAAATTAAGTTTAGAGAAATTAGACTTTCCAGTGGTTTCAGAGAGACAAAGTATCAGGGCATTTTATTAAAACACAGCTCATTTAGTGTTAACACAGGGCAAAATGCAAAGTTAACATTTTTGAGGTTTATTTTCCTAAAACTGGATGTTTGCCCATAAAATTATAAATATATTATAAAAATAAACAGAAATTTAGCAACAAAGTTATTTCAAAATATTCCTACTATCTATAAAATTATTTAAAGGTATTGGAATAATTATTATTCCTCAGCATAGATTAGCCCTTCATTGTCAACATCCTCAACAAATGAAAATGTTCAAATTATTTTTAGGAAGGCACTCCATTACTTGGGAAGATTATTTTTAAGCTATCTGCCTACACAATTAGTATTTCATGCTTATTTTAAGCTCCAAAAAACTAGGAAAGTATTTTTTAAGTATGAAAACAAATGCTCAAAGTTTCTCAGTTTCCAGAATTATTCAGAGTCCTCTTGGAAACCACACTAATTGTCTATCTAAAGTAAGAGACAGTTACATGTTATATGGAGATAGTTTTTGAGCATCCTTCCTAAAGTAATTCCTTGCTTTAATATAAATCAGATTTCTGTGATTTTATATGGATTTTATATGTAATTTCAAAACTTGGTATACTCATTAGCATATTCGATCAAAAGGAAACTTCACCAAATACATCAGATAACCATGATAATAAACCAATTCTGAAAATAAACTTGATATTGTCCTTTTTATATAAGCTTTCAAGAAATGACAACTATCGAGAAACACTTATACTGATATTTAAAAAAACATTGTTTATTTGTATGCCAGTATACTCAGATTTTACAGAGGAACACAAGATAAAACATTTATTTTCAAGAAATTACCTCACAATAAGAATATGTTATCTCTGGATTCAGTATCAGGCATGCATGTGTGATTTCTTACCTGCTGTTTTCTTATTTAGATTTGGTCCAGTTCATCAATTTGACTGTGACTCCAGCCTGTATGCCTGATGAGTCTATCACTGTAGTGCTGATAACTTAGAGATGGAGGGAAATATCAGACACCCCTCCAGCTGCTCAGGACTAGGGGTGCCTGGAAAGAACAAAAGGATACAACATAGAATCTATTGAGAGAAAATGGATATAATGTCTTGGCAAGAATGTCTGAAAAAGGTCTGCCTTTCAGACATGAATTTTCAAATGTCAGTGTTTTATCTGGGTTTACTAAGGAGATATATATATATCTATATATATATATATATATATATGTATTTCCAGTTTGGTCTTTTCTGAAAAATATTCATCAGATTTGTAAGAAAGTCTATAAGTTTTATATTATTCCAGTGTTGTTACTGTAATGGGAGACCTCAAGTGTGTTAAAGATGTTTATTCACATCATAGTTCTGGAAGTTCAGGAGAATGGTGCTGTCCTCAGGGCCCCTCTGGAGTGAACATCATGGCAGATGGTATCAGAATGGTGAGTGACATGTGGAGAAAGACAGGGATCCATCCAAAGTGCACTTCTTGGGTCAGGTTCAGGCTTTTACAACAACTCTATCTTCGGAGGACTGAGGGGGTCCATGATGTTCTAGGTAGCTTCTGTTGTCAACTGACACACCTGCATGTTAGGCAGGCTGGAGAGGACATGCCAACAAGGGGCTGATGGCCCTGGGGCTAAACACAGCTGTGGGTCTGATGGTCCCTTAGCCAGACACACTGGCTCCCATGACCAAATGAGCTGAAGAGTCAGCTGTGGGCTTGATGGTCCCACATCGAACACACTTAACAGCTCCGGTGACACGTCACGTGGTGCAAATCCATGAATCTGTTTATTTCCACACAGCTAGTAGCTGAAATATGTCTGGGACTGGCAGCCCCTCTGTCATGAGACATCACCTCCCAGTGGCCAATCTTAGATGCAGACACTATCAAGTGTCATTCCAGCTTGTGGGTCATATTTCAGAAAAAGGGCATACCAAGAAGTAAGTCAACTCATGACTTCTGAGCAGGGGCTAGATAAAATGGCATTCCCTGCATCTTTGCTCTGCCTAGTGTGCTAAGATATGTCTAAGCTAAGATATTATGCTCAAGATATGTCTGAGTCTAGGATGAGGATTGTTGTCTCATACTTACAAAGAGGAACCTCAATTGGAGAATGTCCACTATCAGGCTGTCCAGAAGTTGGTATGGACTAAATTTTATCACAATAATAGAAAGTAATTAGGACACATGAGAACTATGCTTCAAAGCAATTTAATTGGGACCTACCTCTTAACATTCTATCTCCTCTCAGCCCCAATATACTGAATACCAACCTCTCAACACATGAAGCACTGAGGATACATTCAGTCCACAGCCAACTACTGCAGAGTCCAGAATTAATTGATTTATGTGTACTTATAATGGCTTCCACTGTGTGTGTTGGTATTTGAACAAAAAGACCTGCTGGAATGAGACTTGAGACAATAGTACCTGCCCTGGAGAAGCTGGAAAGCTGTTGTGGCAAGTTCCCCTGGGCTATGTTCTAACATTCTGTGTTCACACGGGATACTTATTAAATAGAAGGATCATTAGACAACCTGATATTTACCTTTGAGGATAACTGTGTTCAAGAGAGAGGACAATTTATTGTTTATCATACATTTTTTTCAGTCCTTATACCTCCTAGGTCAGCTGTGCATGCTTCAGTTTTCATTTGAAATGTGCATTCCAGTGCAACAGCTTTTGCTTTAATTACTTTTGCATCAATGTAGCCTAAATACCCAACAGAAACAAGTCAAGAATAAAATCTTTATTCTGGTTTACAGTTTCTTGGGAAGTACAGTCCATGGCAGAGAAGGCCTAGCTGAGTTTCTGGCATTTGGAGGCCTGTGTGGCGATATCCCTCACCTTGGCAGACTTGGAAGCACACAGCAGAGTGTGCAGTCACAGATGAGTTTTACTTCAAAGCCTGCCCCCACTGACTCTGCCAGCTAAAAGTCCACAGCCTTCAAGGTAATGCCACAAACTGGAGACCATTCAGAACATTTGGAGAACCTTTGGAGAATATTCCAGAGGAAAACCATAAGAGCTCCCTGTTCGTTGGGCTGGAATCCTTATCAGTCTCCTCTGTGCTTCCCTTGTATAATGTTCACCTCCAGTTACTAACTTCTTCGTGCTACATTGTGTGATCTGTCATCTATGACCACTCTAGTTAAGGGAGACATATACCATGTGACATTATTGAATGTTCTCCAGGAAAGGGTTGGGAAATGGTAGTGAAGGAAAAAAAAATGTCCTTAATTTTAACATTTGTTTATTTACTTATTTTAATATTTATCAATTTCTAGAAATTTATTTTGAGATAAAGTTTCATTTATTTCAGGCTGGCCTTAAACTCATTATGTAGCCAAGGATGACCTACTACATCCATCCTGAGTGATGAGATTAGAGGTAAGCTGCACCATGCCTGTTTTATGTACTGCCAGGGAGAGGACCCTGGCTTTTGAGCATGCTAGGCAAGACCTCTAGCAACTCTGCCACATCTAAAGCATTTCCTTAGTTTTTGGTTTGCCTCTTGCCCTTTTCTTAGAAGTAGAATAAAACTAATAGCAATAGATAAGGCATTTTTGTTCTTGCTCGCCATACAAATGTTTACTTGGAAGTCCCATGCTGTCATATTTTCTCCCAGAAAGGCTCCTGGCCTTTAGCACAGATCTCTTTTTTGGAAACATATAGACCTGACTTTATATTCTATCTCTGCTTTATTAAACTAATAAAAACTGTCTCATCAAGTGCTTTCCTTCACCTTGTTATCATACTAAAATCCAGACACTGTCTGGGAAATGAGTCACTGCCCAGAGCTTGAGGATATAAAGATGTAAGACAGTTGAAAGCCACAGTCTGGATTTCCCAACAGATGTAATCCATAGCTTTCCTTCTTTCCTGGCTGTCCCACTTTATCTGGGGCTCTAAAACAAATCCCTGGTTCTATTAGTCTACTAAACTCCTTGTGTTTTTTTAGCTTGTCTCTTTCTTTTGTTTTCTGATCAGGTTCAAGTATGATGAGTATATGAATCTCTGTGAAAATGAGCATTTTCTGTTCATTAAAAACTATCCATAAAGATATGCTAATATTCTCCAAAGGTTCTCCAAATGTTCTGAATGGTCTCCAGTTTGTGGCATATCTGTGTTCAAACAGAGATAGAAGAAACATAAGCACATTTTAAAGGACCCTGAGGCACTCTTGAGCCTTAGAAGCCTGCAAAGAAAGAAAAATATTCAAGGCCCTGATCTTATTAGATAATTGAATGTGAATGATAAATTCAAGTTTCATGGAGACATTAATTCTTAGGGACAGTTTGAAGACAAATAAGGCGAATGTGATTTATTTACAAGGAAGAGACAAATCAACCGACAGATATAGCATGTTAATTTATTAAATATCTGTGGACTGGTAATAAGTAAATATTGTGTTCTTAGCAGAAAGAAGAGCTTTATGGGGAAATGAAGAGAGTCAGACAGAGGGCAGCAGGGGAAGGGTTCAGAGAAGTGGGGGAAGAGGATGAGTAGAAACAGTATAATGACACATGTCTGTGGACCTGCAATAATGGCATCCATTGCTTTTTAACATGGTTATTCAAAAGAAGAAGAAAGAAAGGAAGGAAATGAAAGGAGGAGAGGAGAAGGAAGAAAAGAGAGGAAAAGGGTAATAAGAACTTGTCAGACCCCACTGGGGGAAATAAAGCACAAGAAAATGTCAAAGAAAAAATAATACTTGTTCCTGGAAAAGCCAACATTCTGGATCAGCAGCTGCACAGATTTGCTTTTGCTGCTTCTGGATCAGGAAGCCTTAAATGTGAACCCATGTTTTGTGAAATTTGAGGAATGATTCCTAGGATAGCTGAAAAGAATCTTAACTTCAAGGGCTTACCAGAGCTCCTTTATCTGCCTAAATTAGAGAATACAGAAAGAAAGTCCTTCTTTGCTGATGTTCTTTGACAAAATGCTGCAAAAGCTCAACTTTGACCTATCTGCTGCCTGGATTTAGCAGGGTTCTCATGAGTATGTGATGGGGTTTAATTGGTGTATTTTGCCAGAGAGGATTCAGAAATCTTTTCCTCCTGGCTTTTATGGTTGAAAGTTGAAGATTTTTAAATTATGCAGAGGCTCTGGTGGAACAGTTTTCCTTTTACTGAATTGTTTTTTGTTTGTTTTGTTTTGTTTTATTAAATTAAGCCATACTGTGAAGTTTTAAAAAACAAAGGCAAATTGTAAATAAAGCAAAGGACACCAGAAGTCTCCTGATGTTAGTGGCAACTGGGAATGCCTTTACCTTTTCAATGACAGGTTATTATTTATTTATGTCTATGGGAATTTTATTCTATAAGTGAAACCATGGCCTTCTACATTAGGAGTTGTGAATATCAAGTGTAAGAAAAAATATTCTACCTATTAAATAAACTACACTTCTACTGAAATAAAGAATCCTTTTTGTTTTGTGAATAAGAAAACTGAGGGGGCAAAAGTGTTTCAAAGAGCTGTTTTCAGGATCTTTCAGGATGTAGCTAATTTGTCACCTCAGCCTCTACCATTCTCTGGTTCACATATCGTGCTCAACCTGCTTACTTATTCATCAGGTAATTATGCAGTACTAAGTGTACTCCATTCTAAGCTACTATTTAGTTTGCCTCTCAGTATCTTTTTACTCTGAATTTCTTTTGTTTTTCCTTGAATCGACATCTGTGACTATAATTACTTTGCCTTTCCATTTTCAGTCATCCTTTCCCTTATTCTTTTACTTTCTTTACTCTTCTCTATCTCTCTCTTTCTCTAATACTTTCTATATTGTTTGATTTATTCATTTTTATGTGTATGAGTGTATTGCCTGCATGTATGTTAAGTATACCCATGTGTGCAATGCCCAAAGAGGACAGAAGAGCACATAAAATCACCCGAACCTGGAATTAGGGGTATTTAGTTGTTGGCCTCAATGAAGGTTCTGGGATTTGAATCTGGGTCTTCAGTTTTATCTTTTTTTTTTTTTTTTTTTTTTTTGAGATAGGGTCCCCTTTTAGTACCAAGCTGTCCTGGAGCTTTGCTTTGCTCTGTAGACTCAGGCTGGCTTTGGAGAACTCACAGAGTCTGATCCTGCTATTCAGCGAACATCGAATCTCGAGTGACTGGGATTAAAGGCATGTGCCACCATGCCCAGCTGAACCTGGGTCTTCAACAAGAACAGCCAGTGCTCTTAACCACTGAATCATCTCTCCAGCGATCTGATTATGGTGCTAGAGATTTAGTTTAGGGTCGCTCACAAACTATGCAAGCAAGTTACAAACTGATATACATTTAGCCATTGCTTTCTAAAAGTTCCATTCCCAACACGTCCTTCAGGAATTCCACTGTGGTAATCTGTACTCTATGCACTTAATCAAGCTACAGTATGCTTTATAGAATTTCCTCCTCTGCTTTAATAAGATAGTACAGAACATAAAGGCCATTTGAAGGAGACTTGTTACATAGAATTGAACACTTGGCCCTGACGTGTCCTATTAACATTTGGGATGACTTCCTGGTCCTGATATTCTGCCAGCTCATGCAGAGTCTCCTGCTCTTCCTTTACTAATTTCTGGATGCATGTGTACTGTACCTCATAGCTATTCCTGCACATCTGCATCACTGAGGTTAGAAATAGTCTTGTTTTCTCCTGTCACAATCTAGTATTGCTGTTCTTCACAGTCTATCTTTCTTTGTGGGCTCCATTTTGATAAGACTCCTTCCATTTTTTTTTCTTCACTGAATCTTGGCTTACCTGAACTGTATGTAGTCAACCATGTAACATCCAGCGCTCAATGTAGACTAAAGTCTTATTTAGACTTTCCTACCAGCAACAAGAATCATGTAAAAGGTTTAATCTTTTGCCAGTCCACTCATTTCATGTTTCTTACAGTGATTATATATTCCTTACTGAACCTTCACTTATACAAAATTTAGTACCAGGAATGGAAGATCTTCATACAACAAATGTCCTATTCCAGATCAGCAGCAAGAGGTTGCAGAGGGAACTGAGGAGATATTCAGTGGATGCCAGTAGTTCTTTAGGTGACTTGGGTATGTTTAAAGGCAAGCAAATTATTATTGGAAATCAGAGGATGGAAAGCTGCTGAACAGTGAAAGGGGACTGAGCAAAACTATTACCTGCCAAAATATAGAGAAAATATGCCTAGGAAATGATGGAGTTGAATAAGAATATTTCCAGACAGAATACAGAAAGTGACCACTATATCTTCTAGCTGCATAGAAATCATTAGAGACATAGGAAAGTGAATTAAGAAATGAATCTTTTGCCAGGACTGGTTGCCCACATCTTTCATCCCAGCACTCGGGAGGCAGAGGCATGCGGATCTCTGTGAGTTCAAGGCCAGCCTGATCTACAAAGTGAGTTCCAGGCCAGCTGTGGCTACAAAGAAACCTTGACTCAAAAACACCCCCCCGAAAAAAAAAGAAAAAATAATTTTTAGATTTTCAGCAGAAATTATGAGTTATTTATTTAAGATTCTAAGACTTTTTGAATTTGGTCATAAATCTTCTAAGCAAAATAACCTAAAGTGAAAATAATTTATAAAAACCTTTGGAAAAGATAAAATCCCTGTCAGGAGAATGTGGCCTCTAGGCAGGTCAGAGATGAGGTCACAACTACGACTGCAAAGCCCCTGTTTAAGAATTTATCCAGGGGCTGGAGAGATGGCCTAGCGGTTAAGAGCGCCGACCGCTCTTACAGAGGACCCGGGTTCGATCCCTAGCACCCACATGGCGGCGGAGAGCCGTCTGAAACTGCAATTCCAGAAGAACTCCAGTTCCAGGGGAATCCGACACCCTCTTCTGACCTCCGCGGCATTGCACGACACGGGTGCACAGACTTGCATGCAGACAGTACATTCATACACATACAGAAATAAATAAAAATTAATAAAACAATTAAAAGAAAAGAATTTATCCAACTTTTAGTTGACACTTTAGAGACCCTTTGAAATAGATACAAGACAGAAGGCCTCCTATGGGTTAGGAGATGTGCCCTGAGCATGGTATCATTTAAAGAATATTTTTTAAAGGATATATTCCACCACAGAGACACTTGCACAACTATGTTTATTGCTGCTCTGTTCACAACCACAGAAAATAGATGTTAATCAGTAGTTGAATGGATCATTAAAGTATAGTACATATACAACATGGAATTTTATTCAGTCATAAAGGAAAATTACATTATAAAATTTGCAGAAAATGAATAAATCTAAAAATTATTTTGTCAGGTAACCCAGACTCAGAAAGACAAATACTACATGTTGTTTTTAATATGTGGATCCCAGTTTTTAATATTTTTTACACACACATTATTATGAATATATGTGGGTGAAAGTCATGAATCTAGAAAAGAGACCAGAAGCAGAAAAAATAAGTTCTGATGAAGGAAAGAGGACAGTAGTGGGACATATTTGACATTAAAACAAAAAGGAGGGTACCAGGGGTGAGAAGTATGGGAGACAGAGCATGCTGATGGGAAGGAAATGAGAGAAGAGGGAGGGAGAGTGAAGAAAACCAAATTAAGTTAGAAATGATGTAAAGAAACCTGTGTTTTGCTACTGAAGAAAAAGAATCTTCAGGGCATCATCATCTAAAATCTTTATGAAAACAAAAAGTAGAGAAAGACTTGTTTGAAACATATTTGTATGTATTATTTTTAAATAATGGTAGGTATTATTTTGTATAATTAAAAACGTGAAGACAATTTTAAAGAATTGCATCTTAGGGTAAAATGTACTGAAGTACAGATATAGAACAACATGAAGGGATGCCTTTGGAATCCCTGAGCAGTCACTTAACCAAGAAACTAATGAGTCTGAGTAAGGCGCTCAAACAAGCACATCATTTATGGAAAAGGAAGAGTGATAATAAGTTGAAATAGAAGCCTGGGAGACAAAGACCTGTTAAGGAATTCCAAGCTAGTCAGCTCCAGCCCAAGAAACTGGCAACATGGACTAGGTTGTATAGTGCAATTGCTCTTCTTTTCTTTTCCCATTTTATATTGAGAGTTGATCTGAGTATGTGAACCAAGCAAATGCCCAGGCTCCATACTTCGAAAGTCCTTGGGGTTGGCCAGGTTTTCTACTGCAGTGTATGGGATTTTTATTTATTTGTTCATTCATTTAGTTACTTATTTTAAACTCATCCTGGCCCTGACCACTGGCTTGGAACTCATGTTCCACTCATCTTAGGCATCTGAGTGCTAAGACTGAGTGTGCATCACTGGCAGCATACTGAAATTTCTACTAACATTTGAACAAGTGACCCTATGTGTTAATTTGCACTGGGTCTTCAAGAAAGGATACTCATCCACACCTGGATGCAGTGATGAAATCCTGTGTGATGAAGCTGAACTGAATGTCCCACAGTACAGTGACACCTGGAGAAACCATAGAAAGCACCCAACATGATTTTGACTGGAGAAAAGTAAGTGATTCTTTTTGGCCAGAGGATAAGCTGTGACAGCTTCAAACTTTTGTTTGAATTCTATTTATAGATGGTGTGTGTGTATGTGGGTGTGTGTGGGTGTGTGTGTGTGTGTGTGTGTGTGTCCTTGAGTAGATGAGTCTGTCATTGCTTCCTCCAATAGAGAGTTGGAAGGGACATAAAATGACCAATCTTCTTAATCATGGAGCTCCTGGGACACTCTTTTTTGATATTTCATTATGGAGGACACTGCAAGTGTTCTCATCAGGACTTAGAACTGAGTCCTGCCTTCAAGTAAACCCAAAGCAGCACCAAGGGAAAAATCCCCAGCCTATTCCTGCCTTTGGCTTCCAAGTCCTCCTAGATTATGAACTCACTCAAACGAAGCCATTTCCACTGAACTTTGTCCAAATTTCTCACCTGTAAAACCAATGGGTAGGTATTTAATGGCACTAAGTTTGTGAGGTTAGTTGATCGTTGGAATGCCTTCATTTACAAACTCATTTAGGTTTGATAGATAACATGGTCTATATAGTCACATTTAAGTTTGAAATTCATTCCTTATACTTATCATACTGTGTTGCATTTTATGTGTTCATGTCTATCTTCCATTAGTGGAGAGGAGTTACCATCGATGATTGCATCGATCCTTCATATATTAAATAGTTGTACAAATACTGTTTGATCAAAATGTAAGGAAACTGCTTAAACACACAAATGCGTGCGCTGCACACACACACAAATACACACAATGTAAAATTGACTAAATATGTATGTATCCCAAAAGTCATTTTAAAAACCCTAATACCAATGGAATGTTATTAGTACATAGAATCTTTGGGAGGTTATTAGCTCTGTAGACATGTATAGTGTCTATTGGTTTAGGGATGCTTCAAAGAAGATTCTAGAAATGTCCTTCTGGGGCTGGAGAGATGGCTCAGCAGTTAAGAGAGCCGAATGCTCTTGCAGAGGACGCAGGTTTGATTCCCGTCTTTATTCCAGTTCCAGGAGAATCTGATGCCCTCTTCTGATCTCCGTGGCATTGCACGACATGGGTGCACTAACCTACATGAGGACAGTACACTCATACACATAAAAAATAATAAATAAATAAAATTTAAAAAAGAAAGGTCCTTCATTTATTCACCATTAATAAACAGTCATTTAGGGTGATGTTGGCCTTCACTAGACACTGAATCTGTTGCTTAGACTTGTAAGCCTCCCACAGTTTGTGAAATATATTCTTGGGCTTTCCAAAAACTTCATTTTTAATTTTATTTTACAAGCTTAAAAATACTAAGGCATTGCCTCAAAAGTCATTAGGAATTTTTTGAGTCAAATTTTTGGGTTCATATAATTTTCTGTGATTATTGATAGCTAGGCAGTTCTTAAGAATTCCCAAATTACTATCTTCACCTGCTATTTCCTTTCCTATGTTAAAATATTAAATTTAGTCTGGACACTCATTTGATCAACTTGATTGAACATACAAGCCCCCCCTGCTGGATGGTGGGACCCATGGGCTGTGTGGGTTTGGGCACAAATGCTTGCAAACTGGTTTTACATGAAGGATGCTTGTACTCATAAATTATCACTTATTGTTAAAAAATGAAAAAAAAAACTGAGTGAAAGATGCAGGACAGTTATGGCAGAATGCATGAACTGGGATGGGGTGGGGTGGGGGGAAGGGAAAGGGAAATATGCCTGAACTGAATTGGAAAATGATGTATGAAATACACAAAGCATCAATAAAAAAATGAAAATTAAAAAAAAAAGATTAAATTCTAAGCCATTGCTTGGTGAGAAAGAAGATATGGCTAACATTGAAACCCAGTCCCTGGTTTTGCCTAACAGGTAGGACTATGTGACATACTGATCAATCCATCAAGACTCAAGAAAAATCTGGATAGTGGGCTATGATATTTTCCATAGTAGCCATAAACAATCCATAACTGCAGTTCCAGGAGATATGCCATCCTCTTCTGGCCTCTGTAGGTACTGCATGCACAGGTGTACTTCCATACATACAGGCAAAACACATATGCATAAAATTAAGGTAAAAGGGGAGAGATGGCTCAGCAGTTAAGAGCACTGACTGCTCTTGCAGAGGACCCTGGCTTGAATTCCAGCACCTGCATGGCATCTAGGAACCATTTTAGATAAAAAATTAAGGTAAAAATAAAAATTTGGCTCCACATTCAGTAAAAACACTCTCCCAGTTTGCTTGTTTCTCTTCAGTTCTGTATGTTTGAAAATACTTGTTTTTCTTTTATTCTATGAAAGCACTATGAGTCTTGTTTGCTCATTTGTTAATTTGGGATAATAATAGTATGTAATTTGTAGATTATGGTAAAAAATGAGACAAAGTTAATATGTACTAATAGCAGGTACTATTCTTTTCAAGCAAGTCTTCACTAATTCATAGTTAAGTCACTCATAGCTGTCTGTCTTTATTATAGAACTTGAGTCACTGTTTCTTTTCTAAGTCTGTCATCATCAGTCCCCTTTTATTCTCATTTTTATACGGTATCTTGTTTTTGATCCTCCTTTTGTAGTGAATTGTTTTTTATTACTTTCTTTTTGTTTACTTATTCATTCCTTCATTGATTTCTGTTGGTCATTTCATATCCACTTATTCACCTCCCCAGGACTGTGACTTGAATTCATGTTCAACATTCTTCTACCAATGACTCAAAATACTAACCTGTACTGAAGTGTTGAAGACTGGAAGTAAATTCACCCAATATATAACCTCTCTTATTGGGTGCCTAGTATTCTCCTTTTAGATTGTTCAAGCCCAGTGACTGGTCTGATTCTAGCCTGTTCCATGCATTTTAACCTCCATTTCAACTGCCAGAATGAATAATCTTCTTCATCATTATTCTTTCTCATCTGGCTTTAACTCATCATCCTTGCTCAATTGGATATGAAGATAATGTAATATACAGAATTTGTTGGTAGTATGTGGAGGAGTGCAGAGTACTCTTATACTAGGAATGATTATAGAAAAATGAATGAATTATAGAAGGGAATGAGCCCCTCAGATGTAAAGAAAGAAACCAAGCAGAGAGATGTTTTTATTCAGCAATTGCTTAAAGTAGTTTCTGAGGAGAGATATGGCTGTGACGGTTAAGCCTGTCAACTCGGTGACAGCAAGTTTCATGTGGCAATTGGTCTCCTATGAAGGATTTTCTCGATTTCATTAATTGAAGTAGGAAGACTCATCCACTGTGGGTGGCATCTTTTACTGGCTGGAGTCCTGAATGATAGAAGTGGGGAAAGGGAGCTGAGCAATTGTATAGATACATTCATCATCCTCTAATGTTGAAGGTGAGTGCAATTGGACAAGTTGCTTTCAGTTCCTCCTGCCTTGGTTTCCCTACCATAATACCTCAAATGTGAGCCAAAATAAACTCTTTTTCTTCTTAAATTGCTTTTTTTCAGAGTATTTTGACATAGCATGAGGGGAAAAAGACAACAAAGAAGAGAAATATATAAAATGACAAGTAGAAAATGCCATTAGAATAGACTTGAAGGAACTGTGGCCAAATCTATTCTGAGAGATTATAGTGAATAGTTGTCTCACTCTTTTGGAATGTGTTAACAAGGAGACATTTAATGAAAGGTTCAATGGAAGAGGTAGAATTTGAAGTCAGGGTGTGATGATACTATATAATTTGTTTTGGTAAGAAGTTGGAAATTTATGATTACAGTTAAGGTATCAAAGTTTGGAATTCAACTGTATACAAGGAAATATATAAATAATTGAGAAGAATGTAAAAAAAAAGAAGAGTCCAGTGATGGGTGCTGCAGGAAGAAATGAAGCAGTGAAAGAAATTTGGAAAGAATTGTTAAACACTGACAGCAAACAAGTGAACATATCAATGGGATTGTACAAAAAGGTGGCTTTAATGTACAGATGGTTCACAGTAACAAATCCAATGGAAAGGTCAAGGAGGATGAAGGAGAGAAATAGCTACTGAATTTTAAACAAAATCACTGGAGTCAGCCAAGAGAGTAGTTTCAGTATTTTAAATGGATAAAAGCCACCTTTCATAAGATGAAGAAAGGTGGTGAAAAATTAAGCAGTTAAAAATATATTTCTAGTAT
The DNA here is from genome assembly GCA_009823505.1 of Rhizomys pruinosus. NCBI lineage: Eukaryota > Metazoa > Chordata > Mammalia > Rodentia > Spalacidae > Rhizomys > Rhizomys pruinosus. Next base: position 53,941 of record VZQC01006345.1, on the reverse strand, counting down.
CCTGAATCATTAATCTTAATGTACTCCACAGTCAATGACTCTCAGAGTGGCTGGAGACCTTAGAGATCTCATAGCTCAATATCTCACAGTGAAACTGTCTAGAGTGTAGGTAATAAAATCTCTGCAATTTAACTTCCAGGGACTTTGAGGTTCATAATTTATTCATTTATTTAAAGGTCCTTCCAATAAGTTGATAATCCAGTGATTTGAATACAAATATAGTCCTCTTGCTGGAGGTTTACTGGTGTATGTACTCTAAGTAACTATATAGTTAATGGATTTTTATCAGATATTAAATTTAAAACTCTATGGCATAGGCTTTCAAATTGCTTTCTTTGCGGGGTTTTGTAGTCATCTGCCAGGTATGATCATGGAAGTCAGCTTTTGTCTATTTTATAAACCAAAATCAAACAAAACAGACAAGATGAAATGAATTGATAAAGACATAATTTGTGAACTCTTATATCTAATTTTCTAATAAAAATTCAAATTTAAAAGTAAATATTTATAATCCTTGATCATATGTTGCTTTCTGAAATAGCTTGTGATTACATGTATGTTTTCTTGTGTTTCAGTACTGGAAAATATACTAAGGGATTTTCTTATACATGTAGTAAAGATGAATTGGATTCAAGTGATTACATGTGAATCTCAGACAAATTTAGGCTTGCAATATGCTATATTTACAGTTACCTTGGCATCTATTGAAAAAAGAGCAAAATAAATACAATAAGGAATTGTTTACTAAAAGATAAAATTTCACACCTGCTTGAAAGATGTGATTTTAGTTGACTAGGGAGAGTTCCCAACATTTTTAGAATTCGCTTCTTTTTCTTGATTTCAGAGAAATAATCAAAATAATCTTATGTCTGCTGACCTATGGAGGAGACTACTCAGTAAAAAAAAAATTATTGCTATTCTTAAGTACTTGACTATACACCATTATGAGGACAAACACAGTAACAGGATATTGCAGATGGAGACCCAGGCAAAATCTGAGTATGGCCAAAGCCCGGACTCAGCACTACCATCTTGTAAAGGTCATTCTTACAAGGACTCATTCCTACTGCCTCTCTCCTGCTTAATATTACTATTTTTCCAGTCAGGAGTATGGAATTACTCCTAGTACTTAAGGAAGCAGGGGCAGTTGGATCTCTATGAGATCAAGGCCAGCCTGTCTTACATTGCAAGTTCTAGGCCAGCCAGGATTAAAGGGAGACCCTGTCTCAAAAGAATAAAAGAAAAAAGTATGCTGTCTTTTCATTAAGAGAATAACAGGGAGCCTCTTCTCTTCAAGAAATTAAGGATGACTTAACTGAGAGAGTGTTAAGGGCCTACATGAGTTATTAATTGATGTGTCTCAAATCATAAAGAATTATATTGAATTACCTAGTAGAATTTATCCTTAAATATCAATTAGGTAAGGAAATGTTGAGAAAGACAGAACGAAACATGGAGTAGATTGTTTTAGGATGAATGGAGCTTTGTAGTGTTATAATGCACAAAATTACAGAATTTGTCATGTGGTAAAATTTGAGGTTAATGTATTTAATATGTTCTACATAGCTTCTTAACCTCCCAGAAATAGTAATAATATATCTTTTCTAATGCATGTATCTTTTTCAATTGGTAAATATCCATTAAATTCAATTATCACTCGTTTCTTCTATAAAATTAGTAAGTAGAGTTAAAGTCTAGGATCTCCGTGTTGCTATCATCACTCATAACTGGTTTACCAGGATTTGTAGTTATCCTCCAGAGAACATGTGAGTCTTCCTCACAGGAAGATTCTCAATAATTCTTAAAACTCTACCATTAGGAACCTACTCTTGATCAAATGCTAACAAGTTCTAAAATCAGTGATAACAAATGCCAAAATCTACTTTGACATTTTCAAGAATAAACAATCTTTCTGTTTCAATATTTATCTGAAACGAACATTATTTTTAATAAGGAGGGGTATCTTTTTCCTTATTGTTTGAGAGGACAGAGCCCATCATGGCTGAGAAGGCATGGAGGCAGAGGCCATAGGTGATGAATCATGTCTTATATGTCAGGAGGAAGCAAAGGTGAGATCAATGCTCATGTTCTTCTCTTTTTCTAATGCTTATTCAGTCAAGTATACCATCTCAAATGGATAGTATCACCCACATGCAAGCTGGGATTTTTTTTTTAGTATGTTAAACCTTCTGGAAACATGGTTTGTTTCCATGGGAATCTACATCTGATCAAGTTGACAATGAATATTAACTGTCAGCCCTAGTCATGTCAATTGATATCTCAACATAGCACTTTTAATCATAACATTCCAACGGGGACCTAAAGTCACATTTTCAACTGAATGTAAAATTTATTCATATTGTCTCTAAACAAAAATTGTTTTGAAGTTCCAGCACTGCAACAGTTCAAAGTCCAGAGTTTCTTATGAAAGTCGAATGAATCTATTATCTGTAAGCCCCTATGAAATCAATAAACAGGAGTGTGCAGGGCTTAGAACAGGAACTTTCCAGGGCCACCTGAAGCACAAGTAGGACCCAGGCAATTCAGCCAGGCAGATTTTTTTTTTGGTGCTTTGTGCATTTCATACATCATTTTCCAATTCAGATCAGGCATATTTCCCTTTCCCTTCCCCCCTACCCCCACCCCATCCCAGATCATGCATTTTACCATAACTGTCTGCCTCTTTCTTCTCAGTTTTTTTTTTTTCATTTTTAGCTATAAGTGATAATCCATGAGTACAAGCATCCTTCATGCAAAACCTATCTGCAGGCTGTTGTGCCCAAACACCTACAGCCCCACCATCCAGTGGGGGGTGACAGGTTGTTTGTTCAATCAAGTTGATCAAATGAGTGTCCAGACTACATTGCTGTAGTTTCACCATTCACCCCAATCGCAGCCCTTACATTCTACCACGCCCCCTCTTCCGCAGATTGTTCCCTAGGTTTAGGAAAGGGGCACAGGTGGATGAGAAGCAAAACACTCCACACTCTCTGGAGCTGTTGTCTTGGACTCTGGTCAATTCTGGCTGTTTCCTTTCATGGGCTGACAGTTTGTCCAGGAATAACCTTTCGATCCTACTAATGAATCACAAGCAATTAGATATATAGTTATTTAAACCCACAGTAAGACCCTGTCATATTTAACAGCCAGGCAGATTTTAGGATAGATAGACTCCTGGGTTGTTGGATAACTGATTCCTTGGTTTGCTGTATAGGTAAATCTTTGTCTTACATGGCTAGCAGTGTGGAGTCACCCTGCTAGCTGGGATTAAAGGTAGGACCCTTAAATCCTTGTCTGGTGTGGCTGTCAGGGTGGAGTTGCCCTTGTAGCTGGTATTAAAAGTGGGCCTGATGCCACTGTGAGACTTGAGTGTTCAGGACTTAGAGCAGGGACTTCCCAGGACCACCTAAAGCACGGGTAGGAGCCAAGCTCTTCAGCCAGGCAGATTTTGGGATAGATCTACTCCTGGGTTGTTGGATAACTGATTTCTTGGTTTGTTGGATAGGTAAATCTTTGTCTTGCATGGCTGGCAGGGTGGAGTTGCCCTGCTAGCTGGGATTAAAGGTCAGCCTCTTGGGGCTGGAGAGATGGCCTAGCAGTTAAGAGCACCGACCGCTCTTACAGGGGACCCGGGTTCGACCCCCAGCACCCACATGGTGGCTGAGAACCATCTGAAACTCCAGTTCCAGGAGAACTTCAGTTCTAGGGGAATCCATCACCCTCTTCTGACCTCCGCGGCATTGCATGACATGGGTGCACAGACCTGCATGCAGACAGTACATTCATACACATACAGAAATAAATTTAAAAAAAAATTTAAAAAAAGGTGGGCCTCTTAAATCATTGTCTGGTGTGGCTGTATGGCTGAAGGGGCTGAGCTGCTCTTCTAGCTGGTATTAAATGTAGGCCTGTTGCAATTGTGAAACTTGAATGCACAGGGCTTAGAGAGCAGGGACTTCCCAGGACTACCTGAAGCACAGACCCATACCCCCCACACCCCTGCCAAGTGGAATGGCTGAGTGTCCAAGTGAAATTTTTTGGAGAACCTTCGGAGCAGAAATGGAAGAGTGAATTAGACTTCCAATATATAAACAAAATTGAAAACTTGAAACCTAGACAAGTCAACACTCCATAAACAAGGAGTTAAAAAAGGCATGTGAAGGAGGCAAGCAAAGCAAGCCTTCAACACAGTGAAAAGGCATTCATAATTCACATTGAAATACAGGCAAAAAAGGGAAACCTACATGCTAGGGACAGGACAAAAGGACAACATAGGAAAAGGTGCAGGATAATTCTACACCAAGCTCTACCAAACCTGTAGGAGATTGTTACAGTGTGATCCCCCTGGGGGTGACCCATGAAACAGATCTTAGAGGAACAATTGCAGACCTAATTCTAATTTCATAGAAATTAAAGAATATAAAGAACAAGTCAGAGAACTAAGGAAAGGGAATGAAAAACCCAAGAAATATCTAGAGGGAGACAATGAAAAACTTCAGAAAGAACTAAAGGGAGAGAATGACAAACTCCAGAAAGAACTAGAGGGAGAAAAATGACAAACTCCTGGAGGAAGTGGAAACACTGAAAAAGGAACTCAACTGGCAAAGTAAGGAGTGTCAAGAATAGACTGAAAAGCTCCAAAAGGAAGTGGAAATACTAAAGAAATCATGAGATGAAATGAAAAAGGATGGAGGAAGCAGAACAAAGAATATCAGACCTGGAAGATAACACAGTACAACTAAAAAGCTCAAGTAAAGACTATGAAAAATTTAAAAATACACAAAAGTGGAGCAACCAGAAAATATGGGACACTATGAAAATATCAAATCTCCGTATCATAGGAATAGAGGAAGGAGAAGAATCCCAAAAGAATAGTATTGATCAGATCTTCAACAGAATAATAGATGAAAATTTCCCCAAACTAAAAAAAGACAAACCCACACAAATACAAGAAGCACATAGAACTCCAAACAGACAAGATCAGAAAAGAAACTCCACATGCCATATCATCATTAAAATGCTAGATGTCCAAAACAAAGACAAAATTCTGAAAGCCACAAGAGAAAAACAACAAGCTACATATAAGGGGAAACCCATCAGAATTAGAACTGACTTCTCAGCGCAAACCATGAAAGCAAGAAGAACATGGAGCAAAGCATTCCCAGTGTTAAAGGACTATAGATGTTAACCCAGATTACTATACCCAGCAAAAATATGGATTATAGCTGAAGGAGAGAGAAAAATCCTCCATGACATAAACAAGATGATAGAATACATGTCTGGAAAACCAACCCTTCAGAAAATACTTGAAACAATTCAAAGGACAGAAGAGAGGAGCAACTATCCCCAAGCACCAGAAGGAGAAACTAGTAAAAACATAACTGCAGAAGTAGAAACCAAGACTAAAAATGCAAATGGACAATAAGGTGAAAGGAAGCAACATGCATCTTTCAATTATAACCATAAATGTTAATAAACTAAACTCCCCAATCAAAAGACAAAGACGGAGAGACTGAATTAGGAAACAAACCCCATCTATATGCTGTCTACAAGAAATCCATTTCACTCTCAAGGATAGGCACCAACTTAACGTGAAGGGATAGAAAAAAATATTCCAAGCAAATGGTACCAAAAAGAAAGCAGGTATTGCTATTTTAATATCAGACAAAATAGACTTCAAAGTAAAACAAATCAAAAGAGACAAAGAGGGCCATTATATCTTTATCAAAGGAACAATTGACCAGGAAGACTTCACAATCATGAATATATATGCCCCAAACTTTGGTGCACCAAACTTTATAAAGACAATTCTTCAGAACCTCAAGGCACAGATTAACCCCAGTACACTAATAGTAGGGGACTTCAATACCCCACTAAGTCCTTTGGACAAATCAACAGGACAAAGAATAAACAGAGAGACATCTGAACTGAATGATACAATACACCAAATGGAGATCACAACCATCTACCAAATATTCCACCCAAATACCAGAGAATACACTTTCTACTCACTCTCCAAAATAGACCACATACTGGGACACAGAAAAAAAAACTCAACAAATACAAAAAGAATGAAATAATTTTATGCATTGTATCAGACCACAGTGCAATAAAGCTTAATATCAACATCTGGATAAGCCCTACAATATACAAGATCACATGGAGAGAAAACAACACTCTCCTGAATAATGAATGGGTCAAGGAAGAAAGAAAGAAAGACATAAAAGCATTCCTGGAATTGAATGGCAATGACAATACAACACAACAAAACTTATGGGACACTGTAAAAGCAATTCTAAGAGGGAAGTTTATAGCCCTGAGCACCTACATCAAAAACAAAACAAAACAAAACAAAAAACCAGAAAGAGCGCAAGTGAACGATCGAAAACTGCAGCTAAAAACAATTGAGAGACAACAACAAATGAACCCTAAACCCAACAGACAGGAAGAAATAACAAAAATCAGAGCAGAAATCAATGAAATAGAAACAAAGAAAACCATACCAAAAAAAAAAAATCAATGAATCCAAAAGTTGGTTCTTTGAGAGAATAAACAAGATAGACAGACCTCTAGCCCAGTTAACCAAAAGAAAGAACAACTCCAATCCATGATGAAAGGGGAAACATCACAACAGACAATGAAAAGATGTAGACAATCATATGGGAATACTACAGAAACATATACTCTACAAAGTTTGAAAACCTAGAAGAAATGAATGAATATCTAAAATCTTGGGAGTCACCAAAGCTCAACCAAGAAGAGATCCACACCTTAAACAGACCATAGTATATGAAGAAATTGAAGATGTAATAAGAAACCGTCCAACTAAAAAGAGCCCAGGCCCAGATGTTTTCATGGCAGAATTCTATAAAACATTTCAAAAAGAATGACAAACATTATTACTCAAATTGTTTAGAAGGATACAGAGAGAATTCTCCCAAATTCCTTCTATTAAGCCAGCATCACTCTAATACCAAAACCAGGCAAAGATACAAGCAAAAAGGAGAACTATAGACCCATCTCATTAATGAGCACAGAAGCAAAAATTCTAAACAAAATACTTGAAAATCGCATACAGACCCATATCAAGAAGATCATCCATCATGACCAAGTTGGATTCATACCAGAAATGCAGGGATGGTTCAACATATAAAAATCAATAAATATCATCAAACATATAAATGGACTAAAGACAAAAATCACACAATCATCTCAATTGATGCAGAAAATGCCTTTGACAAAATCTAGCATCCCTTCATGCTTAAAATCCTAGAAGGAATTGGATTGGAGGGATCTTTCCTCAATGTAATTAAAGCCATATACAGGAAACCCATAGCCAATATAATCCTAAATGGGAAAATGATAGAAGCATTCCATTTATTTTATTTTTTTTTATTTTTAAGGGATTCTACAATATGACACAGTTGTTTGCAGATAACATTGCTGTTACTCAGTATGTCATACAATTAGGTAATTGGGGCATTTTGCAAGTATCTATGTCCAAATTTTGAACAACCCAAGGTTCCCAGAGTCCAGCTTGAGAAGCTTGTATGTACAGTCATGATGATCAGTTAGGAGTCCAGACTATATTCCTGTAGTCTCATGATTCATCCCTATCTCTCTGCAGCCCTTACAATCTACCACGTCTCCTCTTCCACAGTTTGTTCCCTGGGCTTTGGGAATGGGGAACAAGTGGGTGAGAAGAAAAGAGTCTAATTTCTTTGGAGTTGTCATTTTGGACTTTAGTCTGTTCAGGTTGTTTCCCTTCATGGGTTGACAGCTTTTCCAGTGATACCCTTTTTAGTTATACTAACAAAACACAAGCTATTGGATGTACAGGCATGTAAGCAGTACTAATTATTATGTCAAGCTAAGCTGTGAGCATAGACACAGATGCTTGGATGGTATGCTAATCCGCAAACTGTGGTTTCTCTATAAAGGGTGACAAGTTCTTATTGTGGCTTATAACATCTCCTAACCACTAGAGGACATAAGCTTGTGGCATCCACTGTGAGTTATTCCTCCAAGGAGAGAGCTAATAGCCAAATAGATTTGGGATATATATAGACACTTGGCTGCCACTGTTGCACAGTATCTCCAGGCTGTTGAGGTGTAGCTGATATTGACGGAGGAGTCTTGCTTGTCTCAGGGAGACCAATATTTTGCTGTATTGCTTTAGTGGCCTTTGGTAATGCTCTCTAGCATTTCAGAGGCCAGTTGTACGCTAGCAAGTGACGTCTCATAACATTTTTCATGCTCACACCAGGTCTTCGACAACAGGGACTTACTGCCTTTCTCCTTGCATATATCCCACTTATAGGCAAAAGGCCTTTATAATTTGGGGGGGGGGGTTTGAATCCCCTAGCCAACATCTCCTAGGCAGAATAATTCATTGCTGATGTCAGAGCTTTCCTGTAGTAATATATTTTGCTTAATTACACAACTTATAAACACTTTACTATTGAATTTGGCTCTAGATAGAGAAATATCCTTTCACAGTTCCTATGCCTATCAATCAATTAATACGTTGTGCCTGTTTTATAGGAAATTACCACTGTAACAATTGGCTCTAGTTTACAGTTAGGGAGTGGTTTCATTACCATCATGTTTTTCTTTTTCCTATAAAGGGGAGAGGTAGGAAGGTTTCTCAGTATCTGGAAGGTAAACTTCATTAGGGCCCATTATAAACAGTTAACCCCAATATTATTCAGAGAGATGCTCAGTGTCTGTGACTCAGGCAGTCTGAGGTTCCTCTTTCTTTAATGTTCAGATGGGTCAACCTCTCTGCTGGCATTTCCCAGTCCATCCTGCATAGCCATAAGTTGTATGTTTTCAGGCATTTAGATTGGTGATTTTTACCTGTGGGAACATAAAATTCTCCTCCCATTGTTAGTTTCAAGATCAGAAAAATTGAAAATTTATCAATAGGATTGGAACACAGAGTTTTCCATTTGTATCCCAGAAAGGATAGTACCCCACCTCCCACCTCCCTCTTTTTTTTTTTTCGGTTTTTATGTTTTGACCTATAGATGCCTAAGTTGTATTACACATACCCATAAACAGGAGCCAAGGCATAAGCTTTCATTAAATTTACCCAAACTGTTTCTCATTGACTGTATGCTACTTATTTGGGAAGGAAATTTAAGCTTAGTTCCTTTAAATTGTCCTACGAGTAAAAGAAAGTGTTATTCTGGTGTTCATATTGAGCTTTATTGGACTCTGGTCTGATAGAATGCATGGAATAATTTTGATCCTTTTATATTTGATAAGATTTCTTTTGTGCTCCAGTATGTGGTCGATTTTGGAGAATGTTCCATGAGGTGCTGAGAAGAATGTATATTCTTTGGTGTTTGGGTGGAATATTCCATAGATGTCTGTGAGGTCCATTTGATGTATTGTATTGTTCCGTTCTGATGTCTCTCTGTTTATTTTTTGTCCAGTTTATCTATCTAAGAGGCTCAGTGGGGTGTTAAATTCTCACACTATTAGTGTGTTAGGATTAATCTGTGTCTTGAGGTCTTGCATAGTAGTGTTTATAAAGTTAGGTGCACCAGAGTTTGATGCATAGACATTTAGGATTGTGAAGTCTTCATAATTAATTGCTTCTTTGACAAGGATGTAATGGCCCTCTTACTTTGAGATCTACTTTGCCTGACACTCTCTGGCTTTAGTAGCCTTCTGGAACTGTGTGGGAAGCCTCCAAGACCTGTCCACTCTTGCATATTTCATTCTTTCAAAGCCAATATCAAATGATGATGCTATTATGTTCTGCTGCAGGCTTAAGATATAGTCTGCCCCCCCTTTGAAAACAGTTATCAGGACATCTGTGTGCTGACTCTGAGGAAAGACTTACCTAGACCATTAATGTTACAGTGAACCCTTCAGTAGCATTTGCATTTCATGTTCTCTAAAATAAATGTGTGCTTTCAAAAGTTGGAAACATCAGCGGGTGGATTCTTATCATTAGGGAGCATTTCTTATCTCCAGGGCATATTTCCTGTTCGTTCAGTGAAGAGCTGCTATGGTGCTAATATTATTTTTAGCTGATTTCTTTCCTGCTGCCTAGTCTGTATCTTTAAACTTGTTGACATTCCTATCTTCACTAAACCACGCATAGTTCACCATTCTGTTCCACTGTACATCTGAACAAAAACTGAGACCAATAACAATGTTATACCCTTAATTCTATATTGTCTTGCAATTACTTTTGAATTCAGCATCACTCAAGTTTTTAGGACCTAGGCAGAAAACAGATTATTTGGTAGAATATAACATTAATGACATTTAGCCCAGTCCTGAAATACAGCCCTTGCTTCTTTCTGAGTACTCAGGAGCCTGAACTTCACTGTCCATATTTCTTTCATAATTTTGATAATTAAATTCTCACCAAAATGGCCTGTATTCTCATCTTACTGCATTCTAAGTCTTCTCTAGCTCAAAACTCCAAACACTTCTGTATTGCTCCCATAAATCAATTCCAAAGCTCCGTAAACCCCATGGTCAAATTTAATACAACAAATACCCCCCACTCTTTGGTACCAATTTTTCTGTATTGCTTATCTTCTATATCGTAACCAAATACTCAATAAGAAACAACCGAAGAAAGGAATTTTGGCTCTCTGTCTAAAAAGATATTGTTTGTAAAGTCAGGAAGCTATAGTGGTAGGAGCTGGAAGTGGCTAGTTACATCATACTTGTAGTCAGGAAGCAAAGAGAAAGGCATGCTTTTGTAATTCTTTTTTAAAAAAATATTTTAAAGACTAAAACAACACACAAAACAATACAGAAAAGCAAAAAGCCAACAACAGTTAAAAAACAAAACAACAAACAAACAAACAAACAAACAAACACTCACCTCAAGCTGAGGAGAGAGAATTTTCTTGGAGGCAAGTCCCAAGTCTATATGTTCCCTTTTCACAAGCTGGAGCAAAGAAAGCCAGCTGCAGCTACAAAGTCATGACTCTCCATTCTTCTCATGAGCACTGCCTGTCCTCCAAAGAACTTAACCCACTGGCATGTTTCCGCGGAGCAGCGGCTCACGTGGTTTCTTACAGCAAAGGACCCTGGGTTCCTCCTGGAACCTTTCCTTTCCTTCTGTTCCCAGGGTACGTGTGCCACAGCTCAGCTGGCTTCGTGTCTTGTACAAGTCACACTTCCTTTAAAGTGCCGAGCCTTGGTCACTGAAAGCTTGCAGCTTCTCCAGAGCCAGCTTCTCAGGCATCAGTCATAATCTTTCTGCACTTGATCTGCTTCCTGGCCAGGAAGCAGCCATGTCTTACAGCCAGTGGAAATGGCTGCCCTATCCAAGGCTCATGCTTTTCATTGCTGGGTGGAAAATAGTGCAGGGTTTGAGTTCCCAGGTTGCCTCATCCTCTCAGGAGCAGCGTGGTATTTGCAGGCTTCCTTCTCACAGGCTTTGGAGTCTGTGGCATGAGGCATCTGACAAGTTCCCACCTTTCGTCCCTATGTTGACGAACTTACTGAGTCCTTAGACACAAAGCTTTGAGGAGCTCCTGATCTGACTTCTTTTCTGGGTATCACAGGCTGTTGGACATGGGCTTTGTCAATGAGGTGATCCCTCAGTTCAGGCTCCACTTCACCTGATCTAGCCCTGGAAGGTGCTCACAGCCGCTTTGCACAACCAGGTCCCAGCTGACTGCTTTGCACTGTTTTATGGATAGGAGTGGCTTTCCAGGAGGGCACAGTCATCTTGGCCAGCTATGAGCCCCCTTACAGGCTGCCCTCGAGGGCCTAGGCAAGTAGTGACTGGTTAAAGACCTAAATGTACATCCCATTGGTCTGCACATTGGAGTTTCTTTCTTGAGGCTCAAAAGGAAGAGGTCAAAGGTTGTCTTCTCAATACTCACCAGTGTGTGGCACCATCTTTTCGTACCAGTGGTCATTTGTCAGGTGTCTTTCACCTATACTCTTGGAGTGCTCAGAGCTTCTTTATCAGATAGGTACTAGAAATTCAATGTGTCACAAAGCTACTTCAGTTCTTGGAAACTGTAAGAAAGGCCCAGCTGACTCCATTTTAAGTATGGTCATCATTTTGAGCATTTAAGTTTCAGTTTACTGGAAACTGTCCAGTTCAGGGAAAAGGTCAGTTGCTCAAGGCTCAAGAACAGCCAGTGGAGTTAAACTTGTTCAAACTTCCCCGGTCCAGTTGCAGGCTGTGTCTAAAGATAACTGTTGGGATGTGAGGTCAGGTGGATTGACCCAATCATGAGTTGCCAAATGTTCTTAACCCTGCTATTATCCAATAAGGCTAGAAGTTACCCAAACTGCACTGAAATTCCCCTAGACCCTGTATAAAAAGCCTGCTAGCCAAGCATTGGGGTCGGAGCTTTCTTTCTCCCACCTCAGCATGCTGGGTTACTTTTTGCTGAAATGAAGTCTTGGTTTTCCATCCTTCATTGTTTCTGGTGTGGATTCTCGAACTGATTGATGGTTCCAGGGAATTAGAATCCATTGTGGCCGGGAGGCACGGTGGCCAGGACTGGAGCAGAAAGCTGAGGTTCACATCTCCTAATGAGCACAGGAAGTCAAGAGAGCTGTAATTCTTTTTTTTAACTTGATTTTTGTATTTTTTGTTCTACCTGTATTTATTATTTTTTATTTATTATTATTTATATTTATTTATTTATTATTATTTTCTTTTTGAGACAGGGTCTCCCTGTAGCCCCAGCTGTCTAGGAACTCACTGTAGACCAGGCTGGCCCCTCAACTCCACAAAGTCTCACCTGCTCCTGCCTCCCAGTGCTAGGTTAATTAAAGCATGTGCCTGCCGGGCTTGTTATTCTTATAATAGTATTTGATGATCATCTTGGTGTGAAAAATAACTTCATGTTGTATGTCCTATGCAGCGAGGAGGAGGCATTGGAGAGAAGACAGTTTACTATCTTTAGTAGTGGAAATCAATATTGTAGGATGAGCTAGAGGAGGCATTAAAGTATCCTAATGACTAATATCACACATTTTTGCCAATAATCATCTGTAAATTCAAACACAAGTTTTAATGTGTTTTACTTTTATATTTCTGTAATGAATAGGAAGTAAGCATGTTCCATAAATTATGCCAATTAATATGTACCTATTATGCTTGGGTGTGGGGAAAAGATATCACAAATAAACTTACTGAGAAGATAAGAAGGTTAACAGAAACATTACTTTATGAATTTTGTTCTAGTGTTATGCAGAATGCAGTGTTTCTTTAAAAAAAGTGAGGACGTTTGGACACCTAAAAATCTATCTCTTACAGAAGCGTTTTCTTTTGTTTTTTATTTGGTTTTGTTTCTTTTTTTTTTTTTTTTTTTTTTTTTGAGACCGGGTCTCCCATATAGCCCCAGCTCGCCTAGAACTCAACTCGTGTAGACCAGGCTGCCGTGAATCGCATAGAGTATCACAGGGCCGCGGCCGCCCGAGCTGGCGTAGGCGTGGCTAGAGATGCGAAAAAGGAGGGCAGGCTCCGAGCGGAGGGGGCACGGAAAACCGGGGGATGGGGGACCGGAGGCGAGGGGCGGGCGAGGAGCGGACGGGCGGGGAGCGGCGAAGCGACGGAAAGGACGGGAGAGAGGCAACAGGGGCTGAGGCCAGGGTGCGGGGAAAGGGGGATGATGGCCAAGTGAGGTGAAAAAGAAAAAACGGGAAATTAGAAGCAGAGGGTGGAGGGGAGAAGGGGNGGAAACAAAAAGTGGTCTTTTTCACTTTATTTCACAGTATAATGTGCTGTGGGATGAGATGCAGAGTTGTTAGTATGACATTCGGTGACAAACAAAATGCACAAACAACAAAAAAAGTGCTTTTAGCAGACTTTCATGTTGCAATTTTATTTTAAATATATAGCCGTCTTCTGGTTTAAAGGAAATAGTGAAACAAGTATTCCCTAATTGTTTCTGGCTATAAAAGTCTCTTAAATCCTTTTTAGAAAAGTCTTTGTGAAAACAATATGCTAGTTGATTAACTCTTTGTATGTCTTCCAGTTATGAAAGCAAAAGTAATCTTTAACCCAATATTTCTGAATCACAGAAAGTTTATATCATTCTCTCAAACTCTCTGGGCATTTTAATATTTACCTTTATACAGGTAGGAAAACACTTTTCATGCTCTGTTGAAACGTTTGAGTATGAGGTGAATTTCCTTTTTTTAACAACTATACTATAATATCTACAGTTGAGTTGGTTAATACATTAATAGTAAACATAAAAGAATTGGGCACTTTCTCTTTATAGTTATAGTGAGTTAAATTTGTTGAAAATGGGCTTGTCTTGCCCATTCTTAGGCTCTTAGAATTTAGATTTTGGGAAGGCGTTTGCTTGAAAGCTCACATTGTATTACTGAAGGAGCTGAGGCCACAAGGGATTCAGTGACTGTCAGTGTTGGGATTAAAATGGATATCTTCTACACTTTATTGAACTACTCATTTTATGCATCAAACTTTATAACTTGTATACTGTTTTTTTGTTTTGTTTTTATGTGTGGTTTTTTGAGACAGGGTCTCCCTATAGCCCCAGCTCGCCTAGAACTCACTCTGTAGACCAGGCTGGCCTTGAACTCATAGAGATCCACATGCCTCTGCCTCCCGAGTGCTAGGATTGTCATCTATCTAAAAATTATTTCATCAATATGTATTTTTTCACTTAAAACTGGTTGATTTTTACATTATTCTATTTTATGTCTATTAATAGTACTTTCTGTTATAGTAGAATCTACTTAAATTTAAGGGATAGGCAACATTTTCAGGATGCAGTTTTGCTTAAATTTTTATTATTTCACAATTGAGTTTAAAAATAAAAAATGAATTAGAAATCAAGATTTTTGATTTTAAAATTTTGACTATAAGTGTGTGCTGGTATAAATCATCCTCAATACTTAAAACAGAGATTGAATAATAGATTATTAAGAATGTACTTCATTCCATACTTTTAAGTTTTTAAATTGTAATAGTTTCAGGATAATTTTATTGGATAGCTCCATTATATAAATTTGGAAGATATTTTTTGAAATGTGATTTACAGACATTTCAGGAGCATGTCATTGTCAAAGCAATTTCCAATAGCAACCTTCCAATGTTTACTTTTTCTCCTTTCTGCCCATTCAGATTTCCTTGGTTCCATGAAACACTGGATGAAATCACAATTGGGCGTTGTCTGTGGGCAGTTTGTGGCTGAGTGGAATATTATGACAACTAGCACAGCAGATTCCTGGTGTGCACAGTTACCTGGCAGTTCGTTATAGGCAGAAAATGCCTCAAGTTTGGTTCTGTAGAAGCATGTATTATTTTAGCTTGTTCCTATTAAGTCTAATAATTCAGTGTTTCCCTTTGGGGTATTTTGATGCAAAATATTACTTATTTAAATTTCTAAATTGGGAAAAAGACAAATATATAAATTGTTATCCTCATGAATTTTCCTTTCAAATATAAGCACATGATTGAATCCTTTCTTTGTTTCACTTTAATCCTTTCATTGGACTAGTATTAGAGAGAATGAGCAACATTGCTTCTGATGGCCTTATTAAATGAAAATTGTCAGAGAATAAATACTTTTCCTTCTTAGTCACCATTTTTAATTCCTGAGATGATAGGAATGCTTAAGTATTTTGGGATGGCATAAATGAGTGAAAAATAATTTCATGTTTCTTGTGTTTTTGTAATTTTCTCATCATAATAAATTCCCATGTGCACAACTAAAATATGTCATATGTTCAATAATTTATAGAAAATTGTGCTTAATCTTCCTGCAAGTGTTAAGTGCCTCATTTGAATAATAAGCCAATTACTGATGACTACATACTTAGACATTTCTATTCAGAAATTACAATATATTTTAGTTTACACAAATTATACTTGCCAAAAGGCATCCTTCCATATACCCTATTGTATAGATTAGTTTCTTAGAACAGTGCCATTTCACAGGAACTTGCTAATTCTAAGATGTGAATTCACTATATTTTTCAATAACACAAAAAATTCCAATGAAAGTTGGAAACGAGAAGTTATAATCAAAATCTTTTAAAAACGGTCTTGGAGATGAAGAGACCAGGGTAGAAATTCATTTAATCAACAACATTTTAGCCTCTTATGTGCATTGTAACCTAAGAAACACACAAAGAATTATAAATAGGATCAGAATAAATTAGAAATTAAACACAGCACTGTGATACTCACTTGTATTTCAATATCTGAATATAGAAGCAGGTAAGGGAAAAAACTTAGTTATGCATACTAGAGTAATCATTTGTAACTGGCACATTCCCCTCACATCAGGAGTAAGGAGAGTATAAGCTTTCTCTATGAGTTCCACATGGTTTTCGTATGATGAGAAGTGAGAAAATCTCTGATATTCATAATATGATTACTTCAGAAAAAAGAAAGGAATTTATTTAATTTAATTTAGAGCAGTGAAATGTGAGAGAAGTCAATCATTTATCTTTTATTAACTTACAAAAATATGTATAAGTCAGTATGCTTTCTCCTTGGAAGTACAATCAAGAATCATACATTTTTTTTTATCTTATACAATATTATATTGACTAGGTCTGAATTTTTGAGGGTTCCTATTCAAAACATAGCATTCAGGAACAAAGCTAACTATATTAGATAAATGCAAATATAAAGATAGATATAGTGGCCAAAGAGAGATCAGGAATCCATAACTGATTTACATGGTACACATATACTCACAGGAGCTGACATACATTAAAAATTAATTCATATCAGAAGACTCCATACAAGTGATAGGATGTGTGCAATAGTTTAAAAGATTAGTGGTACAAGCAAACTTTTGGCTGGCAAATACAGCAAATGGCCTGAAGTCGTTATCCTCAAATAGATAATATAGCAAATTTTAGGCTATGTAGTGGTCACCCTCGTTTGTGGATGCTAACACCAAATCCCCAGATGAAAGGCAAGCTGAACAACATTATTGTTATATTCCTGTTTATCTGGAAACAACTATGTTGTTACAATGTTAATCTCTTAACTGGCTCTAGATTCCATCCACCACATACTTTCAGACTCTGTAATTACTGTATATGAGTGGAAAGTATGTATGCATATTTTAGATTAATATAAAATTAAAGGAGGAAAATGTGAATTCCTAAACATAAGAAAAGACTGAGAGAAAGAAGCAGGATAGTTATGGCAGAGTACATGATCTGGGGTTGGGGGGAAGGGAAAGGGGAATATGTCTAAACTGAACTGAGAAATTATGTCTGAAATACACAAAACATCAATAAAAGCATAATTTTTAAAAAAAGGTAAAAGGATGGGGCTGGAGAGATGGCCTAGCGGTTAAGAGTGCCGATCGCTCTTGCAGAGGACCCGGGTTCGATCCCCAGCACCCACATGGTGGCTGAGAACCGTCTGAAGCTCCAATTCCAGGAGAACTCCAGTTCCAGGGGAATCCGAGACCCTCTTCTGAACTCCGCGGCGTTGCACAACACGGGTGCACAAACCTACATGCAGACAGTACATTCATACACATACAGAAATAAAAACAAACAAAAAAAAATTAAAAAAAAAAGGTAAAAGGATACAGAAAAGCTAGGATTTTAAAATGCATTTGTTATTAACAATTTTCTATAGTTATAATTCTGGTATGGTTTCCATCTTCTTGTTGATATGGACTCATACACTTTTTAAGGATATTATAGGAAAGATTATATGAGTCAATATATAATCACAATTACATGAATTTTTTAAATTGAGAAAATACTTTCTGTGGTGGTTTGAATTTTTTAAATTGTATTTATTTCTGTATGTGTATGAATGTACTGTCTGCATGCAGGTTTGTGCACCCGTGTCGCCCAACACCGCGGAGGTCAGAAGAGGGTCTCGGATTCCCCTGGAACTGGAGTTCTTCCCGAAGTGGAGTTTCAGATGGTTCTCAACTGCCATGTGGGTGCTGGGGATTGAACCTGGGTCCTCTGTAAGAGCGGTCTGCGCTCTTAACCACTAGGCAATCTCTCCAGCCCTCTGTGGTGGTTTGAATGAGAGTGTCCCCCATAGGCTTTAAGTATTCAGACATTTTGTCCCCAATTGGCGGCAGTGTTTGGGGAGATCTCAGAGGGTGTGGCCATGCTGGAAGAAGTAAGTCATTGGAGGCAGGCTTAGTGAGTTTAACAAGCCTTGCAGTCTCCAGTCTCTCTCTCTCTGTCTCTCTCTCTCTCTGTCTCTCTCTCTCTCTTGACTTCCTGTACTTATTGCAAAACGTGGACCTTGGCTTTCTGCTCCAGATTCTGCCACCATGCCTCCCACCACAATGGACTCTAATTCCCTGGAACTGTCAATAGTAAGCTCAAATAAACTCTTCCTTCTATAAGTTCTCTTGGTCATGGTGGTTTATCACAGCAACAGAAAATTGACTAACACAGTTTCTTTTCTCAGGAGAAAAACATCAAGGAACCACCAGGACAAATAGTGTCAGTAGGCAATGGTTTTAATGCGCTTGGTATTTTAACCATGTTCAGTGATCCAAGAGGCATAGAAAATCTAAGATAAGATCTACTATGCCTGTGGATCAGAAAAGGAGAGCAATCTCTGAATTGAAACAATCACTGGATAGTTTACATGCCACATGGAAAATGTAGATGAAAGTCCTTTAAGTAGAAGACACATGAGGATTAGCAAATTTAGAGAGAAAATAAACTTTGGAAAAACCGAATAGGTGTTCGTAAGTGTGTGGAACAATGTGTCTTTCATATACACAGCTGATTCTATAAAGGAAATGAAAAAAAATAACAGAAACAAATATTGGAAAAAGTCAGAATCACAAGTGTTCTTATTTAGAAACACATAAATTTACATTTTGAAGATACTGTGCAAATCTGAAGAGGTATATCCAAATTTTCAAAATCAAATTTACAGAGAAAATCATGAGACCATACAAAGATTGTCTAAAATATTACTTAAAAAGAGAACAAATGTCTAGAAGAAAAACAACACTAGCTTGCTTCTTAACAGAAGACAACACCAAATAGAAACCAACAGAACAATGTGCTGAGAGGACACTAAACAAAGCATCCTAAATCTGTATTTCATGATTATGATTTTCATTTCATGGGAGCAATAAACTTAATTTCATATATATATATATATATATATATGAAGTTTATTTCGTATATATATATGAATATTAAGTATATTCGATATAGATATAATATATATATATATATATATATATTATATAGGGGGCGTGGTGAAATAGCATTTGTCTAAAGTCAGCATGGCCCTTTCACAAAACCTTGCAGGGGAAGGGTTCAGTTACTGCGGGACCAAAATAAAAAAGTCCAGGTATAGTTCCCAAAACAATGGCCAGTGTCTATATTCTGGACGAGGCCGACATCCCCTTAGCTGTTTTAGTCCACAAGCTGGGTATTCTCAGTAGTCCCCATCTGGCATTGAATGTTTGGAGGATTCTTGGAGAGAGAGTGTGATTCCTAGTACTGATTATCAACTTGACAATAACTAGAATCTATCATGTGGCAAGCCTCTGGACACATCTGTGAGGGATTAACTACATGAGGTTAACCTCTGGCATACCTTGGGAGATTTTCTCCATTATATTGACTGAACTAAGAAGACTTTCCCTAAATTTGCTTGATACCTTCCATTAGCAGCCTTGCTATAAAGAGGTTGAGAGGAAAAGCTTTGGTGTTTTCCTGCTTGCATTTGCATCTTGGTTAACAAGTTCACCTGCACTATTACAGTTGCAAATGCCAGTGCTATCTGCCTTTGCCAGCCCTCATGACATCATAACACAGATTCGTTGACCTTATAACTTGGAATGAAGACTAGTGGCTCTCTCATATTCTGTTCTAAGGCATCTGCACCAAATTGAACTGCTGAAGCATCTAGCCTCAAGGACTGAACATCTACTTGATTCTTAGGCTCTCCAGTTTAAAGGTAATTATTGTTAGATTATCCAGATTATATCAGATAGGTCTAATAAATACAATTTTATTGTATATTCATTCTCTGAGTTCTCCTCTAGAGAACCTTGACAGTGGGGTTTCTGTTTCTTCCCTTCTTGGCTGGAAAGAACTTGTTTTGATTGTTACATTGATTCCTTTTATGTTTGTGTGTTGCAATTTCCATGTCTTATACATCACAGACTTGAACAAGGAAATGCCAACATGCATTCTGTAGGCTGTTTCTTCACAGGAATGATGGTGTCCTTTGAGGTACAGAAGCTTGCTTATTTATTTATTTATTTATTTATTTATTTATTTATTTATTTAGTCTTTTTGAGACAGGGTCTCCCTATAACCCCAGCTAGCCTGGAATTCATTCTGTAGACCAGGCTGGCCTAGAACTCACAGAGATCCTCTTGCCTCTGCCTCCTGAATGCTAGGATTAAAGGTGTGCACTGCCAGCTTAGCCCTTTTATTTTTGTGTGGTTCTTTTGTCAGTTATTGGTTTCAGTGGTTAAGAAAGGATAATGAAGATTATCATACTGAGCATATTTCATAAGGAATCAAAGAGATATCAGTAAAGATATCTGTGTGCTGAAGTTTACTGAAACACTATTTATTATATAATAACCAAGTTATGGAATTAGCCTAGGTGCACACAAGGAGAAAATTGATTAAAAATGTGCTATTTATTCATTATAAAGAAGGATGAAAAAATATCATTTGCAGAAAAAAATGGATGAAACTGGAGATCATAAAGCTAAGCCAAATTTAGAGAGTAGCACATTTTAATTAATATAGAAAATATGTATTTTAGAAAAAGCTATGGGGCTGGAGAGATGGCTCAGCAGTTAAGAGCACTGATTGCTCTTGCAGAGGACCTGGTTTCAATTCTCAGCACTCACATGTTGGCTAACAACCACCTGTAACTCCAGTCCAGGGTGATGCAATGGCCTATTCTGACTTCTGTGGCCACTGCACAACAGGAGTGTACTTACACATATGCAGGCAATATACTCACACACATAAAATAAAAATAATACGTAAAATATTTTTAAAAGCTTAACAAAAAAAGAAAAAGCTATGAAAGTAGATGGGGTCTGTTTCAGAAGAGAAATAGGATCAATGGAAAAGCATAAAGGAGAGGAGAATGGGTAATGGGGAGCTCATGTGAGCAGACACATTGTCTATGTATGTATGTAATATGTCATAATCCATTATGCTAATAAAGGTAGGAAGAAAGAATAAATAAACCAAGAAGGTAAGAATACAAGCCAGGAAGCAAGCACAATGGCTAACTTGAGATCTGAAGGACAGCACAGTAGAGAATTCTGTGACAAATGCTGGCATGGATGCAGAGAAAGGGGAACATTTACTCACTTATAGTTTGAGTGTAAACTGGTGCAGCATAATGGAAATCAGTGTGAATTTTCCTCCAAAAGCTAGAAATTGATCTACCACATGACCTAGTTATGCAAGTCCTGGTGATAAACCCAAAGGACTCTCCACATTACCACAGAGTTACTTGTTCATCCATGTTCATTGCTGCTCTGTTCACAATAGACAGATATGGAAAAACTTATATCTTTGTCAAATGATGAATGAATAACAAAATACAGGACCTTTATACAATAGACTATCATTCAACTATAAACAAATACAAAATTATTAAATTCTCAGGTAAATGGATTGAACTGGATATAGTCGTCCTGAGTGATGTGACTGAGACTTAGAAAGACAAATATCACATGATTTTTTTTCCCATATGTGTATGCTAGCTTTGAATCTTTAAATTTGTTTGTTTTATTTGGAATAAACATGGGGGTTAAGAAACTAGTAAAGGGTCATATGTGGGAGGGTAGAATATTTCAAGTGAAGGCAGATAGAATGCAGTGATATAAAGGGGTTAGGAGAATAATGAAAAGGGAAAGATTTAATGAGGTGAAGGATAGGAATGCATGCCAGAGGAGGGAATATTGAGAGGGATAACTAACCCTGAAGGCCTTTTTAAAATTTTTATTTATTTATTTATTTATTTATTTATTTATTTATTTATTTATTTATAGTATATGAATGTACTGTCTGCATGTAGGTTTGTGCACTCGTGTCCTGCAATGCCGCAGAGGTCAGAAGAGGGCGTCGGATTCTCCCGGAACTTGAGATCTCCTGGAATTGGAGTTACAGTTCTCAGCCGCCATGTGGGTGCTGAGGATCAAACCCGGGTCCTCTGCAAGAGCAGTCAGCACTCTTAACTCCTAGGCCATCTCTCCAGCCCCACCCTGAAGGCCTTTTAAGAACACTGTTCAGTTACCTACTATTTTAGAAGTTTTCATCTATCTATCTATCTATCTAATGTGTGTGTGCGTCTACACATAAGCATATGTGTGAGTTTGTATAAAAAGAGTTTAAATGGAGTTACCCCATACCCAGGGGTTATTGTCCCAACTAGATACTCATGCTAACAAACAAAAGCCCTAATACCAGAAATGGGAGACCTCTCCCTGAATTGTTGCAAAGATGCTCAAACACTACAAGAGCTATTTCCATTGTTCATGGTTGTCCTCCAAAACTTGTTAGGAAGACTGTTTTTTACACAGGAATCATAAATATGGAAAAATCAAGCAAATACACACCTGGAATCTCAGGCCTGCAGGCTAGCTTTCACAGTGGTTGAAGGTGTTATGCACATTCTTGGAAGAGGAAAATAATAATCAGTCTTACCCAGCTGTGAACTTTATGATATACAATATTGACTGGCCTGGCAAGGCATACCAACTATTGCAATAGTCGCATAAATATTATAGAACTAGCAAACCAGCCTTTGATTGGATTTAAGCCCTGCTCCATGAGATAGAACACTTTCTGGGACAATTATCAGGTTCAAGATTCTGTGGCCATAAGTGCTAGTAACTTTCTACTAAATGATCAGTTGTTTTCTTTTTTTTCTTCGTATTTAAACTTTTCCATAAGTCACACATCATTTCTCCATCGATCTAAATTCGCATCACCTTTCCATGTCCCCCACCCCACGTGAGGCCCTTGCACTGCTTGCCAATATAATGCTGCTATCTTTTTCTGATTTTCCAGACGATTTTATTTTTCTTCAGTTATTTTGTTGTTATTCTCTTCAACTTGTATTGGGCATACAAGTAAATATATAGTTATATAGTATAGTATATATATATTATATATAATATATATCATATATATACTATCACTTGAATTTGAGGACTGTTTTTCCCTAAAAGATGTCATGGTTTCCTTAGGAAAACTGCTCGAGGTTCCTCCTTGGCCAAATCCCAAACAAGACCATCAATCCTGTACTTTTTTTTGCGTCCACATTGGGGAACTCTTCACTCCCATGGGTCCCCAATGAAGTCAAGTAGCGATGCATGCTTGTCTTGGTTTCCCCTGTACTGGCCTCCATTGATTACAGTCCATTTTTTTGTAGTCCAAACAACGGCAGTCTACAATCTAGAAAGATGGTCTGACAACCCCCTTAGCTTTAGGTCCACAAGCTGGTGTATCTCAGTAGTCCCATCTGGCATGAAGGTTTGGAGGATTGGGGGAGACATGAGTGACTTCAGCCTATATTGGAAGCTTTATTAAAAAAGCTGGTTGTATCTAGGGCTGGAGAGATTGCTTAGTAGTTTAAGAGCACCGCTGCTCTTGCAAAGACCCAGGTTTGACTCCAGCAACCCACAAGTTGGGCTCGAACTTCTTGTAACTCCAGTTCCCAGGGGAATTCCGACACCCTCTTCTGACCCCGTAGCATGCACTACCACAGGTTACAAAAACTCAGGGTTTTTTGTTTTTTTTTGTTTGTTGTTGTTTTTCTTTTTGGTGGGGGAGGAGGGTGGGAGAGCCTTGCTCCCAAAATGAGTCCTAATGATTTATTTTTTAACCCATAGATTAAAATACCTTCTCGTTCTTTTACTATGCATCCCTCCATGAGAAATTATTATCAGATCTGGGTTGTTGTTGGTACTTTAGCATCCACATATGAGGGACACCATTTGCGTTTGTTTTTCTGGGACTGTGTTTACTTCATTAACATAATGTCTCCAGCTCCATCCATTTACCTGCCAACTTCTTATGTTTGTTGTCCCTTTTACTGCTGCATAGTATTCCTGTATACATGTCCACATTTCTCTATCCACTCGTAGTTGAAGGGCACCTGGGCTGGTTCCAGCTTTTTGCTATGTTGAAAAGAGCTGCAATAAAATAGCTGTGCATGATCTTTGCAGTAAGTTGTGTCTTGTGGGTAGATACCCAGGAGTGGTATGGACTGGGTCAAATGGAAGGCTCATTTTGAGTCTTCTAATGTGTTCTCCACAACTGCTTTCCACAGTGGCTGTAACAAGTTTGACATTCCCACCAGACAATGGGTGAGTGTTCCCCTTTTCCCCAAACAACCTCTTCCTAGCATTGGTATCATTCGTGTACCTGATCCTAGCCAGTCTTATTGGAGTAAGGTGATATCTCAGAGTGGTTTTAATTTGCATTTCCTTAATTATCAGAGATGTTGAACACTTCTTAAGATGTTTTTTTCGCATCTCTAATTCCTCCTTCTGTAAAGTCTCTATTCAGATCTCTTGCTCCATTTTTGAATGATTCATTTGTTTTCTTTCTTCTTCTTGTTTTTGAGTAGCTTGTATACTCTGGAAATTAAGTGCTTTGTCAGATGTATCTGTGGTGAAGGTTTCCTCCCACTGCTGTGGGTCTTCTACCTCACTTCCTTTATTGCTTCCTTTGATGTACAGAGCTTTTGAGTTTAATAGGTTCCCATTGTTCAATTGTCGATCTTATTTCTTGTGCACTGCTGTCTGATTTAGGAAGTCTTTCCTACACCTATGTCTTGTAGTCTGCTGCCAAGCTTCTCTTCTATCACCACCTCCAGGTTTGGGGTTTCCGTTGAGGTCCTTTGGTCCTCTGGGTTGACCTTTGTAACAAGGTGAGAGGTAGGGGTTTAATTTCTTCTTCTACAAGTGGTGAATCCAGTTTTGCCAACACCACTTGCTGAAGATGCTGTCTTTCTCCATTGTGTCTTCTTGGCCCCCCTGTCAATATGAGGTGGCTGAAATTGTAGGAGCTCAGGTTTGGATCTTCAGTTTTATTCCATGGTCAACTGGTCTGTTTTTGTTGCCAGTACCAGGCTGTCCTTTGAACAGCGCCCTGTAATAGGGAGCGGTCGACGAGTCCCCCCGTATTGCTCTTGCACCGGGATTGCGGGGTTTGGCTATTCGGGGGTCTTGGTGTTTTTTCCAAATGAAATGTGGATTTTTTTTTTTCCAGGCCGGTGAAGAAACTCGGGGATTCGCTGATTGGGATCCAGAATGACAGTCTGTACACGGTGGGGGAGGAGGACTTACATATTTGGGACTGTTTTCTCCATCCACGTGCCCCGTGCTTTCCTAAGCCATGGGAACAACCTGCGGAAGAGGGGGCATGGTAGAATGTAAGGGGCGTTTGGGGAATTGGGGTGATGAGTGGAAACTACAGCAAGTAGTCTGGACACTCATTGATCAACTTGATTGAACAAACAACCTTCACCCCCCACTGATGGTGGGCTGGGTAGGGTTTGGGCACAACAGCCTCAGATAGGTTTTACATGAGGATGCTTGTACTCATGGATTAGCATCTATGGCTAAAAATGAAAAAAAAAAACTGATGAGGAAGATGCAGGACAGTTATGGCAGAATGCATGATCTGGGATGGGTGTGGGGGGGAGGAGGGAAATAACCTGAACTGAATTGGAAAAAATTTGAGAAATGCACAAAGCAATAAAAACTAATTAAAAAAAATAAATAAAAATAAAAATAAAATACCTCTCAACCTTCATTGGAGAAGCAACTTCTTGAAGGAGGTAGTTAACACAGAGACCTACATCTGGCCAATATGTAGAGAATAAGAGACTGTAGAGTGGTCAATCCCGAATGGCACAGCAATATCACACCCAAGTCCACAAGATCCAGAGATGTTCATTGAAGAGGAGGCATTGTTAAAGATGGTGGATTACTATGAGGAAACAATGCTTTACAGACACTAGGATATTTGCACATGTGTACTTACATCAGTTGTGACAACATATGGAAGACCTGCTTAAGCTCAAGCCAGACAAATTCCTAGTATGGAGGAGACAGGTGGGCACAAAGTCCAGCAAATTGCTGAGGAACTACTGCCAGTTTATAAGTACTGTGCATACCAGAGTCAGTTTTCTTTAAGGGTATGATCCTTGCTAGACTAACCATGCTTCAGGGTAGATGCCACACAAATTGGACTGGATAAAGGAAACTAATAGGACAGGAAATTGAAAGGTAGCTGAGGTGAATCTGGAAAGAAATGGGGAGGGAAGGATATGATCAACATACTTTGCATGCAGTTCTCAAAGAAGTACAAAAATTGTTGGGGCTGGAGAGATGGCCTAGCGGTTAAGCGCACCGACTGCTCTTGCAGAGGACCCGTGTTCGATCCCCAGGACCCACAAGGTGGCTGAGAACCATCTGTAACTCCAATTCTAGGAGAACTCCAGTTCCAGGGGAATCTGACAACCTCTTCTTACCTCCGCAGCATTGCACGACATGGGTGCACAAACCTACATGCAGACAGTACATTCATATACAGAAATAAATAAATAAATAAATAAATAAATAAATAAATAAATAAATAAATAAAAATAATAAAAATGTTCATCGTCAATTTGGCTAGTTTTGAATGTACCTATAAGGTATATCTCCAGGCATATCTGTAAAAGTGTTTCTAAAGACAGAAGAAAGATTCTACTTGAACATAGGTAGCCGCCAAAGGCTGTGTGTTCCTTTCCTAGTAATGGGAAAAGGTACAGTAGTCTTCTCTCTGCTTTCTGGCCATTCCTGTATGAGAATCACAGCTCTGCCTCTGTGGACTCTGCCCTGCCTCTCCTGCCATGAAGAATTTACACCATCTCAAAACATTAGGCAAAATAAGTCTTTCTTCTTTAAATTTGTTTTCTGTCATGTATATTTCCCAAAGATGAAGCAAAAAAGCAATTAATGCAGAAAATTAGTACAAAGCAACCCAAACATAACGTTTTTTTTTTATTAATTTTATTTCTGTATGTGTAAGAATGTACTGTCTGCATGCAAGTTTGTGTACCCGTGTCTTGCAATGCCGCGGAGGTCAGAAGAGGGTGTCGGGTTCTCCTGGAACTGGAGTTCTCTTGGAATTGGAGTTTCAGACGTTTCTTTGCCGCCATGTGGGTGCTGGGGATCGAACCCGGGTCCTCTACAAGAACGGTTGGTGCTCTTAACCGCTAGGCCATCTCTCCAGCCCCTAATCATAACGTTTTTAGGCTTTTGAAACTAATTTGGGGGAGGAACATGGGAGAGTGTGGAGCTCAGTTGTAAAAAAAAAAAAGAAAATGCTCTGTAATGTGAATAGATTGCAGCAAGCTCTTCTGTCCAGGTACAGAAGACCAGAATGCTGACAGAAATGTGGACAGAAGATGATCATGAGGATTCAGGAAAAACAGGCCTTCTATGGAGAACTGGAGTAAAGGTAATTTTTTCTAAATTCTTTCAATGAAATTGCTGCATTCGGCCCATGTCTTGGAAATTTCAATGAAGTAATGAACTAAGCTGTTTGCATAGGAAATTTCAAGAGTATAACTATAATTAAGAGGTAACTGCTTGCAACCCTTAATGAGCTCTGCAGTAAAAGAGAAAAGAAAGATTAAAAGCAGGCAATTTGAAGAGGAAAGGATATGAGAGAGTTTAAAGGTTGGAACATCTTTAAATGCAGTGAGGGAGCCTGCAATTGTTAAAATAAATCAACATCATTAAGGAGACACCTCAAGCTTACTAAAACGTAGGTGTCCTAAGGGCAGAAATCATCCATCAAAAGCTGGAGCTTGTGAAAATGGGATTCCATTTGAAAGGGCAGAATCTGAAATCTCATTGGGGAATGTAAGTGAGTAAACTTCCTTGTCACAAGTAACTGCCAAGCATACATTTCCCCAACTCAGCCACCAAAGCAGCAGGATGAAGAGGACTAGATAACACTTCTAGCTCTCTCCAGAATTTGGCAGAGTTGCCTGAAGTTTTTCAGACCTGAAAAATGCAAGAGTTGTGGGGACAGATAGTCCTGTACCAAAATTCCAAAAAGTTACTTGGGCCAGGCATCCTGTGACAAAGTTATATTCCCTAAAAAGAGGCTCTAAGGAGCTGTTGCATGAAGCTATGATGATGAAGCCTAAATTTCAATGGAAACTCTATGAGGTTAGGGGATGCCAAGACCATAAATTTCCATCACAGAAGCCTGCAGGCGCCAAAAGAACCCAGCTCCAAAAAGAGGTTACATACACAACAGGTGGCAGAACTGAAGAAGCAGAGTTACCCATGCTTATTAGACACCAAATGGTGCCATCACAAACCCCAGGTTACGAAGATGGAGCTGGAGTGTTCAATGTTTTCCCCCATTGATTTTTGTCTTATTTTGGTTCCGTCTTTTCTTGCTATCCTCCCATTTCTTTCTTTTGAAAGGGAAATGTTATTTTTTGTCATTGTGTACTAGAATCTAAAACTATATTTCTTGCTTTTTGATTTATAGGACCTCATGCAAAGAGTTCACTTAGAGTCTCAGAATTTGCATATTGGACTTTTGAAGTTTGGCGTAACTTTCGATCTTAAGAACTCTCCCAGGTGAAACTAAATACATTTTGCATTATGAAATGGTTATGAGCCTTTGAGGATGATGGATAGAG
Organism: Rhizomys pruinosus; assembly: GCA_009823505.1. Taxonomy (NCBI): domain Eukaryota; kingdom Metazoa; phylum Chordata; class Mammalia; order Rodentia; family Spalacidae; genus Rhizomys; species Rhizomys pruinosus. Next base: position 25,287 of record VZQC01006345.1, on the reverse strand, counting down.
TTAATGGCTTAAAAGTTAAATATTTTGGTAACAGGTTGAAAAACAGTAGGCATGTGGATAGTTAACCTTCACTGTCAACCTGTACATTGATAGCAAAGATTCCTCCAGGAGAGACCCCTGTAGGCATGGCTTTGAAGGAGTTTCCAGTGAGGATTAACTGAAGAGGAAAGACTGATACTGAGGTGGTGGCAGCATTCCATGGGTATGGAATGTGTATGGGTTGGGGCCTTGAACAGAATAAAAATGGGAAAGACATACCAGCTTGCCCTGTTTTCTGCTTAATAGTCTTCTTAGATGTAACACATCCCTGCTTCATGCTCCTGCCCCATGAACTTTGCTATTCTTTCTCCAAGATGATGGACTGTAACATTTTAAATTATTACCTAAGATAAATCCTGAACTCTTAGGGAGTGTTATTTCTTATTTATTTTGGAAGAACAACATCTAGTGATTTCTATAGTGGTTGCACTAATTTACATGACCACAAACACCCCATAGCAATTTGCGCAGAGGCTAAATATTTCCACCAAGGGTGTACAAGGTCCTTATCCCTGCATCAAATTGCTATTTTCTAAATGAAAGCCATTTCGATTGTGGTGAGATCTTTCTTTTGTTTTCAGTCTTCTTATGCTTATTTTATATAACTTTAGGTTTTAAAATGTTTTAAGCAGAAAATAATAGACGAACATATATCCTTTGCTTTTCCTGTAGTATTTCCACCAATATTTAAGAAATAATATCATGTAAAATATACTGCACATATTTGAAGTATGTTTAAATGAGTTTTAATGTTTCTATTTAAGTCTACATCCATGAAAATGACAAACTGACCCTAACAATTACATAGATGAAAAGATGTAAAGTAATGATTTAAGAAAGTAACATTTGATATATTTCCCATCTAAAAGACTGAATATAAAGTTCTGAGAGTCGAAATTTCTCACTGATTAACACAATGTGTCATTGAAACCAGGTCCTCAAACAGTGTATTGAAATACTCAGAGAAGAGCTTAGAAATAGACTCATATGTGCAGTTATTCTCTTTCATTATATTGGTAACAGAATGCAGTTAGTCTCTTTCATTATATTGGTAACAGAATAACAATAAGAAAAGGAGCATCTTTTAATAAAATTTCCTGGTCAAACTAATAGCTGTTGATAAAAGTATAAACCTCAGCCATACTTCAAAGATCTTTTCTAAGAATTAATTCCATATGCATCATAGAACTCTTTGGGGCTGGAGATGGCTCAGCAGTTAAGAACACTGACTGCTCTTGCAGAGGACCCGGGTTCGATTCCCAGCACCTACATGGTGGCTAAGAACTGTCCTTAACTCCAGTTCCAGGGGAATCGGACGCCCTCTTCTGACCTCTGCAGCATTGCAGGACACAGATGCAGGTGCACCAACCTACATGCAGACAGTACACTCATTCACATGAAAAACAATAAATAAATAAATAAACAAAAAAGTACTCTATGAAATAACTAAAATCCCTAATGGAGTCAGTCTAGTCCATGGAGGGCATTTAAAGAAGGTTCTTTCAGTAGCACAGGTGTACAAGCAGCACGAACTTGATGAAGTGAAGGCATCTGAGTATCTCAAGAGGGTGGATAGGTCATGAAGTTTCCACCACTGGCTGTGCAAACTGAAAATGTGAAAGCTATCAAATGATACTGTGAGATTGTTGTACTTATCCCTGAAGTAATGTAAATGCCTCAAAAATAAAATGGAGAAGCAACAAATAGAAATTGTTGGTACATGTTCCCATTTGGGTAGGTTGTAAACACTGAAATGTTCCAAAAGCCAGGCACCACTATAAAATGCATACATGTTAACTGGGCACACAGGCAATGGGTTGTAGGAAGTTCTCTCGGTGGACAGCTGTGGCTTTCTTTTCTTTCATCAGTGAGGTAAGATGGGGGTTATTAATCTGCAGTGGTGAACTCACATTTCACTGAACCAAATTACTTACTTTGTGGGCCTGGCTGTTATGGGCCAGGCAGAAAAATCAATGAGGCAACTACATTAGCCATTTTGAAAATTTTAGTTAACTCAGAATCAGTTATCATCTTAGTTGACAAGGTATGGTTCATCCATAATATGGTTTATTCAATGATTCGAGATTTGTAACAAAATGTCACATTCATTAACAGATTATAAATAAGTAAATATGATACACAAATATAATCCAGATACTCCAAATTACACAGGCAAACTCAATAAGTGGCCACATCCCCTTTTTCTCTATATGGATCTGTATGTTTGGGATTTAGAGCTACTCAACCAAGCTCATGTTATCGTTTATTATAGTCTGACTGTACTGAGCTACATATATTTATCATGACACATTTTTTATTGTCTTTGGATTGTTAAATTTGAAATTGAGAAAATTAATTTCACACTTGCCGTATAGAACAGCACAATGACCTTGAAATTCAGATAACAAATGGGCTACTTTCTTTGTGGAGACATTTTACTGCTGCCTATATTCCTCAAGGCATTCTAATACACAACACACTGTTTCATTCACATAAAACTTAGACCTTGACATTCAATTCTATGTCCCCTTGGCTTTTCCACACAGGGTATTTTATCTTAAGTTCTTTTAGATGAACAAGCTAACTTATATTGCTATACCCCAAACACTTGAACATTTATATATTTGAAAAGAGAGCCAATTTTTCATAGAAGTCTTTATTGTTGGAAATTCAACTGGTGTTATGTGCTAAAGTGTCTGGAGTTTGAAGGCACATTACTTATCTTTGGCTTTATAGATACTTGTGGTACAAGATTGTGGTTGTGAAGAGTAATTAGCTTGTTAGGAAATAAGAATTTTCTTGTTAAAGAGTTTTGATTGTGCTAATAACTTACTGATTATAGCCCAAGCCTCAAGTATGGGTCTCTCATAAATAAGTCTGTATAGATCATATTATAAATAGGTATTTGTGATAGTTTCTTAAATAACTGGTTTTAAAAAGAAAGATAAATAAATAATAAGATCAAATCAGACTTTTGGTAGTGCATAAGGAACTAATTGGCTCAATAGTTTCCTCTTAACTGAAAATCTTGGTAGACATTGCCTCAGGCAGTTATAGAAAGCACAGCTTGCTTTATTTTTATTTTTACTCAAAGCTCTCCTCTAAAATTTCCACTACTTTTATCTTGAATATTTGTGCTGGATCATGTCTCACAGAGACTAGCAACTTTCTGTATAAAATATCCATATATTTTTTCAAGAATATGATAAACTTTGGGAGGCTTGCTTGTTAGGTAATAAGATGTACCTTACTGTGCTTGTCAATCATCACTGAAGGTAAGTTCAAAATTGAATATCTAAAATATTGGATCTCATTTGGAATACTGGTAGACAAATTAGAAAAGCATTCAACATCTGGATATAAGTATCTTGAAGGACAGCCCTGCTTTGCTAAGATTTGTTCTGACATCCTGATTTCAAAACCAAACAGTGAAAAATCAATCACATATTTAGTTTCCCCATCTGTTCATACAGTGTTGTAGAGTTACAGAAAACTGAATATAATACATTTTCCTAGCTTCGATTAAAGTATTTAGAGGTACTTGCTGGATAATTTTGGCTTACTCCTTGTAAGATAAATTTCAGATACACTGTAGAAACAAAGAAATCATCCTACTTCAAATTTGACTGTAGTCTAAGTTTATGTGAAATATAAAATATGGATCCTTAAGAGCAACACATTTCCAGATAGTAGGAAAGAAGATATAAGTTGTAAACAGAGTTTCTAAGAAATAAAATGAGTATATTTAGTGATACCTGGCATTCAAAGGTCCAGGCTATGAAGTGACTGCTCCAAGAACAACAGCTGACTGATATGGACCTGGGAAATCAACTCTGGCCAACTATAATCTGATCTTGTAAATCTGTCAGGCTCATTGCGAATAGTTTTCTTTGTTTCTTTTTTTCTTTAAATAAAGAAGAAAGGGATAATCTAAGGGGATCATGCAATATTCTGCGTGGCTTTAGTTCCACAGTGGGGGAAAGGCATCATCCATATTAACCTGACATTTCCCAATATACACTTATTTTATTAGAACCAATTCAATTTCTGTACTAAAAAGGGAAAATTCAATATTAAGTTAGAGGTTTGACTCTTTTAAAAAGTGTCATTTGGGGCCTAGAAAGATGGCTCAGTATTTAAGGGCTCTGGCTTCGTTTGACATCGGCTCAATTACCAGCACCCAAATGGTGACTAATAACTGTGGGTAGCTCCAGTTCCAGTTGTTCTGACACCTTCTTGAGACTGGCATTGCAAAACAGAAGGAAAGATTATAGAACGAAGGGAAGAACCCTTATTCAAAGATAGATAAATGGTTTCCTCAGCAATTTACGCAGATTCCACTGTTATTCTTAGAATCCCCCTACATATAATAAATGGAGAGTTTCTCTAGTTTCCAATATGCACTCAGATACAATTTGGAGAATCTCTAGCTGAGATGAAGCTAGGCTGGGACTCAGCCATGTGGTAGCAGTCATGTTCATCTCTGTTGCCTTAGAAAATGACCATTCCTCAAAACCCAGATTTTCCTTCACAGCAAATGGTTCTTGTGGAACATTAGCAAAAATGTGAAGCCTTTATCTATTTATTTTTGAGAACCAAGACTAAATTCTTGGGGTGTTTTCCTTCCTCTGAATGTCACATTCTTTTTTTTTTATTTTTTTATTTTATTTTATTTTATTTTTTTATTAATTTTATTTATTTCTGTATGTGTATGAATGTACTGTCTGCATGCAAGTCTGTGCACCCGTGTCGTGCAACGCCGCGGAGTTCAGAAGAGGGTCTCGGATTCCCCTGGAACTGGAGTTCTCCTGGAATTGGAGCTTCAGACAGTTCTCAGCCGCCATGTGGGTGCTGGGGATCGAACCCGGGTCCTCTGTAAGAGCGGTCGGCGCTCTTAACCGCTAGGCCACATTCTTTTTTTTTTTAAAGAGAGTTATTAGCCAGCGGCCATGTGGGTGCTGGGGATAGAACCCAGGTCCTCTGCAAGAGCAGTCGGCACTCTTAACCTATAGGCCATCTCTCCAGCCCCTGAATGTCACATTCTTTTTTTGTTGTTGTTTGTTTGTTTGTTTGTTTAAGACATGTCACTACAGTGGAGAGTGGTATCAAAAGGTCAAGACACTAGAAAACTAGTAATGTTCAGTGGTCATATAAAAGTAGGTTAAGTAAACAAAATCTGTTTACATAGTATAACTACTGTGTGGTAATTAAAATTTTATTTTATCTCTTTTATAAAAGGTTTTGTGAAGCCACTCCTCAGCTACTGAATACAACTGGACTTCCTATAGACAAGGTCAAGCCCTTTGCTCCTCATGCAGGTAGTACTTGTTTACCTAAACTCAGAGTCAGTCTTCCTAGATAAAGAGAAAACTGTTTTCACACATGAAAGCAACAGGTGTCTCCAACTTATCTGCTGCAAGTTCTTTTCTTGTAAAGTAAGCTCGGCAGAAGCAGATCTAGGTCCATTTGAATGGAAACATTGGAAAAATCTATAACACTGAAATTCTATTAAATTGAATTTATCATGACTTCCATTCATTTTATTAATTGACTGAGGCTTTTCTTTAAATTTTAAATTCATTAATATTATTGAAAATAAATATTACATAGCTAAATTCTAGAAGAAAGATTTGTCCTGAGGCAGGTTGGAATCTGACATCTAAGAACAACTTCTTTGGTTATTTTGGATTCAGCTTGTCATTATTGACCTAATCTTTTGAACCTTGTTTCTTGTTGCTAAGCAACTCACTTGCTCAGCAGCCAAGTATCATGTTCGCTCCCCTTCTCCCTCTGAGAAAGTGGAATAAAATGTGCTCAGAATATTCCATGGATGGTTTTCATTTAGTTTTAGGAAAACTACATAATATCTTTTTGGTAAATCTACTTGAACAGTATAGCACTTCCTTCATGAGATATAATTTAAAATATTTGGAACATACATGCATTAAAATTATTCCAGTTTTATTTGAATGTTTTCTTTCTATACAATATATTTACATTAACTAGTTGCCAGTGGTAAAGGAACTGTTACCACCATACACTGAAATATTCAAAACATATGGCAGAGTTTAGAATGTTTAAGAATGCATGTCTAAACTGTTCAACAGTTACCACCTTGCAGGCTTACCGTTGTTAAATTTAACATGGCTAGTTATATATAACGCAAACATATAGATCATTGTGTGACAAGTTGAGAAATACATTATGCTTAAATTTATGAGAGGACCTTCCTTTCCAGTAGTATCATAAGAACAGGAAAATAAAGTGTTAACAGGTCCCGGTGGTATCCTGGCAACCTAAACAAGGGTTCATACATTGAATCATTTCCAGAAATTCATAACAGTAGCCAGTATTGCAATTGAGAAATGACCAGGCCCAGGAGAAGTGATAAATGTTACAGACTGGGTACTGTTGGATGGTGTCTTTCCTTTTGTTTTCTCAGGAGAACGTAATGATACTAGTGTTGGATCAGAATTATTTCTCCACTGGAAATCCTCGAAATATAACAAATAAGGTTACGAACATATAATGTTTGTTGCGAAGCCTGAATAGTCATATAAGTACGTATTTAAGCCCTTTCACACTCTTTGGAATTTAATACTATTGCCTATATTTAACTGAAGTCACGAAAAGAAAATGGTATATCATAAGTAGTATATCTAGTCATTGGCTTAGCAAGATTAGAAGGAAGCTCCACTAGAGACTTCTGGCATATTGCTGCTGAAGATTAAAGATGAATGTGGTCTTTGCAATATTAGCCAGTTCCATTTATCTCAGGGTTTGCAAGTCAACATTGAGAACCAGAAAAATTCTGGAATATTAAAATATAGTTCCCCCTCTAAATGATGTGTATGCTTTGTACAAACTTAATTCAAATTGATTATAAAAGAAAACTTTATATTGATCTTCTCTCTCTTTCTCTTTGCCTCCCTCTTTTCCTTTCCCCTCTCTTTGTGTATAAATTTCTTCCCAGGATTAATTTGATATTGTTACCTAGAAACATATATTTTCAAGCTTTTCTATAATGCACTTTACATGCCCTACCCAAATAGAAACAAAAACCCTAGGCAGAAACAATACCTTTTGAACTTCTAGGTTGAAATGAGTTGTTTTCACATGATAATCTTTGAAAGCAATGGCCACTGACCATATTTTGTATTTGTTTAAATGAACAGACTATCTTGTAAAATCTGGTTAAGGTCAGTGTGTACTGACAACCAACAAATCAAACTTTGAGACCTCTGCATGAACAGATCTATCTTTATTTGTTTTCAGATTAGACGCTCTGCTCACCATCAGGTTTGTAATGAATTTACTCCAAGTTTGTTTTGCCAAAAGTGACATAAATCCTGCCAGACAGACTTCCACCGTGTTTCTCGTAAATTAGTAGAAGACACTCACTGACAATAACTCGTGATTTGAAAACTAAGCTGTGTATTCCCAGGATTAATGTCAGAGGGACTGTATATTTTGGAGGACTTGGCATAAGGTGTAACTCAGAATAAACAGATTTCAGAGCTTTGAAAAATGGAGTTTTATGTTATATGATCCATGGGGAAGATTACCAATTAGTCCCTTCTCTCAGAGCTGATACACTATCAAAAGTCAATGTAAATTGTTTGTAAAAATCCAGATGTTCTAATATTTTTATGACATACATCTTTTCTTTTTGCAAAAAGTTATATGACTAATGCAGCACTGATATATTTTCATGATACATCATTAGGGTTTTATTTTTGTTCAAGATGAGTTTATCATTGAGAAGAACAAAAGGCCACAAATTATGCAAATGCTCCCACTGGGATTGAAAAATTTGGATGTGTATAAAAATTGTCACTGATAATTGCAGTGTTGGAGTAAACTGTGGCCTTTAGGCACTTGAGCAGAAGGTCTAATGAACTTATGACTCATTCAGTGGCATAACATGTGGCCATTAAGTGAAAAACAAAGAATGTACAGCTTGCCACCACAGAGCCACAAGAGTGGATGGGTTATGCAGCAATGTGACCTTGTGTGTTACATTGTGTTGCTTTACATCATTACTGCAATGCATTTAGAAACAAAAACTGCCTGCATGAAGTAGAGACAGCTCAGTTGTAGTCCTATACTTCATATCGTAGCCTCTTTATACACATATGTGACTGATATTTATGTGTATTTGTCTGGTTTATTTAAATTAATGATACTTATTTGGTTTCAAATAGTTATAAGGTTGACTTCAATGATATACTTTACTTAGCTATAAATTTTAATAGTTATTGGTGCAATTATGATACAGAAACACTAATGTATAGCAAACCTTAGACAAATAGAATGTTTCATTCCACATCCTAGAATTCAGGACCCTCAGAGTCATGAATCACTTCAGTTTATGCGCACATGAAAACATTGGCCTCGGATGTACTACCACATCTTGTGCTACTTTTTTCTTTTCTTAAATATATATTTTATTGATATTTTGGATATTTCATACATCATTTTTCAGTTCAATTTAGACACATTCCCCTTTCCATGCACCCCATCCCACCCCTGTTCCTGCATTCTGCCATATATGTTTTGCATCTTTCTATCAGTCTATTTTTCCACATTTTCCCTTTTAATTTTATATTACTTCAACATATGCATACATGTCCTCCACCCATATACTAATATTACAAAATCTGAAGATAAGTAGTAAGTTAATTCTCAAGCCCATTAAGGGATTCACCTTTTAACCATACTGCTGCTTTGCTTTTATATCAAAAAGAAATATAACATAGACAATGCTCAATTTGCTTTGCAACTAAGGATTTGGTGCTAGCATCCATAAATGAGGGACCCCAGATGTCATTTGTTTTTCTGGGACTGTGTTACTTCACTTAGCTTAATGTCTTCTAGTTCCATCCATTTACCTACAAAGTTCATGATGTCATCTTTCTTTTTTTTAATATTTTTATTTTATTTTATTTATGTGTATGAATGTACTGTCTGCATGTAGGTTTGTGCACCCGTGTCATGCAATGCTGCGGAGGTCAGATGAGGGTGTCGGCTTCCCCTAGAACTGGAGTTAAAGACGGTTTTCAGCCACCATGTGGGTGCTGGGGATCGAACCCGGATCCTCTGCAAGAGCAGTCGGCCGGCTCTCTTAACAGCTAGGCCATCTCTCCAGCCCCCATAGAACTCCATTATGTAGATGTACTACATTTTCTGTATCCACTCATTGGTTGAGGGACATTTATGCTGCTTCCAACTTTTTGCTATTGTGAAGAGAGCTGTAATAAACATAGATGTGCATCTGTCTTTGTGTTAGGATGAGTCTTGTGGGTATATACCCAGGAGTGGTATGACTGGGTCAGGAGGCTCATTTTCAGTCTGTTAAGAGTTCTCCACACTGCTTTCCATAGGGGTAGCAGGAGTTTGCATTCCCACCAGCAGTGATGAGTGTTCCTCTTTCTCCACAACCTCTGTATCATTTGGTCTCATTTTTTCCCTAATCTTGGCCATTCTTACCAGGGTAAGGTAAAATCTTAAGCTGGTTTTAATTTGCATCTCCTTAATTATTAGCGACGTTGAACATTTTTTGGGATGTTTCTCAGCCATCTTCACTTCTTCATTTGTGAATTCTCTATTCAGCTCTTATCCATATTTTGATATTGTTGTTTGTTTTCTTGATCCTTCAGTTTTTGAGTAGTTTATATATTCTGGTTATTAATGCTGTATCTGATGTATCACTAGATTTCCTCCCACTCTGAATTTTCTCTTCACTTAGTTGATTGTTTTGTTTTGTTTTTCTGTGAAGAAGCTTTTTAGTTTAAATTCAAAAGCTTCTTATATCTACTTTCTTCTTTATTTAGCTAGATTAAGCACCAAGCAGAATAACATTTACAACTGTACAGAAGGTGCATATGAAATTCCAGGGAAGTTGTCACACAGGACTGAGTCATGGTTCCTTTACAGATCTATTCTGCTCAGGAAAAATGATTGTTGGGTGTGCTTTTTTATTGTTGTTTTTTATTTTCTATATAAAAGTAAGTGATTTGAAAAATCTTGAAAAAGTGTTGAATGAAAAGTATAAATTGAAGAAATCTGTAGCACATACTATTTTTCATGTGTAGATCTGTCAGATCTAAAAATGTAATAATCAGTAACTATAAATCCACATTAAAAGTGAAATGAAATAAGTGCTGACAATCTGAACATCTACAATAAAAATACTCCAGACTGATGGAGAAACTAACCTTCCTAAATAAAAGATTTTAATATAGTTTGAAATGTGATTCATTCTATTGAAAGGGCACTTATATAAGTTATTGTAACATTGTTGATGTTTTCCATATCAACTCCAACATCAGAAGGGAAAAGCAAAAACTAATATTCATCATTGCAGAATATAAAATTTATTAGTGCTTGTTAAGACCTGACATCTAATTTCTAAAAATAATTAAAGAAATTCCAGCATTCTTTGGAAAGTTGTAGAAACCAAGGATGAGCATTTTAATGAAAGGCTATTTTACCTGTGGCAACTCATGCCACAGTAAACACTCTTCAGTATAAACCACACCTAAGCAAAAGAATATTAAAGTACTCATTAAGTGTGAGTCTCACCTGGAACAGTTGATATGATTCTTTCCATTTTTTCAAACAATATATTTTTATTAACATTTGTATATTTCATGCAGAGCATGCCAATCAATCCTAACCACCTTCGTAATCCCTTTTCCATTGGCACCATCCCATAGCACCCACACTGGAATTCATTTCTGTTAAGGCTTATGGTGTTAAGTTTGTGTTCCCAGACATGTGTATTTCTTTTGTTGTTTGTGATTCTGGTATGAAACTCAAGCCTTCCTTTGTTGTATTGACATCTAATTCTGTTTGTATACTTGATGTGTCTTGGTTGTTTACTTACTGGGCATGAAAATCTTGTTGGTCTAGGCTTCAACTTCTTTCTTCTGATTTTATACTGGAGGGACCAGATGGCTTCTCAGAGCCCAAGTCAGGTGCTGATTAGATGCTCTCAGTCTTCTTCCTAAGGTCTGAGTCCCTACTACCCAGCAGGAACAGCACAACTTGGGAATCTTGCTGGGCAGAGGATGGTTTTTGTGCTCTTAGGCACTCTGCAAAGGTCTGGGCCCTTATTGAAGGTCAGACAAGCCTATCCCTGAAACAGTGGGAGGGGCTGTAGTTGGTCCCAATGTAGGTGGATAGGCATTGCCTGATTTGGAGAGCTTACTGCCATGCGGAGCTAAGTGGTACTCCAGAGATCTGGGGTGCTAAGAGTAAAAACAGGCCTGTGCCCAAGGCAGGAAGGAAGATTGGTCTAGTGAATCCAAGCCAGGCTGGGGCTGGGGAAAACCAGGACAGAAGGCTGGTCTCAGAACTCCAAAGGCAAGCTGGGGGAGGAGACTACTATGAAGGATCTAATCAGCTAGACTGGAAAAGTGAGCTTGTCCAGGGGCCCAGGATGCAATGAGGAGGGGTCTCAGCCAGGACGGTACTCTATAGATCTGGCACACTAAGAGAAAAAGCAGGCCTTGCCCAAGGTTAGAAGGGGAACTGTGTGTGTGGGCAGAAACATTGTAGTTGTTCAGGCTATAGGTGAGTCAAGGCACAGTGGGCAGAAAAGACTTTCCAGGGAAGAAGATTAGTCAAAGATGTCCAAGATAAGGTGAGGGTAGGAAGAGCCAGAATAGAAGGTCCCAGAAGTCCAAAGGCAAGATGTGGGTGTGGAGCCCCGGTGAAAAGTCCAGTGGGCTATGCTGGGAAATTGAGGTGGTCAGGGCATTGGTGACCAAGACACATTGAGCAGGTCTGGACTAAAAGGGTAGTCCAGATATCTCGGGTACCAAGAGCAAAAGTGGGGCTGTGTCCAAGATTAGGAGAAGAGGATATGTGGTTGCAGAAACCAGAGTTGCTCAGAATGTAGGGGAGTCAAGGCACGGTGAGAGGGGTCAGACATTATCAGGATAAAAAGGTCTTCTCAGGAATACAAGGCAGGGGTAGGGAGAACCAAGACAGAAGTCTTGTCTCAGGACTACAAAGGCAAACTGGGAATAGAGACCACCGGTGTAGGGTCTAATCAGCCAGAATGGAAAATTGGTCTGAGTACAAGGGCTCAGGACTAAATGGATGTCTTTGGACCAAGAAGGTAGTCCAGAGATCTGGGGTGCTAAGAGAAAAAGTGGAGAGATGACCTAGTGGTTAAGAGTGCAGACCACTCTTGCAGAGGACCCGGGTTTGATCCCCAGCACCCACATGGCGGTTGAGAACCATCTGAAACTCCAATCCCAGGAGAACTCCAGTTTCAGGGGAATCCGGTACCCTCTTCTGACCTCTGCGGCATTGCACGACACAGGTGCACAAACCTGCATGCAGACAGTACTTTCATACACATACAGAAATAAATAATAAAATTTAAAAAAAAGAGAAAAGGTGGGCCTGTCCATAGTTCTTGTTTTCATTTGACTCTTTCAATTTCATTGATAAAATCTAGAAATTTTGTAGTATACCCATTTCCCTTGAGTCCAAAAGCCATGGCCAGAATGAGTGCTAAGCACATTCCATTCAGTTTAAGATGGAAGCAAACATGTTATGCTTTTACATCTTAGGAAAATAGCTTATAATTTAAGATGAAGTCAGAGTGGTACCTTGCACTCCTTTTGGAAAAGTTGATATTATGAAGAAAATGTCAAATCTGTTTAAAGAAAATGGGAAAGAAGTGCTAAGAATGGAAATGCAATGTTTATTTATTTACTTATTTATCATTATTTTGGAGACAGAGTCCCAGGCATGTCTTGACCTGGGTACATATACAAGTGTGACCTTGAACTTTTGATTTACCTGCTTCTCACTTTCAAGTACTTGAATCACAGATACAGGCTGTCATGCCAGCACTGGAAATACATTTTTAAAGAGATTTTTCACTATTTCTCATATAGACTGTCTTATACGTCATATCCTGCTCCTTTAAAAAGTATATTGATATATGTTCATTCTTACGAATTGAAAGAGCTATTTCAACAAAAGGACTGCAGACTGTGAATATAACAATGTCCCTATAACAAACTGTACTCATATATAAGAGCAGATGAAAAGAGCATTCTGTAGCCGTTTGGGGATCTATATGAAAATGGCCTTTCATTTACTGACAATCTGATGATTTTGATATGGATGTGTTGCCTGCAGAAACACATCAAAATCTCTTAGTATGGGACCAAAGGTCAGATATGATGTGATCTTTATCTCTCTGTGGAAGCTGTACTTTTTGCCATACTATTTGATGTACTCAATATGTCAGCAAGGCCAAATTAGTAAAGCATCAAAAAATAATCCAGGTAGTGGTCAAATAAATGCTTTGGTGACTAGACACTTTTTTTTTCTGGATGGGAAGCTCAGATTGGCTTACTAAACTCCTGAACATCAAATAATTGATTCAAGTTAGACTATGAGTTATAAGAAACTATCAACACCTCATATAAGAATGGGGCCAAGCATAAGGTTGCTAAATTTTGTTTAGTAATGCAGATAAAAACATAACATCAAAAATAGAAACAGGAACAAACCACCAACTAAGCCACATCATTTTATAAAACAGCCTTAATACCAAAATAACATTAACTAAAGAAAAAGAAAAAAAAATTAGCCTTGTAAAAAAATTGATATACATTTTCTATCATGTTTTATTCTTGGCTAGCCAAAATTTATTTAGACACTTTTATCCAAGCTGTATTTTTAAAATATCTTTAGCAGATTTAAATATGAGCTATTGCTTTCAGGGCTGGAGAGATGGCTCAGCAGTTAAGAACACAGGCTGTTCATGCAGAGGACCCAGGTTAACTTTCCAACACCCAAATGGTGGTCAGTACCTTCTAGTTCCTCTATTGGTCTCCACTTTATCCTTAAAGATAAGATCCCTCACTGAAACTCAAATTCGCCATTTCAGCTAAGGGGGCCTGGCCACTAAGCTCCTGGGATATTCTGTCTCCATCAGAATTCTGGGGTTGAAGCATGTGACATATCCATCTCCTCATCCCCTTAAATTTGTTTTAATCTCTTAATTCATGGAAATACCACAGAAATGTTATATAAATAAGTTCTGATTTAAAAAGACCTCGATTCTCAGCTTTGCTAGACCATTAAATAGCTAGAAGAGCAATCTGAACTGATTGACTAAGATTACCTGAGATTTGGTTTCATCATGTCTGAAATTTGGATAATGATAATTACGAATAATATATGCAGAATCTCAGTAGAAAATCTGGAATATATTTAAGCATTCAACTAACTGTTTTAACAGACCTGCTATATGATTTAATGATAAAATATAAAAGAAATGCAGAGTATTTCACATGCCTTTTCAGCAAAGCTTCACATGGTAAGAAAGAATAGGATCTCATAATGGACTCTAACATGAACTTCCCATGTCACTATGGATGACCTAGTTATTCCAAGGGAAAGTAAATAGAACATCTCAAGAAAAAAAGGCTTTTAGATGTCATATGTGTGGCAGGACCATGAGTAAAAGTTAGAATATAAAAGAAACCAGCCAGGATTTGTATCCTCACAAAGACCTGGATGAAAGACAGCATGACAAGGAAAAGTTTGTGCAATACAAATGTCCCAATATGCCTGGAATGGGCCGCTGAGCCTTTGACCTTTCTCTAGCTCCTGCTGACTTGCACCCTGGGAAATATTTTTCACCCTTACTAAACTCTCTTTTGTCTCTGTCCAGATTCTTGTTTAGGGATATAAAAACCCATACATATCATTGGGTGTTTACCAGTCTGCAACCACAACTTTCATATTTGTTATCCACTAGTTAGAAGATCAGAATCACAATTCTAGCCTCTTAAACCTCAAAGTAGTCCAGTATGCTTTTTCTTTTTTCTCTTCCTTCCATTCTCTACCCAATCCCAACCTGCATTCCCTCTTTCTTTTACTCCCAAATCACACAGTGACTACTGACACAGGTACTGAATTCTTCAATGTACAGATAAAGCTGACATCACTGGAGCTCTGACTGCATTTGGAAATGCATAAAAGGGCCTGAAATGCACTCCTTCTCCTCCTAACAAGCACACCCATCCTATAAGCTAACAGTCTGTTTTATTTCCCTATCCACTTTCTCTTTACTCAGAACATGGAGAAAGGACGTATTCAGGCCCTGTCCCCTGCCCTGCTGAAATGATGGCCAGACTCATACTGGAGACATAAAGAGGATGGATGCTCTGAAGGAGACCTTCCAGATATGGTGATGTCTGTCAGTGTGCCAATGTGGGGCAGACAATTGCAGCTTCAGTTACAACCACTCCCAGGAAATATGCTCTGAAGGTAACTGGACTCTCTCAAGTGCAGAGTGCACCCTCCATCAGCATGGCCTGGGCTAATTGGATAATATATTGACATCTTGTCAAATACAGTTGTAATTCAGGCACTCACAATGAAGATGTGATCCAAATGGGAAACTGAAATAATGACACATGGAACCCACCGTTAAGGTTTTGGAAAGGGTGTTGCTGGCCAGAGAGTTCTTTAAATGACTGGTGTCTGCTAGCATGGATTGAAGGTGGGAGAGAATGCTTTACCCCATTAAAGAACTCTGAGGGCTTGGGGTGCTTGAGAGCCACACATTCTCTACTCCAGTCTCCCTCCCTTTCTTCTTTCTCTTTTCTCCTTCAGAATAATCCAGTCCCTCAAACTTCCAGCACTGAAATATCATTGAGAAATAAAATAAGTTTGATCCTGAGAATCTAAAGAAAAACAAGCTACTGTTTTACTGTGACTCTGTCTGGTCTCAGAATAACCTGGATGGTGTGAGAATTTAGCCAGACGAGGAAAGTTCAAATTAAAGGATGAACATTTCAACTAAAGTACTACCCTGAACCTGGACCTGCTTTGTAGTAATTGAGGAACTGAGGGTACCCAAGAAAATTTGCTGACCGAAAAACAAAATGATGGCTTTGCTAATCCCTGAGTATCAACTTTGTTCTTTCCAAAAATAAAGATAAATAACATATTTCTAGTTTGCTTTTACTAAGTAAATTCTATTCTATTGTAATTGTATTATGTGTGTTCAAGACAATTGTTTTCATGTAATTGTTCATGTCATTCTGTGTCCCAGACACATGAGACAAAACTCAGTCCACCCCTACATTTTTATCAAACCAAAGATCATTTTATTTTTTACATCTTTTTTTGTGTTAAAATTATTAAGTTTAGAATTCCTAATTTAAAGTGTGTGTGTGTGATGATGATGATGATGATGATGATTTCTGTACTACATTAATACACAAGAGCTTTTGCCTCTCTCTATATATATTTTTTCTATTCTCTCTTAAAATTTATACAAAATAGAAAAAGTAAGTTGGTTTTAAATTTGGGACTAGAGAAAGAGAAGAAATGGATTATAGGAGGATTGTAACTCAGGCTTAAATTAAAAAAGTAACTGAAAGATCAATGTCAACTTTCCTCCTCATGAAATCTTTGCATTCTTACTTTTACATGTTAATTCTAGATACCCTATGTGAAATAAATTATTGTTATGGGACTTAAGGAAGTAAAATCATTTACAGCAAAGATATGAAGTAAACGTATAATGTTATCTTGTCATAAATAAAATTTAGATTTAACTATATGTTAAAAGACCTAATAAATGTCCATGACATTGCTTCATATACTAAGGTATTCTTGAAACCTAATAAAATACTGTTTGGGCATCTATTAAACAGGTTTATTCAAACTTTAAAATGCTTTAAAGTTCAAAATGTTTTAAATACAATATGTTTACATAAATAGTGCTTTGGGGTCACATGATAAAAAGTGAACTACAAAATGGATATTATCTGATCCCCAAAGGCACCGACATTCAAAATCTAGATAAGTTTACTCTGCAAGGGTAAAAGACTATGCTATTAAATATTATTTTAACTTTCAATTTTGACATTGCTTATGTGTCTTTAGTCTCCTCTTAAAAGACCAAGTTTTTAAAATTTTGTCCAACTTAAAACCAAAGATGAAAATAAAATCTTAAAAGCAATCTGTTGATGCACACTCAGACTGTTTAGAGCCTTACTAATGATCAGCCTAGGCTCTGGATCTCAGACTTATATTTCTTTATATTAAAACCTGTGTCTTTGGAAGTACAAATTTTAGATTAAAAAGTGCATAATGGTGGGGAAGAAATAATCAAACAATGTACTTACAAGCAAAGAAAAGATAAATCTAAGTGATAAAATATTTATATATAAAATCTACTAATATAGTGGGTTCCTATGTTGAGGTCTTTTCCCCTGCATATCTGCTGTGACAGCAGACAGTGAATATATCCAATCTATTTTTCCTGAAGCACTTCTCTTGTTAATTTGGCAAAAAACTACCACTATATATATCACTATATATATCACTATATATATATATATATATATATATATATATATCACATACATATGCAATTTTATCATGCATTTATCCTCTGATGACAATCTATGCTGATTACATCTCCAAGCATTTGTAAATTGGACAATGAACGTGGCTATGTAGGCCCAGCATAACAGATCTACAAATTTCCAGGCTAGATTTCGACTTTCACCTTCACTCTTAATTCTCCGAAATGCTTTTTATTATCTTAGTGAAGCTCTATCTGGATCAGTTTTCTTATTAGTGAAACAAGAACACGTAGTCCCTGATTTTATTTGTCCCGAAAATTTCCTCAGCAATTAAAAATGATTTTAATGGCTATCTATAGTTGTATTATTTTTTATTCTTATCTTTTTTTTATTTTTATTGATGCTTTGTGTATTTCATACATCATTTTCCAATTCAGTTCAGGCATATAACCCCTTCCATTCCCCCCACCCCACCTCTACCCATCCCAGGTCATGCATTCTGCCGTAACTTTTCTGCATCTTTCTCGGCTTTTTTGTTTTGTTTTGTTTTCATTTTTTTTTAACAATAAGTGATAATTTGTGAGTACAAGCATCCTTCATGTAAAACCAATTTGCAAGCAGTTGTGCCCAAACCCACACAGCTCATGGGTCCCACCATCCA